>BMAO01016471.1:0-384441 GCA_019973975.1 Trichonephila clavata | reverse complement strand
ATATATATATATAACTATATTGTTTACAAAAATATACAAAAAATAGTTATATACCTAAGATAACTATAGTCATGATAAAATAGGCTTCGCTACAGAAATACTAGAGCAAATTCCTGGCCTTAGGAACGAGGATTGCAGGTTTAAACAATTTTTTTCGGCTAGCCAGACCTTCACCTGAATTTGCCAATACTCTGAGCGATGGGAAAGCAAGAAATTTCTAGTGAAGTTTAACCATTATTATAAATAAAAACCATAATCTATTAATGTAAAACGATAAATAAAATATCCTGTAATAATTACTAAAATATTTAAAAAATCAAAGTTAAAACTATTAGATAAAAACGTGAGTACAAACCTATTCACGGGCTATGAACAATAACAGTACGCATAAAATTATTAAATTTTGATAAATAACATTAATACTATATATATACACACATTTAAAACTCTATATTTTATTTTAACATTTATAGAAAATAAAAGTACCACCCAGACATATGCAATTAATTATTAATGAAATATAATATTGTTAATTTACTTAGCTAGAGGCGCCATCTATCGATAAACTGCACAACTAATAACTTTTTTATTTAACTTTTAGGTAACTTTTTATAAATTTTGGAGGGTATCCTTGTTCCATGCAATGTTTAATAAAGTTATTAAGATTTAAATGTATATTAAATTTATCACTAACTAATACGTTATTACGATAAATATAATTGAAAATAATATTTTTATATATAGATATAGAAAGGTTGGATTTCCAGTAAGGCACTTTAAGAATTTTAAAATTAAAGTCATATGTTTTATCATAAATATTGCTATGTAATTTATAGTCCTTTATACACAATGATACATCGAAATAATTAGTTTTAACTGGATTACTACTAATTTCAATTAGCTTTAAATAATTCGGTTAAAAAGTAATATTGGGGTTAAAATTAATATTTTTACCAAAAATAATTAGGTCATCTATGTATATAAAAATGTAATAATCATTATTATTAATATAATTGTTATCGTAAAAGTGTAAATATAAATTAGCCAAACTATTGCTAGCAGGGATAATTTGAGGCAAACCTTTGGTTTGTTTGTACAGAGAACCATTAAAATTAATGTAGTTTTCTTTTGAGACTAAATTTATTAGAGTTCTATTTTTTTGTAAATTAATATTAAGGTTATAATTTCTATGATTATCTAAAATTACACTAATTATATCACTGATATTAAAGGAATAAAAATATCTTCAAAGTCATAACTATTAACTGAATAAATATTTTTATTTTTAAAGAAAATCTATAATATCTTTACTATTTTTTATTATAGCTTTATTACATTGCTTATTGATGAAGTTTTGTATAATATTATGCAGCATTTTACCTGCAGTATTGATATAAGTTTTAAAACCATTTGTTACTGTTCTAAATTTAACATTATTTTTATGGAATTTAGGTGTTAAAAATATATATGGAAACTTAATCTTATGAATGGTAACACCCAATTTTCTATATATAGCAATAATTCGATTATTAATTTCTTTATCTGATAAGTCCAGTCTTTCAAAAGATTCATTGTTTAAAAAGTGTTCTTATTTTAATCATATTATTATACAAATATTTACAAATTGTAGCATAATTACCAGGCACTTTGTCTATGTAAACAATGATAAAATTCTTTTCTAAATCCTAAATCTTCTTTTTTACATCTTTATAAGTAAGTACTGATTTAGAATGATAGTTAAATTTCATCAGGTCTTTTAAAATATTGTACTTAAATTCATCAAATGCTTCTAAAGGCAAACCATATTTAACTGCAGATTTAGTAATAAAATTGTTTATATGATAATTATTTTGTTTTTTTAACAGTATTATTGTTAGAAATTGTTAATCTAAAACTAGTGCCTTTACTCATTATATCTTTAGAATTATGTCCTTGATTATATTTAAATTGCCTGTGACTACATGTTTATGATAGATATCAATAAATTCATGATAGTTCTTACATTTGCAGCCATCTATGTCATGAGAAGGTGATTTATTATTGTAATTAAAGATAAATCTGCAAATCGTTTTATAAAATTAAAAGCTTTTTTAACAATTACATTCCTAACAGGAAAAAGTGACAAATGTCTATTAATTACACTAGAAAAATTAACTCTATCATATGTTTTATTCATGAATATTAAAGCGCAGTATTCTGTAGTAGGTTCATTAAATTTATTAACTAAATAATTATTAATGTCTTTAATGATGTGAACTGCATGACACACCTTAAAGTGCTCATTATTTAAAATTCATCCAACATTACAATTTCCTTTTTATTAAGACCAAACATGAAGTATTTGATCTGCTTGAGAGATATTAAAGTTTATTTCAAAATTATCTATAATAACTTTAATATTACCAATTAAAGATTTCTTATCTCTGATTTTCCTTTTAGTTCTTTGGCTTCTGGAGTTTCTTTTAGATTTCTTATCTGAATTGGGAGCATTATAAAAAATTTCCTTATTATTTCTCTGTAACATAAACTTGGAGTGTATTTTTAGCAAAGTATATAACATTAAGACCATATGGATATATTGTATTAAAACTCCTGATAAAGTGTGATTTCCCCACCATAATCTGTGTTAAGTATTTTTTTGGTACAGTTTTAATAATTGGTAATTCAACATTTTTAAATTCATGCATGTGAAAGTGTCTGAGCTCAATTTTATTAGAATTGTTGGTATTACAGAAGTTTTTAGCATCATGTCTATGTTGATTTTTCCTAATGTTAATAGTATTTAAGGTCTGTCCAATATATTTATACTGATAGACTTTACAATTTAAAAGGTAAATACAATTAAAAGTTTTACATAGGTTAAATTTAGATTCACAATCATATTGATCTTTATTTAGCATAGTGCAAGTCTTACATCTACTATCTTTACATTTATTGAATCTCCACTTAAGAGTATTATTAGATATATTGTTTATATATTTGCTTGGGGATGATTTGTCCTTATTTACATGTAGATTATTGCTATTAATGTAACTTTTATTACCAGATTGATTATTATAAATACTAGAGTCTAAATTATTTTGTTTAATATGATGAGAAGGACCGTTAATGAATTTTTTGTTCCAAAAGATTCTTGTCTTGAATCTATTAGTCTTAGTGTTACTATTATAATTATTAAGATCATTAAAACTAAAATAGATTCCTTTCCCAAATTATCATTATAAAGTGAGTCATAAAAATCCATCATCCTAACCATTTTACTTATCTCTGAAATGAGTCAAACTTCTGTATTGATAACAGAATTACTGTACCAAATCAGTATTGATAACAGAAGTACGGTACCAGGTACCAAATTAGTATAAAGAAAGTGCCTAAGCAAACTATAACAAGTTAATTTAAAAAAAAAAATCTTGATAGAATCTCAAAACAAGTATAAACTGTGTAAAAACACAAAACAAAGCAAAGCTAATTACTATATATATGTATATATATACAGGGAAATGAAAGTTTCAGATACACAGATCTGTTCCATGTCCACAATAAAGATCAACACATTTTGAAGACCACAATATTGTTTGTATACCAATGGAAATTTCTGATTGACGAGCCACTATATCGCATACCCTACAACAGTCACAGACATAGTTAACTTACCATCAACTGTAAATAGATTGCTGGACGATTGGTTGTATCCTATTGACCTAATTACGCTGTCATCAAAGGCTAAGTTGCTAGACGCGACTGGATGAGTAAATGTCGCACATTTGTTTTTAGCGATGAGTCTTGATTCTGGTTGGGATAGGGTGATAATCGGCACCGTATCCGTAGCCATTATGTTGAAAGATCTCATCTTGACGTGATTTCACAAGTCTATACAGATTAAACACCTGGATTTATGGTTTACAGAACAGTTGTAATAACAGGAGCTATTTGGTGTTCGTTTGCATATTGCTACCATGGCAAGATATAAAAAATATTGCAACACTTGAATAGCCAACGTGTTTTCCAGATTTGTCTCCTGTAGAGAATATGTGGGATACCATAGGTAAAGAGAGCCGTTTAAAATCATGCAACCTATCTGCACAAATAATAGAGGAAATGGCAAAACAAATCTCGCAGACAAAAAGATAAAACGAAACATTCACAGGCTGATGATTTAGTGCCTGCAAAGATACGAGAATATATTTGTGTTCGTGGCGGGCTCGTGGTGAAACTAGTTGATATCAATACCTATATATAATAGTAATAAATATAATTTTATTAATTTCATTCTGAGATCATATCTTCAGGGCATGGCTCTACACATATTTCAATTATTTGAAGAAATTCCATTCAGTCCATGTATTTGTGGCGTTTTCTATTTCTGACAGAGCGCTAAAATAAAACACACGCTTTCTATTTTAATTGGGGAATTGTATATTGGTTCGAATACAAATAATTATTGCTAATGATTTTAAATAATTTCTTTAACTAGGAAATAGCATCTACTCCAAAACGTTACAATAATAAAAATTGAGCGATAAAGGGTTTAACCTAAATAAATTCATGAAAATTCTATTTTAAACGTTAATGGAATATAATTTACATTTATTTTTGAAATTGGGCCACGGATTGGTATTTTTACCATTGCAGATCTAGTGCATTTCACAAGAGCTGGTATCACTTTTTGGTGTGGCATCTAGAGGCATATACCAATTGCTACAATATATTTTTTACGCCCAGTTTTCTTCCCAGAGGAAGATATCTGAGCTCCGACGATTCGAAATTGTATTAATTAATGGGATATAAACATACGAAAAATGTTATAAGCGTAAAATACTTGAGGGAATAGGATAACTAAACGTATTGTATTATTTCTATTATTTCTCTCAAATGAAGCATATTAATTAGTTTATAAATTGCTAATTTTATATTTTGCTTTAATACAGCAATTATTTTCTTCGTAACAGATTATTATTTTAATAAATGCATACATCATTTAAATACAAATATCTTAATTAGTATGCATTTATACTATATTATATAAAGAAAACTCGCATATAAAGACATTCAATTAATTTTCCCATATAAACTAGCGATACTAATTTCTCTAATAAACGTGTGATTTTGTTTCATAAACGAAATTTATACATACATTTCCAGAAAGAAAATATTTTGCAGTTGATATTTATAAGATAAAATGAAGTTCAAAAAAAATTATTGCAGATCATATGCTTCTCAAAATGTTTTTTAAATCACTATTAAGTGGGGTTTTTTTATCATTTTAAAACAAACAGTTCCAGTAAAACAATTCAATACACTACTTACAACCAACATTTATTTAAGAGCCTGAAAAATAAAAAGTAGAAAATACGAAAATAATAATATCATTCTGATTTCAACTTTTTTGTGAACAGAAGTAAGATTGTTATTGAAATTTATTTCCTAGTTTAAATGAATTAAAATTTTAATAACAAAGTGATTTAAATAAATTCTTTAATAAACAAAAATTAATGTTTTTTTATAAACAACTACATTCTGCTTGTTTTTAATCATTTTACTTTTCCTCCCAAACTACATAAATAATATAAATTTAATAATATAAATTTCGGAAAATTTGTAAATTTTGAAATTTACACATCGTGAAATTTGGAGAATTTCATGCAAAATAATTATAGAAATAAATAGATTAAAGTGGTAAGCATCAGAATGAGAAATTCTATTTATGTAAATAAACAAATATATATAACAGTTTATATAATTAAATTAGAAATTTCTAAGTCTTCTGTAAGAGTCAAATAATTGTTTATGCAAATTCTATAAAAAAATTATTGTCTCATATTACATTCATTTCTAAGTGACAAAATTTTATGTTAATTGTATTAAAGTATGCACCATTTCAAAATAATATATTTTCCTATATCAGGTACTTTTACATTCATTATTAACTGCAAAATTATTCATAGACGAATATACATCATTTTAATGTAGACACTGCTGTGCTCATTAAATATTAATGGGTATCAAACTGGCATATTTTGTTGCTTAATCATAAATAAAGAAACAAATACATGACTACCATTCGTATAATACATTATCTTTCTACGATCAAACCTGTCTCAAATGGTAGAAAATACATTATTGCCTTAAGATAAAAAATGCTCCTCACTTTTAAAAAAATAGTATTTATTTTGAGAATAAGGGGAAAAAATGGATGTGCAGGGAAATTTAAAAAAAAAGAAAAAAGAAAAACAATACACGCTTCCATTTTTGATAGTAAAAATAAATCGACTTTTTTGCTTGCTATTCGGTAAAGGAAATAACGGTGGAGTGCAGATCTTTCTGGAGATTTTCGCACATTATTATTAAAAATGATGCATTTTTATTCTTTACTTCTTTAATAAAACAACTTGATTCTGCCTTGATGTTATTTTTTTTTCTTTTGATCGATACACCTTCTTGTACCCAACTTTATTAGATTATGATTTATTTCTGCATTCAGTGTTTCTTTGCTTTCGTTAATATTTATCTAACTTTGCTTTTTATTTTCCTGTATTTCCTATTCCTTTTTGGAAAAAGCCAATACTATCTATTCCAATTCGAATTTTAAATCCCCTTGGTACAGTAAGATACTCTTTTCATTTATTAATTTATTCAACTTTTTAATAATGAATTTTAGGGTCTTTTTACCATGAAAAAGTATAAAATGGAGTCTAAATATATTTATAATTTAGTTATGTATCAAAGAATTCACATATTTTAATGGTGTATGTACGATAATAACAAATTAAAAAATCCCTTTTTCCAAAAATAAATTCCTTTCTAAGTCAATAATCAGTATTTTCTACTATACTTGCATGTATGTATACAAAGTTTATAAAAGATAATGTTATAATCATTACAAAATATGAAATTTTTAAATTTAGTGTATGGATATTAGTAGTGTAGAAATTAAGGATCTCTACTGTGTGTTTCAATTATAATTATTTAAGAAATTTCAGCTTTAAATTTGCAGAACAAATGAAGTTTAATGGAATAGTGTAATGTATGGTGTTATAGTTAATTTTATACGAAAGGAATTTTGTAATTTATTTAATTTCTCACTTATGTGCTTATATAAGTAATTACTTTAATGATTTCCGATCATCAAAACAATTATTCGGAATTAAATTTTCATCATTGCATGATTACTAATTGGATGAATCGACATGTTGACATGATTCCATCATGTTTTAATAAAATAATACACATTTATCACAGTTTCCAGCACACTTGTGACCGTGATAACCAAGTGAGTAAAGTGTTGTTGCTTATGTCAAGTTGACGGTATGAGTACTTTAAGCGTTAAAAACCACCGTATAGAAGAGATGATACATGTTAAATTTATCGAGGTTTAAATTCCTAATGTTGGCTTATGGCAGATATTTAAAGAATAGGTTGACGATTCGGGTGACACTTTGGTCACTTGCCCGTGGCTTAAAGTAACAAGGTCCGTCACCAATGACACTCGTATTGCCTCAGAGGGCGACTTAACATACTAGCCAAAACGTTGTAACAAACGTTGAGTTAGAAAAATTATTGTTTTAAGTATAAAGTTACTTAAATAGTAGTGAGTTAGTAGTGCTCAAGGAATTTTATATTTCTTTTTATTGAAACATATTGCGCTAAAAGAACTAAATGTAATTTTCAATTCAGGGAATAAGAAGAATTGTAGACGATATAAAAAAACCATTCAAAACCTTAAGAAATGTACATTTATTTATAATTTTAAGGGGTATAACTCTACCAAAATTATTTCTTAATATAACCCCCCCCCCTTATATTAGCTAAAATTGCATTCAGGAAAAGTAATTCACTTTAAAATTTCAAAACTTGTCTTAGTATTTTCAAAAATTCTTGAATTATTTATAAAGACTATATTAAACTTAAGTTTAAAACCTTTATTTTACACCTACATTTAACTAAGAGTTATTTTCTTGTGTATTTATTAATTATAAACCTGCCATATTCACTTATGTGTGAATTTTAAGTTTGATTTAGGGGGTTGATTACATGGTACGAGATTTAAGCAAACATTTTTAATTTAAGGATTTTCAAAATTTTTTGGGTGTCTCCTATGAGTGTATACTATGTAAAAAAGATTTTGTGCTCGAAATTTCTTAAAACAGCCATTTAATTTTTAAAAAAAACTTAAAATTGCTTAAGGTATGTTAAAATGCTACTTCTACAAAAAGTTAATGTAGTCGGTACCCCGTATACCGCTAATGTTAAAATGAGCTATTTTATGTACCTTTCTCTCAGAAACTTAGACATAAAAACTTCAAATTTTGTCTGTATATTACTTAGACTTTTTTATTTATACTAAAGTGAGGTTTTTCAAATATATTGTTTAGTTTTTTTCAAAAACTTTCAACGTAAAAGTATCACTATGAATTTTTTGAAAATTGTCATTTTTTTTTCACAACTCACTTTTAAAAAATATTTTGGAAAATTTAGTAAAAGCTCACTTCAGTATATATAGTTACATACCAGTAATACTTAGTGAAGATTGCAAGTGCTTCCATTGAATAGGTTCTGAGAAAAAGGAACACGCATTTTGAAATTTATGATTTTGAGAAAAATGTATTTTTAATATGAAATGTCACTTCATCACAAAAGTTATGAGTTACAACATGTAGTTGTTCCATTTTATTACACTTTAGTTTATCCTATATATATATTTTAAGAATTTTTTGTTTCCTATTTTACTTATAGCATTTTTCAGTTTTCGTTTAACGCGATGTTTTGTAATACTTACATTTATTTTCTCAAAATCTGTATCAATTTTTGAAGAAGTTTTATCTGTGATGTATTAGGAACATCAAAGTTAAGAATTACACACCATGAATGCCTTGTATAATAATGTATTAATATTTCAAAGTAAGGATTTAGAAATATGTGATTATACTGCATTTCTTAAAAATTTTCATTAATGTTTTGTACATACACATGCAAACAGTATTTCTAAACGTATCAGATCTCAATAACTGTTAAACTGATAAATGATTTCTTAAACAGCCAAAATAATACTGTTTTTATCTTATTAAACATGACATTTATGTAATTTTTGTGTATAACAAGCTTTATAGGTAACGGCAAAAATCATAACACTTCAGCATATCACATATACCTATGCACCTTTTTCTCAGAAACTATTAAATATTAAGACTTCAGATTTTGTCTGAATATAAATTAGACTTTAATATTTATACTGAAGTATGATATTTCAAATATATATTGCTACTTTTTCAAAATCATGCAACGTTAAGAAGTTGCACAATACTTTAAAATACATCATTTCGAGAAAAATTCATTTTTAATATGAAATGTCACTTCATCACAAAAAATATGAATTACAACATGTATTTGCCACATTTTATTCAACATTAGCATCAAGTCAATATATTTTAAGTAAAAAAAAGCATCAAAAATGTTTTCAAATTCTCAGAAAATACATACATAGCATTTTTCAGTTTTTGGTTTAACGAGATATTTTGTAAAATTTACACCTATTATCAAAAAATCTGTATAAATTTTTGTAAAAATTTGTAGCACTCATGTACATATGTATTACAAATATCAAAGTAGAGCATATATCATCATAAATATAATGTGAAAAAATTTATCTATACGGTTTTGGTGTGCATTTTAGAAAACATCATTTTACGTCATTTCGAAAGTTTTCATCAGTGTTTTGTGTGTTCACATGCAAACATAAGTTTCTCTAAAATGGTCAAATGATTTCTTAAACAGCCAAAATAAAACTGTTTTTATGTTTTGAAACATGATATTTATGTATTTTTATGAATTTAACCAGCTTCTTGCAACGACAAATGATATTGCACACCCGAATTATCTGAATGTACAATTCATTCAGAAACTTTTGAATACTTTAGTTTAAAAAGCTGTCTGTATAATTAGGAAACATTTATATTAACACTAAAGTGATATTTTTTTTAAAAATTAGTTTTTTTCAAAAACAAACTTTTATTTATCATCACTGAATTTATTCAAAGTTGTCACTTTTTAACACATGTACTCTTAGCTAAATGTTTTGTTTTTTTGTAATATCTTCAAAATATCACTTTAGTATAAACAAGTATGCATAAGGAATATATAATGTAAACTTGCAGTGTATTTATTCGCATACAGTAAATTTAGAAAAATTACATTTTTTCAAACACAATTTTAAAAATATAATTTTTAGAAAACAGTAATTTTTATAAAAAATCTTACATTATCAAATTGAGTGATCTGTAATTATTTATAAATTCTAATTTAGAATACTTGGAAACATGTTGTAACTAGAAATCCCTCCAAAAATAATTACAGTTAATGGTACAGTTATACTGTTAACTAAAGTTAATTGCGTTTGAATAAACAAAAAAAAGGTTTGCAATTGTTTGAGGAGATTTAAAAGGCAAATATCTGTCAAAAGTGGGGGTAACCCACTAGTTGATGATTTTTTAAAAGTCATTTTGACATACTTCTAATTGAAAATATGGCATATATGTTATATCCTTAGAAAGGTAATGAAATACAGATTTCAGAAATATCAAAAACTCAAAATCGATCATTTCATGATTTTTACCCTACTGACTGCCCTTATGTACCCGCATGAAATTTGATTTACAGGTACGTCAAACCATGCATTACAAAAGTTGGTATGAGTTTTGCGATAGCATGATTGGTATTCATACAATACTTCTTTTTATTAATGCTTATTGAAAATTCCTTAAAAAATTTATAAATTCTGAGTTCAGTTATTTTTTTAAAAAAAGTATTGCTTTGATTCAAAAATGCGTACCAATTTTTGTTACATGCACAGTTAGCAATAAGTAAAAAAAAAATCAAAGCACTAAACCAAAATAGAAAATAAAAAACCTAAGAATTTTAAATGAAGACACACTTGTTATTATAATTGTTATTATAAGTAAGTTAAAATTTCCAATTTGCAGTAAGGATGTGAATAAAAACGCCAGTAAAACGTTTCATAATTCTACGTTTTTTAAGTTTAGAGCTTTTAAATTTTATGAGGTTATAGAAAAGTATATAAAGAATTATTTAGGCTAATAAAATTATATTTGAAATTTTTGACCATTTTGTGTCATTTGAATCGTACTTTGTCCCCTTAATTTCTGATTGTAAAAGGAAATACACACAAATTATCTTTCAGGTAACTTAAAAAGCACATACATAGTTATTTGCCAAGATGTTTTTCATAATGCTTAATTAAATTATCTCGATCGAGAGAATCTTAGCAAGTATTTATTGAATTTTAAATATACGCATTGTATATTGGTCTCCTATAAGAAGCCAGCAATCTCTTAAATTTCATACATGCGGTTACTTTTATGAAGTTGTTGTATTTTCTTAGAAATGTAATTGAAGCAACGGAAAATTTATTAATTTAGTCCTTTCTAGATATTACTATATTCTTAAAACTAAATATGTAAAATGTAATTATTAAACAATAATTAAAACCGATAATTTCTTATTTTTACAATTAAGAAGTTTTACTTAGTTATTTCAAAATAAACTCTAATTTACATTAAGTAAGTATAAATTTTTTCTAAAGGTTCCACGTCATATTAAAAATGAATTACTAAGCATATACATATTTGATACATTATAATGAAAGGTGTCACAAGTATTCTAATATTTAAGTACAGATAAGAGATAATTTCAGAAAGAGCCTTTTTTATCTTCTTGTTAACTGAAAAAAGAATTCCGTACCCAGGAGGGAAACTATCATTTTTATTGACTAAAGTCTTTATAAAGTAAATATTTTTTGCAGCTATGCCTTTAAAATTAGTGGAAAATTTTATAATTTTCTCATCAAGGACCCGGCATATACTAGTTAACTTTAAATGAGTCTACTTGTCTTCAGTTAATATATAATTAAACTATTTTTTTTATTTTGTTTCTAAATTAATCTGCTATAAATCTAATTAAAAAATAATCATTAGTTGAATTTTCTTTTTCAATACTTACAGAAAATTCTACTCTAAAACCTCCAGTCTGAATTCCTCCACTTTCGCAACATCATTTATCAACTAAAACCCATCTGCCAGTATATTCAAGGGGAAACCTGTTCTGAAGATTTATTACGTTTTCTTTCCTGTTTACAAAATTAAGAGATTGCTAAAGTGGACCGAAGACAAAGTTCTGGATATATTTTAAATTCGCCGTTAACTGAATATGAGTTTCCTACGTTTTTCTATTGAATATTTTTTATACTATTGCATATATAAAACAATAAAAACATATTTAGCAATAGAACTCATTCTCAATGTCTGCACGAACTGGAAAGTTTAAGGTATTCACACAGTTTTAATATTTATATAAAGGAACAGATTTTTAATAATAATCGCATATAAATTACAAATGATCCAATTAATATATTTAAATAGAATAAAATACCTGGAGTACCTCGAAAAAATTGGATATAATGAAAGGATATGAATACTTATTTTCGTGCATTGTAATTTCATTGTTAGTATTTAATTTACTGATATATGCATGACTTTATAAGAATGAACTATAAAAGATATTTAACTACACACCCACTTCATATAAGAAAAACTAGTACTGTTTTATTTCTTTTTAATCATCATATTCTTTTAATTCATGCTAAGATTTGAATTTTTTTTTAAATGGTTCTCTATAAAGGACAGAAACTTCACTTAGATACTTAAAAATGAAAATTGTAGTAAAATGTAGACATTGGTTCGGTATATATTTAATAATAAGAGAAAAATATACATACCTTTCCAAATGTTAGGAGCTGTTTTTATAAATAGTTATTTTAAAATGAATGTAAAAAGTATATTTTTTGGGGGTATTTAAATAATTTGCGAACATTTTTAATTAATTTATTTATTTTTGATTTAATTGCACCTATATAGAAAAACATATAATTTTTTACCGATACAAATCCTCATGAGTTTGAAAAAATAGTAAGGATGAAAACAGTTTTCACATAAGCGAAAAATATTTTTTTTCGTAAATATCTTACTAAATTAGCTTAAAAGATATTTTTATATAAAGTCTAAGTAATGAGAGTATTGTTCGCAACTTAAAAAAAGTACCGTATGATACTTGTTTTGAAACACTCAATATTTAAAGTCTTACACATAGCTGTATCATTGTCCACACTTTAATGTGTATATGTTTTACTCGTACTACTTCACTAAAAATATAAACTTCTCTGTATATTAATTAGACTTTTATATTTATACTTAAGTGATATTTTTCAAAAATATTGCTTATTTTTTTCAAAAACATTCAATGTAAATGCATTACTATGAAATTTATGAAAATTGTCATTTTTTGCTAGAATATCTGGCCTATATCCAAATATTTTAGGAATATCTCAGAAAGCTCACTTAAGTATATATAGTTACATATCAGTAATATGCATTCAAAAATTCAGGTGCATTCAAAACTATATATACTCAAAAAAAAATTCATATTCAGGTGCATTCAAAAATAGATTCGGAGATAAGGTTCAGGAAGTTTTAAAAACAACATTTTGAGAAAATTACATTTTAAATGCTAAATGTCACTTCATCGCAAAAATTATGAATTACAATATGTATTTGTCCCTTTTGTTTAAACATCATCTCCTCAATTTATTTTAATACTTTTTTTGTTTACTATTTTACTTAAATCGCCCAAAAACTACACACATGGCGCTTTTTAATTTTTGTCTAACTAGATGTTTTGTAGCATTTACATGACTTTTCTCAAATTCTGTAACGATCTTGGAAGAATTTTCAGTTTTGATGTATTGCATACGTCAAAAAGGTGACCGTAAAACATGATGATTACCATGTAATAATGTATCAATATGTAAAAGTAATAATTTGGTTGTGATTATACGACTTTTCGAAAGCTTTCATTATGGATTTGTATGTTCACATACTAACAATTCCCTAAAGTATCAGAATTCAATTCTCTATACGATAGACAAGTGATTTCTAAAACAGCCACAAGAAGATCGTATTTTTTTTAATTCTGAAATTTATTTATTTTTATGTAACAAGTTTCTTGCAACGACAATGGCAATATGTCTTTTGAGACTTTTTCTCAGAAACTATCAAGCTTGAAAACTCAAGATTTTGTCTGAATATTAAATAAACATGTATCTTTAAACTTAAGTGAAATTTTAAAAAATAAATTGCTAAGTTTTTTTTTTAAATATAAGCTTTGAATAACAAATTAGAAGTTTAACAAAAATTGTAATTTTTGTTACTACGTCTTTTTCTAGCTAAATGCCTCAGAAATACTTAAAAAAATTCACTTCAGTATGCACAAGTATATATTCATGCATGTAGTAGGTTTAGGTAAAGCAACACAAACAATTTTAAATATAAAATTTATAGAAAACAGTTATTTTTATAAAAAAAATCTTACCTTGTCAAAGTAAGTATTCTGTACTATTTAGTAATCCTAGTTTTTATTTTGTAATGGATAATCCACAAATATTATCTTTATTTTTCATTAGTTCATATGGACATTAGACAAACTTCGTGCCAAAAGTTTTTTAGCAAGTTAACAGTTAAACCTACAGTTATTATACAGTTATGTGAAGTTGATTGCGTATGAATAAATAAAAAAAAAGGTTGAGGCTTTGCACCTGTTTAAAAAGACAATATCGACACTTATATATCTGTCAAAGCCAGCTAATGGTTCTTTAAAAGTCTTTTTGACAAACTTATAATTCATAAAATAGCAAACGTTACATCCCTGGAAAGGTCATGAATTACAGGTTTCAGATATATCAAAACTCAAAATCCATGATCTGAAGATTTTTAGACTATTGACTTACATTCATAATACAACATATTCTTCCGAATTTGTAATTATTTACTTATCTGTTTATGCACTACATATTTGTCAATTTTCGTGATAGTTGCTCGTTTCCTTTTGGGTGCATATATCTTTAAGTGAAGGAGTGAGTTTATTCAGATAAATTGCTTAAGATTTTACTACCAAGTAAGAAAAATGTCCCAGATGTAAAATTATCGCTGTACAAAAGTATCTAGTTAAAGTATATAAACTAATTATTTTATTTAATGTCAAAAATATTGTATATATACTTTAAAATATGTCTTCTTTCTACAGATTATGTAAGTAGATATGATTTTGTAAACTAAGCCTTCTCAAATTTCTTCCAAAATCCTCTTTATATATATTAGAAAAATTTTCTTCATAAAGATACTCTCTTCTACATTTTTCTCTATAATAAAAATTACACAATATAATCATAGTAGAAATAATTGACTAAGTAGCTTAAACATAACAGTATATGAGCGACTTCTATTTGAAGTCACTCTTTCATCGTCTTGCCTACCTAAGGGCAAAGCATCACCAGAAACTTCCATAATAGTTATTATTTTATTACTATTCAAGCGCACTAAACAACCACAAGTGAAAGTACAAAAGGAGACCTTAGGAGTGATATAAAGAAAGCAATCTACTCTGTAATTTATCAAGTAATTTGCTTAATTTAATCTAATCTAATCTATCTTAGATTATAAATTCTCAATCCACTAATTTATTGTAGTGGCAAACTCCTTTTTTAACTAAAGTTATGATAATGAATTAAATCTCACCTACGTATTTCCATAACAGTTCCTCTGCTTCTTCTATCTTACAATTGCAAAACCTTGACTTTATATAGTCAAACTAATCTCCGTATCAGGGTTTCTTCTTGAGAGATGGCTGTGAAATAACGTGAATGCTAGCTCCAAAGTTTCCCCTCGAGGATTGATAAGAAGTCACAAATTAAACGAAGATTATAAACAAAATATTAGAAAAAAATGTTTGGATTTATGAATTATTTTTATTATTTTTTTAATTTTCATTTTCACAAATGTATGCAAGATTTCATAAAAGCAGACTAAATTGCACAACAGCTTGATTTCAATTAATTTGTTAGTTGGCTTGATGTACTGATGCAGTTCTTTTTATAATTTGACCTGAAAAATTTTACCGTAGTAAAATCACTATACACACATACACACATCAGCAAACATAATTATATTAAGCAATTTTGTATACAAAAGTGACCTGGCATTTACTTTAGATACATGGATTTTATCTTTCTATGCAAATCTATATAATATCTATGCATACTAAAATAGATAATTATTTAATAATTGCAATCTTCAAAAATTAAAAACCATTTTAAAGTAGAAGAAATAATACCATCATCACACAATATATCACTAGAATACTATAAGACCCTTTTTAAAACTTCCATAAACCTCCAAGGGTTCCTGCTCTAGCCTGATATATAAAAGTAATGTCTTTTATAGAATGCAAATGGTGTAATATTTAGCAAACAATACTGTAGAAATGATATGAGAAAAATTAAATAAATATGAAAACGGAACTTTATTTTTAAACATAAACTAAAACGCTAAACTAGAAAAAGATTTAGTTTCATCAGTTTGTTTCTCCAATAAATTTTTTTTCACAAATAGTTATGTTTTAATAAAAAATAATAGTTTCTATTAATTTTTATAAGGAAATAAAATCACAATATTTAATTACTAAATACATCTTAAACATAAAATTATTTTGAAAATGTAAGCAAGAGTAGAGCACAATTATAACAGACAGAACTTGACGAATTGAACAAAGAGAAGTTTTCATCCGTTTCTTTACTTTTAGAAGTACTTTCCAAAGAGAAGTTTATGTATGAAGTCAAAGTAAATTTCGATTTATTTTTTGAACTGAAAAACTGATAAATTATACTCTTGCGGAAGCATTTTTTAAACACAAAACTCAAAAAGACACTACTAGGATTAAGTTACACGACTGAAGTTTTTTTCGAGCTTCCATTTTGAAAAGAGCTTAAGATAATCCTGTTTTCACTTTTGTCATTCAATGATTTTTTTCCATTAAACTTCACACAATTTTGCATTGTTTTAAATGTTTTCCTTAGTATGCTTGATGGTTTTTATGCGCCTTTTGTTCTTAATCATAAAGTAAGCGATCTCGAAGATGGCGAAGCTCATCATTTAGAAGGATTTGGTTAGTGTTTTTGGTTATATTTAAAAGAATCTTTTTAAATGACTTTCTAAATTACTCCGAGACATTTGAATAAGTCTTTTAGCTGTTTTTGAATATTTTACTCTGTTTTTTTTTCCGAAACTTAAAGAGTTTTTTCAGAATAAGCATGGCCGTTCAATCTTATAAACAGACTGAAAATTATTATTATTTGAATCTAGCTTGTAAAAAGCAGTACATTACTTCGAATTACCATTTATTATTATATTAAGAATATAGTTATAACAAGTGATCATGCACATACACATTTTGATGCATAATCCAATACCTGCTTTGTAAAATCACAGTGGATATACAGTAAAACGTCGTTTATCCGAATCAATTGGGACCGGACACCGTTCGGATACGCGATTGTTCAGATAACCGAAAACCGAATGCGATCCACGCAGTGTATGATACTGGACACCATACGAATGTTGAAAGTTATCAAATGCGAGGAACGTGCTTGAAGAAAAAGCAAACTATGTACAAAATGTCGCTCAACCTTTATTGTGCAAACTAATAACTTATTTTTCGCTCTACCATTGTACAGCTTTGTTTTTTCAGTGCAAGGTCTCTGATTCTCTTCAGCAGCAGTAGTTGAGTAGAACAGCACACTGGTTGTTATTTGTACCACTCCATAGCTGTTTCTAATGCAGAAAACACGTCGGTATTTGCTACTTTCGTTGTTGTTGTCCTCGTCTTTATCCGTTTCATCGTCGACAGGGTCGGATTCTTCTTGCACGGAAGTCATCATTTAGCATTTGAAATCCACAATCTTCTGCATCGCATGCCATCCAGGTTTCTACATCAACAGAACTCAACAAAAGATCACGTATGCACCCCCTCACATGGAAACAAACTGACCCAATGTTCCGCGCTGATGTTTACCAAATAACACAGCTGAAATTCCCGAAATATCTCTCACCTTGTGTTTTCCCGTTACTTTTGGACTCACAGAAAACAAATATTGAGCATTGCACTGTTCGAAAACGGATCCGGACTTTGGTTCGGATATTTGACGCCCCTGGTAATAAACGTTCGGATAAACGACGTTCTACTGTAGTATCATTTTCTCAGTTAATGAAAAACGTATAGTCTACTTAAATAGCAAGATGTTATAAAAAATATTGTTTTTTTTCTCACTTTTATTACGCAATATTTAGAAATATTTGTGCGGAAAAAAATACTTAATACTTTAAATTTTTTTTGAAAAGGATGTTTATATATATATATATATATATATATATATATGTAATTGATTAAATATACTTTATAAAGGTGGGATGTTTATTTAAAAGTGGGTATATATATTTTTAGAAAAATATAGCGCACATGCAAAATGCTCAAAATAACCTAAAATAAAAATGTTTAGAGTTACTTTATGATAAATAAATATAAAATAATCTTAATCGTTAAGATAACTTTTTTCAAAAAACTTTATTTCAAAGAAACATGAAAGTCATTTATAGAAATTGAATTATTCTCTATTTTTTAAACATTCTCAATTTCTCTATTCTATATATATATTCTCTATTTTTTTCTGTGCCCATAATTAACTGAAATGACATAATACACACATATTTATTAGAAAAATTTATATTCTCATTAAATGATTTGGAACAGTTGATTGCAATTAAGTAAATATATATTATGCTTGGGAGATTTCCATCTTAAATTTAATAGAATTGAAAATTTAATAACTCTGAATTAATTTCTCTCTAATATTAATAAGTATCATTTATAATTAAAAAAATTGGGATATAAATGAAGAGTACTGCTTAAAAAGAAAATCAACTTTTAGTGATTCAATCCAATAAATAGTATATATTTTCATTCTAAAATCCAAATAGTTTTCTAAATTAATTTATATCTAATATTCTATGGTTAAGGAGAAAATAAATTGCTAAATGTGATTAAACTTTTTTAAAAAATAACGTGATAAACACATTTTATTTTGCATTTTAATATCGGAACTAATTTTATTCTCATAGAGAATACAGATGAGGATTGAATTTGAATGAACCTAGCTTCTGATAATTTCAATGCAACTATTTTGTTTTCATACATTTGATAATTTTAAGACTTCTATAACTTTCACCTTTTCTGCAATTGTGTGAATGTTTATTTATTTATTGAAAAGTTTCTTAAATTTGAAGTTAGTCTAGCTCACTCCAAACTAAACAGTCACATTTGGAAACAAACATAAAAAACAATTTCCATCGAGAATTTAAGGTTAGGTCTGTAATTACCGTAACAAGAATGTGCACATATACATTTGTGGGAGTTAACTAACACACACACACACATACATCTTAATTAATCATTTATCTAATACAAATGAAACTTTTCAAACGAGACATTTGAAAATCTTCAGAAACAAATATTATCTGTATTAGCATATTTTATAAAAATGTTTAATTTTACTTAAAATATTTGTTTCGAATTCCACATAGTTTCCAAATTGCAACGTCATTTTCAGTTAAACAATTATTTTACCCAATATAGGGAATTTTTTTTCTATTAATGTTATGTTAAGTATTTTTGGGATTAAAAATGATCTATATAAAAAGAAATTCAATTATATTTTTATCTAACAAGGGAAGGGCACGACTAAGGAAATTCATTTTGGGTCGAGACTTGGTGTAATAGTAGTACTCCTTTAAGGTGTTCAAACCTCAATGTATTAGCGCTGAATGGCCTGTTAATTCGGAGAAAATAGCTTTCGAAATTCATGTTTAGCTTTTGTAGAATTAAATTTTAATTACCTCCAGCGATGAAGAGGTATAGTTGGTAGCGCACCAGCATTCTTACTGGACGGATATGGTTCGAATCGTGTGATGAACTTTTTTTTCCAATTCATTTAATCATTTTTTAAATTTAAATAAATTTATTTAAAAATTTTATTCAATATTAAACCATATTGTATGTAATTATTTTGTATTTTAAAAAGTAAAGTAATTACTGTAATTATATAAATACTTATATTATAATTTATAAGTTTATTTTATAATTATAAATATTATTTATAATAAAATATATATTAAAAAGTATTAAATGATATTTTATTTAAAAACTAGTTACAAATAGATTATAAAATTTATTCAATATATTATAAATGGAATATTTTATATAATAAAAATAATCTATAAAATATTATTATTATTATTATTAAATTAATTATTTTAGAATTAATGTAATAAAATAATGTATGACTTTTTATATACTAATCATTTAATTTTTTTACTATTACATAGAAAAAAAAAGAGTCTTGCTCGCGTGGCTCGAACCCCATCCCCCCACGTAGAAAGCAGGTGCACAACCAACCATGCCAGTGCGTCACAGGTGGTTATTAAAATTAATTATATAAAAGCTGAGCATGAATTTCGAAGGCTATTTTCTCTATATTCACTGGTCATTCGGCACTAATACATTGAGGGCTGAACACTCTAATGGAGTACTACTATTACATCAAGTCTCATCCCAAAATGGATTTCTTAAGTCTTGCCCTCCCCTTGTAAGATTAAATTGGTTTTTAAGGAAATTTTATTTTGCGTTGGGAAGTATGTTTCCCTATACCCACTAGAAGTTATTCAAAGGAAGGATATCTTATGTTTTGCATTTTAATTTATATCGCTATACATGATATTTATAAATTGTAATTGGCAAATACTAAAATCAACAAAAGGAAAAAGAGAGCAGTTACGAGTAGAAGTGAATACATTTTGTATACAAAAATTTAAGTATTTACATATATTACTTTCCATGAAATATCAGAAAACAGGGATCAATGCATAGTGGTACATTGCTGGTTGCGCAAACGTAACTTGTTCTCTTCTCAAGTGTATAGTAGAGCACAAACTACAAACTATATGTGTTTTTGTAAAGTTAGCATATGATCATCAGCATTAGTCAATCCTACGTCCTTTAGAACATTTTCTTTCTGCTCAGAAAACTTACAAGTCATCCTTTACGTTAATGACTCGAAAACCCTGATATAAGTTGTCGTATTAACAGCTTAACTCATAATTGTGCAAATAGCTTTCCACACACACATCGGCATTAACACTAGAAAGACTGAAATTTAGTATATACCTATGTTGCCCAAAAACAATCAAAATGACTGCATTGTTAAAAAGTAACTAATGTGTGCAAAAAATTTATTTAAAATTAATTTTTAATATTTTTTATATTATTTACAGTCATGCAACAAGTTATTGTGTAAATATTAACAATAAAATAATCACTTCACTTGGAAAAAATATATTCTAAAAAAATTCTAAGAAATTATGTCATTATATACGTAAATGAAATTAAAAAGCTTTCAAAATGATTTCCTTGGACAATCTAGTGTTTAAAAAATCAATGAAGTTGGGGAGGGGAGTATATTTCCGATGGCTTTATAAAGGGTTAAGTCAGTGTTTCTCAAACTGTGGGGCGCGCCCCCCTAGGGGGCATGATAACCCTACAAGGCTCAAGTGTATCGAAAAATCGAAAATAAAGGATTATTTTTAAAAAAAATTATTAATTTACTGAAAGTAAGCAAAACAAAATACATCCTGTCATAATAAATAAGAAAGTACACATTTACACTAATATAATATACTTATAAATTTATCAGTACTGTACAATGTATTTGATAATAAATTTATGAATAGTAAACGAAGAGTAAGTTTAATAATTAACACTGACTCCCATGGGATTGTCATATTTTGAAATTATATTCAAAATTTAATATTTATCTTGATAATTTGTGCATTTATACTGTTAGTTATTACACCATGATTAAACATTTCATGAAGGAGATAAGTTTACATCAACTTCAGAAAGTGAAAATACTAAGCCTCTTTATCCGCTCAATCCGTTACTATATTATTATTTCCCTAACTTTTTTTACAGTTCTAAGGCAACTCATTAAATCCATCATCAGATTCTTTCATTGCCAGATACAACAGGATAAAAGACTACTAATCTGAACTTTAAAAAAAAAATATTTCTCTGACAAATAGAACTGAATACATTACTCCCAACGAAGTTCTTGTTGAAAGAGGAATAACATACACAAACTCATCTGCCTTCCTTCATCCATCAACACCTGATACAACACGGTTTATAATTAAAGTCGTATTGTAGCTTTAGTATCAAATTACATTATTATTGCATTCGATATAATGTTATTGTATGAGGAAGGGCGGCGCGATGAAAAACTTGATAGAAAATTGGGTCGCCAATACTGAAAGCTTGAGAAGCACTGGGTTAAGCAAATAAATTGCAAAAATTAGAAGGATGAACACTCAAGTAAAATCATATTGCGTGCTTAATTACAGATACTTATTTTCAGCTTTTTTTTCTACTTTTAATTTTTTTATGATTAAACATATTTTAAAAATCTCATTGTTTCTAGTAATAGGACAAAAAGCTCCACATTCTAGTACAGTTGCTTAGAAGTACGGGTGCCTAAGGTTCCTGGTTCGATCTCAGCAGGAGTCATTAGATTTTCTGGATGCAAAAACCATAGGCATACGTGTCATTTAATTATGTGGCATGTTATTTATTTATTCAACACCCATGCTAGTCTCCTTTTCCATTTGTCGCGGAGCCTCCCAGTACCGACTGATGATGTCGTCAGTTGGGTGGAGGGCTGGATAACGGCTATCGCTGTTACACATTTAACACCACCCAAGGAGCACGTGTAGCTTGATGCATGCCATGGACACATTAATTGTACTCCCCTTATGTGCCATGTAAAAGATGCATTGAGTTTCAATTTGGCTAAAGTACTCTCGGCAAAATTAAATCACGGCAATATTTAGCATACGACGAGACCTTGAATTAAAAAAATCAATTCGAGCGTCAAAATTTAGAAGCAAAATCTGCCGCTAGACGGTGCCACAATAAAATGGCTCTCCCCTTCGGGGATTTACCGTGTCAGCAAAAACTTAGTTACCAATATGCAGCCCATTAGGGAAAAAAAACATTCGAATTCTTAATATTCTTTGCCTCCAAAATTAGTGAACGTGGATGGTTTTTGCATTTTTTTACCACTTACCTATGCTATGGTTTTAAGTTTTATACTGACAAGGTAATACCTGCTTTTTGAAAGTGGTTTTTGGAATAAATATGGATGAAATAAACTTCATATCATTGGTTTAGTTTTAAATATCATATTTTATTATGCAGTTCATCAAAAGTTGTGAATAATCTAAAAGTTAAGGCGTATATATAATTGAATTCGTAGAAATAATTGAAACAGTAGGGTTATTGATACTGCCTAGACACGAAATGCAATTGACTTTTTTCTCTAGAAAAAAATATATGTTACTTAAGATTGATCATACTAACTTAAAAAATGCAGGGAAATATAACAAAGCAATGGAATCATTTTTACAGTTCACTAAAGTAATTGCGCATGTTTAAAATTAACATATCACATATCGATAGAACCTTGTCCTCGAAAAAACTTTCAGTATTAATTCCTCCAACCTAGAAACTACTCGCATACGAATGATTTCATTATACTTTAAAACTTCTCCACGTTTCTTAAAAATCAAACTATAGCTAAATAAACTATATAAAAGAAATTTTCCATTTCCATTTTATAACTAAAACCTGATACATTTTCTTCATACAACACTAAAACATATCTGAATTATTTATGAAGTTTATACTATGCATTTAAAAGGAAACTTCCCTCGGGAATAAACCTATTTCATCGATACATCTGTCTGATATTTGTAACAAAAGCCTTACTTTAAGGAATAAAAGTCTTTTTTTTATGTTTTAAATTAACGTTTTCCCACTTTTTATATAAGAATGTGCAGTACATTGTGGTATGTTTGTCTTGTTAAGCAATGGAAACAGATATCTACATATATTAATATCAGAAACTAAAAAAATGGTGACTATAATTAAAAAATCTAATGGAAGCATTTATATACATTACTTAGAGCTATAAATGTAATTATACTGTTTTAATGCTCAAATAATGCTTTTACTTACACTGATTAAAAGTAGAATTAGATACGAAATGACAAAAATACCAAGATATGAATTAGGTCATTTTTAAAATTAGTTGATTTTTTTTTCTGAATCATTTAAGTACCTAGTACTCGCAAATACAATTTTCAGTTTTTTACTTTATCAGTCAATCATTAAAATTTTAGTTTTCACTTATTCATGATAATAAATATTATAATCAATTAAAATAGTCACGAAAAATTTGTTTTTAAAAATAAGATTTTCGTTTTATTAAAATTATAAGTATTCACAAACACTGAAAATTTATACTTCATATCAATAATTGTACAATTCCTCTTATTTAAATAATACTGTGAGGTATATTTTTCAGCAGGATTTGAGTAATTCTATACTAAGCACATCTACTAAATTATTGCATTTCAGATATTGCAAAGATCTCTAATATTCGAATTGCAAGAAATATTCAGTTTATAAATCATTTCGGTATTGTTACTTATTTTCCTAAGAAATTTTACAAAATAGTGATTTGGTATTTAGAAAATAGTTGACTTAAATGCGGAATATTATAAAGCAAATAAAATATATTAGAAAACTATGTACTTTATTTTCAATTGAATCAATTAAAAAACTATGATTCTTTATATTTATAAAGTTATGTATATATGGAAATGTACAAAGCATAATATTTTACTCTAATTGTTCTTTGTGTTTAAATGATAAGAAAACATCAAAAAAATTACTGCTTTATTGCTTCCTAGTTTCAATTAGTTACATTTAATATACTTATGTATAGTGAGGAAATATGGAGAAGAGGGAATGATCACTGAAGTATTGGCCTCACAACTGGACCTATGTACAAAATTAGAAGCCTATTGCCAAGAGCCTTCTTTCAAAGCACGACGTTAATAAACCAATCAAACAATCAATCTTGTGAGCTTTAAGCATGAGTATTATATTTGATTAATGGTTCAAGGAAGAAAACATAGCAGAAAGTAAGGAGTAAGTTTATTATATGTTTCATTTCCCTTGGTGAAGACTAAACAATCTTCAAATTTCTCTAATTTAATTTTATATATTACTAGTTACATAAAAAATCCTTAATTGTTAGAGTGAATAAAATTAAATAAAAAAAAACACTTCCTTCATTTAAAAGAAAACACTTTTCCCTCTTCGATGTCAAAAATTTTAAATTAAAAGATACAGAAAATCAACTTTAAATTTCTAATTATTAATACCTCTCTCTTGGGCTTGAAATAACAAAACCAAATTTGCATGTGTGTGTCATCTTCTGTCAATCTTACATACATATATGCATAAGCTCTGTTATTAGATTACTTTAAAAAAGTACAATTTTCAGGGAAATTACTTTTGCTTTCCCTCAAAATAATAACACAGAAAGACACATAAATGCATGAATTCTGTACAGATGAATATGAAATTCACTTTTGCTTTCGAAATTCTTTAAGCACTTAGAAATATTACACTCCCACTTCAATTTTTTTCCTAATCCTTTTGCCATGTTCAATTCCATGTTTCACTTGCATTACAAAAAAATAAATAAAAAGCAAATATGCACACGGAATGAGGAAGTGAAATTGAAAAAGTCATATTCAGATGTAAACTTTGTAAACATTGTTTCTAATCTCCCCATTTTCTTTTTTTTTTATAAAAAAAAAATATTAAGAAAGTAGATTGAAACGTATTTTGTAAAATGTAGACAGCTTAGAATAAATGGAAAGGGAAATAAAATTTGTGAAAGGGAAGCAAAAAAAAAAAGATTTTTGGTTTTGAATAAACTTGTGTGTGCGCATTTCACTTTTTTCACTGTTTAGGAAGTCAATTATTAGTTCTTTGTTAAAATGTATGGATTGGGCAAGTCTAAAACTGAGAATTACAACACACGAAATGATTATTTAAAATAACTTCTATATTATTTTTTTTCTTTTAAAGATTTATGGAACAAAAGTACTTTAAAAAAATTTGGTTTCGAAAATAAACTCTCATTTCACTTTTTCCTTACAAATTTAAAAAGTCAATTACTAGTTCATTGTTAGAATATTTGTACCTCGTAATGCTTAAGCTTTGCATTATTCATACTAAACGATAACTTAAAGAAGCTTCTACAATAGGTTTTTATCTTTTTAATGCCATATGGCAGCGTTTCTCAAACTGTGGGGCACGCCCCCTGGAGGGCGTAGTAACTTTACGAGGGTTGCATATTGAAAGTCAAAATAATTATTTTAAAAAAATATATTAATTTACTGAAAGTAACAAACAAAATACATTCTGACATAACAAAAAAGAAAACTAATATTTACATTGATATAATACCCTTACAAATGTATCAGTATTTCACAGAGTTATATAATTAATTTAACTATGCTAAGTTAAAAACAAGTTTAATAATTGCCAGTGACCCCAAGGGTTTGTCATATATAAAATTACATACACAAATCAACACGTATCTTGATAATATATACGATTTATTAACTATGCTAAGTTAAAAACAGGTTTAATAATTGCCAGTGACCCCAAAGGTTTGTCATATATAAAATTACATACAAAAATCAACACTTATCTTGATAATATATACGATTTATTAAAAATTTCTTAACTGCCGATTAAAATTTACGCAGCATTCTCCTCAATTCTTCCGTTTTCCGAGTAGGCACCCGTATGCTATGTATTGGGGGTGGGTAAGAAAAAAAATAAGCAAGTTCTCTGAAATAAATAAATCTTTCTCAAACACAATCAAGGTCCTTTTACTACATTTCAAAGCCTTCAAATTAATTTTACGGATAGCGGTGTACAGAAAAGTTAGTACTTCAGAAAGACGTATATATACATATGAGGCATTTAACGCATCAGTTGAGCGAGAAGTATATGTACGTAGGTGGCACTTATGATGTTAAATTCGTATTGTAGCTTTATATTCAAAGTACTATATTGTTATTGAATTCAGTGCAATGTTATTTGTAAGGAGGGGGCGATGAAAATTATGATTGAATATTGGGTCGCAAATATTCAAAGTTTGAGAAGCACTGTGGTATTAGGGATCAAAAAATATTTAGGAAGTAAAGTTCTTGCTTAGTGATCTTTTCAATTTTTGCTTTTTAGTGCGATTATCCTTTTGAAAAAGTTGATAAATCGTTTTCGTGTTATTAAAATTGTTTGGGTTAATTTTATTATATTTCTTTTACGCAAAATTAAGATTAACCACCAAAAAAAAATCGGATGCTTCACAAATGAAGATGTAAAATCGATAGGCACATCTAATATTTGGTAGACTTAATACCTGATTGTTGTATTTATTCTATTTCCAGAAAAATTATTTTTACATAATTCGGGTTCAGAAAATAATTTATTGCTCCAGGGAGAAATTCAACTACGTAAACATATTACATATTTAATCCAGAACCAATCAAATTTTGAGCATAACTTATTGCTATTTTTGAATAAATTCTCTTAAAATGGAATGGTTTTGTACCACATTGAGTATACGAAAATACTGAAATATTCATTATATATTCAGACGACAATGATTTTCTTTTGTATTTATCTTCTCTTCCCTTCATTCAAAGAAATACTTAAGACTCATGCGAATCAACTTTTATCGTATCTAACAGAAGAAACAGACAGTCAGGAGCTAGTTATCTCATAGATATCCAATGGGTCCAATAGCTATCAATACTATACCACTCCTGCAATCTCTCGAAAACCACGTTTCCTCTCCCACTAGTTTACTTAAAGGGGCAGCTATACGATCTTCAATTATAGCTACATTTTGCAGCGTTGGCTCATCAAACAAACTTGACAAAACTTGCAAAGTTTGATGTACGGGAAAGAGCAGAATGCACAGATGGGACATTGTATTCTTCCCTCATGTCTCAGGCAAAACAGATGTTGAGTCGATTCTGAAAACGGGCATGATGTTGCCATGCCTTTTCTATCCACTACACGCGGACGATTTTATTCTCCCCGATCTATAGAAAGGACAGTCATGTGAACAGTTTCTGTTGTTTAATTCCTTTGCACATGTGGACCGAGGATTATTTGAATGAAAAAGAATGTCAGTCTATTTTGATAAATACATACCCTAGAGTTACCCTCAGTGTCAAAGTGACTGGTCAATTCATATATCCTCCTTATTGTGTACAATGTACGGCTACGGAGTT
The DNA here is from genome assembly GCA_019973975.1 of Trichonephila clavata. Taxonomy (NCBI): domain Eukaryota; kingdom Metazoa; phylum Arthropoda; class Arachnida; order Araneae; family Nephilidae; genus Trichonephila; species Trichonephila clavata. Next base: position 356,209 of record BMAO01016471.1, on the reverse strand, counting down.
GATCTCAGTTACCCCAGCTTTTGTCTTAAAGAACCAGTGGATTTGGGCTAAACACGAGAAGTTCAGTGTGCAGATCCGATTCGTTCGCCAATCAGGGATGATCTCGCGAATCTGCGGAACATTCGCTTCAGATTTTGATTATGTATGATACCAGTGAAAGGTGTTGTGGGGACAGCCACACCCGAGAGACGATCGCTTCAAGATCTAAGAACATTAAACCTGTTTTGAACTTTTTTTCAGCGAAAAGCTTTGAAGATTGGCATAATTATTAATGAAGATTTCCATGCATTTAAATTTTGTTTTGAATTAGTTAATAAACAAAATGCCTTTTTGGAAAATGGTTGTTTTATCGCTCTCGCTACCAAGCGATTAAGTAAATTTCAGGACCCATGACACTACGATGTGTATTGAAAATGGAGAAAGGTTTTTCTTTGTTTTATCAGACTCAATCACTGATGATTCTGTGGCCTTCCCTTTTTCAATTGCTACTATTAGCCCACTCTCTCTATACATATTCATCTTTTTCAAATTTTCAATCGTTATAAAATACTTTCTATTCATTCATTCAAGTTCAAATAATTTTTAAAAAAAAACACTTGGTGTTAATACAATTTTTTCAAATATTAATTCTCTAATTAAATTAAAATTAAATTAATTACGGTTTTCGACGTCAACTTAGATTTCTCTCCATTGTTGTAACAATGTAACTCTTAAAACGATGACAAAAGTTGGAGTGTAAAACCCGTTTTTTAACCAAACTGGTCAAACCGCGTATATACTTGTATATATATATATATATATATGTATTAGAAATCTTACATGTAAGATTTTGCTTTGTTTTTCATTAACAAAATTATTTTTTTTATATTTATCTCTTTGTAAGAAACATTTCCTTTCATAATTTAACTAAATTTTATTTATTTAATTTTTATGTCTGCTGAAAAATACACATGTGTTAGTTTTTGGCATAACTATTCAGTATGGCTCTGTTTTTCTATTATGTCGAAAGTTTCTTCAGTACTGGGAAGGTGGATCCGTAAAGTATACTTTACCCTAATTTTCTGGTCCTAATTCAGCAACAGTTTTAGAAATCATAATAGGTCTCCATTTTAGCACATTCATCATTTTGGTTTCTTCCATTTTAATGGCAGGAACCAAACAGGAAACAGAGTTAAGTTTCCTGTTATACATACGTTTATTTAAATCTTGTACAATATACATTTCCACCATTTTTTTATAGTTATGTTTCTTAAAATATGGTTTCTATTTTCTAGCTTTGCTAGTAGTACAATTTTGTCTTATTTTTTTCATTAAATTACACTATATATATATATAGAGAGAGAGAGAGAGCAATAAAATGAAAAAGTACAAATAATTTTATATATATAATAATAATAATTATATATATATTACAAAAATATACAAAAAATAGGTATATATCTAAGATAACTATAGACATGATAGAATAGAAATAGCAACAGAAAAACTAGAGCAAATTCCTGGCCTTTGGAACCAGGATTGCAGGTTTAAACAATGTTTTTCGGCCAGCCAACCTTCACCTGAATTTGCCAATACTCTGGGCGATAGGGAAAGCAAGAAATTTCTAGAGAAGTTTAACTATTATTATAAATAAAACCATAATCTATTTGTGTAAAACCATTATAATACAACCTGTAATAATTACAAAAATATTTTAAAAATCGAGGTTAAAACTACACTCATGTCCATGAATTAAGGATAATTCAGAATCACACAGAAATTGAACTCTAAAATAAAAATTTCAACTGTAAAATTATCACACACATTTTGAAGAAGAATACGCAAATTACAGGAAACCACCAGATGGCACTGACAGTACGTCACAATGACGAGAGTGTAAGAGAGGGGTATGTAAGGAATGGTATCAAAGAAGTAAAATTGTTCACAAGCGCTTTAAAAGCTTTTCAGTGCAATAACCGCATAGTTATGGCACAAAGGAAGCATTTGGATGATTTTTTATGTGGTAGAATTAACGGACGACTGGAATGTGGACGTACCCAGACGGAAGTATCCGAGGAACTTGGAATCGCCCAGAGTGTCATCCCCAGGCTTTGGAAACGATTCCAAGATGATGGTAATGCGAGTAGATGTTACAGCATAGGTCGCCCCGAGTTACAACGCCGAATGAGGACTGGTATTTGACAGTTACTGCCAAAAGAAACAGACCGAGCACAGCATCAGACCTGTCTCGTCAGCTCTCTTCAGCTACCGGTACGACAGTTTCAAGGCAGACCGTGTTCAGACGCTTAGGGCACATTGTTCTATATGCTCGTAGGCCTGTCAGATGTGTTCACCTTACCCCAACTCACTGTCGCCTACGATTAAACTTGAGTAGAGAGCATGGATTGTGGACACCGCAACAGTGGTCTTGTGTAATGTTTTCCGACGAGTCCAGGTTTAGTTTGCAGTCGGATTCTCGCCGGACTTTCATATGGAGAGCGCCAGGTACCCGTTACTACCAAGAGAACACCATTGAACGACATCTTTACGGCGGTGCAGGATGGCTCGTTTGAGGAAGAATTATTCTTGGTTCCAGAAATGACCTGCATGTTCAGAGTGTAACGATGGCAGGCCACATCTATCGGGATGTCATTCTGGAACAACATGTACGTTTGTTTCGGGGCGCCCAGCATGCTGAATTTCGGTTTATGGATGACAACGCCCGTCCTCACCGATCAAAAATTGTAGACGAATGCCTTCAATCGGAGGATATCACCCGCATGGATTGGCCAGCATACTCATCGGACTTGAATCCAATAGAACATATGTGGGATATGCTTGACACGAATTGCAGCCCGTCAACCCCCTCCCACCAGTCTACCGAAACTTCGGAGTTCATTGCTTGATGAATGGTGTAATATTCCCCAAGATCAGATTGATAATTTGATACTCAGCATGCGTAGGCGTTGTAAGTCCTATATTGCATCGTTCGGGAGACATACTCCGTATTAACCATCATACTAACCATTAACTAAGCGTATGTATAACATGAAACCGAATTAGAACTTTAAAATGTAAGAAACCAGAAGAGTCAATAGACTAAAAAGAAAACCTATATATATATATATATATATATATACACATATATACATACATATACATATATATATGTATATATATACATATATATATATACTAGCTGACCCGGCCACGCGTTGCTGTGGCTTTGTTTTAATACGTTAGTTCAGTATTATCCTAAGCTATTCAATGCAGTCAAATTAATCTTCGTTTATAGTTTTGGAGGTTTGAAATAAAGTATAAAACAACAAATTATTTTATTTTTGCATTTCATTCATCTCCTATTTGAGTGTAGTATAATGCATGAATTACTAACGAAGTCGTTAAGTAACAACATATGAATATTTAATTTTATAAATGTGGTAAAGAACGTTGATTCTTTGCAATTTTTAAAATTATTTTTATAATTTTAATGTATAACAACAAATAATTTTATACAACTAATCGCTAATCGGTGCAAAATATTTTTCGGTAACCCGTACTTTGCTAACTCAAATAGATTCAACGGTTTCCGCACACGTGACCATGTAACATCTAGTTGTCCATTCGAGAAACATGGATTTTCTAAGTCCAAGTATCAAATGAATATTGTTCGGGTTACAGATTCATTTATGGTCATCGCGAAAGCCAAGCGGATCTAGAATTGAAGCCTTTTGAATGGTATTGGAGATTCTGATGGTATCAGTGGAATACGTGACAACAGATTCCGTAATAGCAGAACCGAATTTTCGTGCAAACTTTACAGTCAAAATGTTTGCTTCAAGAAGTTCCCGGTATAATTCTTTTGATGATCAAACGTGGACCGTTGCATTATCTAGGGGAATTTAAATTACGCAGATAATAACCAGGGAACCAACCGAAGATTATTTGGTGATATTCCTGATACACCTAGAGAATTCAAAAAAATGGTTGGAAAATTTACGGTTTTGTTTTCATCAACAATAGTGTCGATTGGTTTAAAAGGCGATGGATCAACTGGCAACAACCCTGTGTCTGGAAGTTTATTTCATCACAATATCCACATTTTTTTCTGATTAAGTAACAAGATTACAGAGGCAATAATTATCTAGATAATTATACAGTATATTCGGAAAGACACTCTCAATCACAGTTCCTTTTTGCCTAAAGAACATTACAGAATTCGTCTGGTTATTTCATACATTATGCATTGGGATGAAGTTCTACTTCACCGTTTCCAATATTCAGTAGTTGGTTAGGAAATATTTTCTCAGACTGATCATCTTGCAAATGTACTCGCGTGCTTATGGTCAGTCGAAGTGTTTCCATGTTTCGCCATTAAAACGATTGTTTTAAACAGGCGTTAATCTTGTGAGCAAAATTAGAGATTGTATAATTACTGTTAATGTCTATCGGCAATCAGCAGACAGTAATACAAAAGAAACACCGAATATTCTCTCGTTGCCATTTAAATATTGCAAAGCTCTATATAATGCTTTGAGTGAATGTTTGTGGGTCATGGTACACTTACCCCTGATCATGATTGAATTCATTTGAAATACTGTAGCCAACCCACTCTTTTTTTCAATGGTACACATTGCACCTTGTATTTTACGAATGTCCAATGGCAGTTGATGCGGAATGTGCTGTTTTTCCACCATCTAACAAAGTGACAACAATGTCCGAAGTTGCAATTTCCTATTGCAATCTTATTTTCGCACGACTGCCCCTGAAAGTTTAGTTGCTATAGTGAATGAAAATCCGGAGGTGTGAAACTCGAACACAAGGCCATTTGACCTCATTCCAGCAATATCCACACAATTTACGGAAGCTTTTGAAATCCGAATCCAGATTCTCGTTCCCACCCCGAGAAGTACTCGGTGCCCACTTTCGACGCCTTTGCTCCTGTAAGTTCACTCTCTGAAGGGGGACATTACGGTCGGTCGACATTATCTGGCAAAGTTACGGGAGTTTCTAAAACCCGATTTCACAATTATTATTATTTAACATCCAGAAAAACACCAGAAAAACATTTCTCTCTCCTCAAGAATTTTAAAAATCAAGCCTTTTCCACAGTTCGAGCAAAATACTTTCGTCTGGCATTATTTCACGTAGATATGAGATTTTATTGAATTGGATTCAGAATATTCGGATCGGCAGTTCCGAAATACAATCAAGATCCACTTTTTGCTTCTCTATGTCGGCAGTGGCCGCGGTAGACAAGTGGTCAAGGCATCGGATCATGGCTAGCGTGTCATGAGTTCGAGCCCAGAACCACTGAAAACCTGCCGTATAGGGGCGCGATTCACGTTAAATCTGTCGAGAGCTCAAACGTTCTCCCGTGGTGTGGTGTGGTAGTTAGGAGCGGGCGTGTCAGCTCAGGTGTCATCCGCGTCACTTGACCATGGTTCAAAATTACGCGCTCAGTCGCCAAAAGCCCTAGTGTAGCTGAAAAGTGCGACGTTAATATTCACTCAATCACTCACTTTACGTCGGCAAGATAGGTTGGTACTGCTATCCGAGAATATTCCGATCCCCCGGTATTATCTGGCAAAAATACAGGAATTTCTATATTTTGATTTCAGACTCGCTTAAACCATCTCAAGTTACATCAGGAATACACTTTTCCCGCGCCCAGACTTTAAGGGTGAGCTCCTGCTCCGGTTTGCGTAAAAGACGGTCATCCTGAATTATTGGCAAAGTTACTGTTATTACTCAGATTGAATATCAGATTCAGATTATCCGTTTTGAAATACACCAGGGTCCAAGTTTTCACGATTCAAGGCTTTTAATGTAAGCCCCTGTTATGGTGTGTCTAAAATACGGTCGGCCGGCTTTATCCGGCAAAGTTACGGTTATTTTTGGAAACTGACTCGAAAATTGGATTCCACGCCCCAAAATACGCCAGGCACTTAATTTTCGTGCATTTTGGTTTGCAATATCTGCTTCCACAGACACATGAGCAATGCCACATTTTGGGATTATTCCCTTACGGGAATCCGGCAACGTTTTTTCCGGATTCTTCACGTTTACGGCGATAAAAAAATTATGGCGTGATTAATTGAAATAAAAACCATCCTATGTTTTAAGTTGGACGAAATGACACACAGTATGCAAAATTATATTATGATAGGTTGAGTAGTTTCGGAGTTCATTGCGGACAAACACTGTGTGACACGTATATTTTATATATAAATATATATATATATATACACACACACACATATATATATATATATAGGTTTTCATTTTAGTTTATTGACTCTTCTGGTTTCTTACATTTTAAAGTTCTAATTCGGTTTCATGTTATACATACGCTTAGTTAATTCTTGTACAATAGACTTTTCAATCATTTTTTAAAGTTGTGTTTCTTGAAATCTGGTGTTTAAATCTTCTAGCTTTGTTAGTGATATAATTTTGTATTATCAATTTTATTATGCCATGCATTTTTTTCATTTTATGTTACTATATATATATATATATATTACTTGTTTTATCTAAGTCATTTCCATTTGAGCTACCTCTTTCTCCGCGTGTAAAAGGAATCTTTCCCCCTTCTTCACAGTAGTGGTGTGGTGACACGAAACGCGTTGTCTGGCGCTAAATTGTCTCGAGTGAGACGGGTGTTATGAATCAAATCTTAACACTTTTTGAAAAAGAGCATGTGTCCTATCATTGTGAATGAAGTTGCTCACATTTCAGGCAATATCATGTATTATTCCATTAATAATAGGGATATTTTGATTTCAGGTCATTGTAACATAAAACTTTTACGATATACGAAAGCTAGTTAGAAAGTCGGTTGCAAAAGCAATACAAGAAAAATAAGTAGAACAAAATATTTTTTTTTGTTTTGAAAAACATGTTTATTTCTCAAAATAATCTCTATTCATTCCTTACGTCTCTTTGTGGGTTTTCCGATACGCTGTGAACAAAAGTCTTTGGATTGCTGTTCCATTCCTTCCTTTATGCGCCTGTCAAATTCAGTTGCAAAATGCTTTCGCCAAAATGATAAAAGCAGGATCCAAGTTTGCGTTGTAAGGCAGATGACGAAGTTGCTACCCAAATACGGGGATTTATCGAGTGGTATAAGGTTTGGTATGGTCGTCATGAAGTAAGATGCTTTTTGTTGACGAGCCAGGGTGGCTTTTTTTCATGAATAGCTTTTTGAAACTTCCGTATTTTGCCAAGTCAGGAGATAACAGTATCAGCTTCAACATGTTTCAGGAATTGACAAAGGGAAAACCCTTAAAAAGCCCAAAATACTTTCATTATGGCTTTACCAGCTAAAAGCATGCTCATGAATTCTACTTTGCATAAATTTCTAATGCACACTTTATAAATTCAAATTGAATGGAACACAATTAGTTCGTGAGAATATTTATTGATATATTTGGATACAATTTACTAACTGCTGAAATGTCAGGGTTGTAAGGTGTTTATTGACTTTCCCTCTTATATTCAGATTAAAATGCAGTAACATAAATATTCATATTAAACATTTCAAATAAAGTAGTAGCAGATACACGACACAAACATAGAAACACCTGAAATATTTGCAGAACAGCCAAAATAATGGTAAATGTTGCCTACTTTACTAAAAAATTTGTATCTAAATTTCTGCAATTTTCATATATACATAATTATCAATAATTAGTCACATTATTTTTAGCATTGATTAATTCAAATTTATAGACAAAACATTTAATAAAAAAATGTTTTTTTTTAGTTTGAAAGTACTTGCCGATGTGACCATTTATTGATAATTACGTAAGGAGCTACGTATTGTTGAGACCTTTAGTTACTAGCATATAGTTTAAATCTCTGAGTTGTGAACGTAATCACAACAAAAACTTTTCTTTCAAAAAATCAAATATATTATAATACAGAAAAGTGTGAAAAAAGTATTAAAATTTAACTCTTATTCTGGTTCTTTCTCTTCATTTGGTTGAACAATATTTTTAAGGACACATAGACATAATTTTTTTTAAAATTATTTTCTTTACGTCTTATAAACTTGAATTTTTGTTTATTTAGTTTGAATGAAATTTTAAATTTGATATATGCTTCAAAAACTTGTCATACTTAGGGAAACTTGCTATTATGTAATTCACAAATCTTATAATTTATGAAATATATTTCGAATTAAATTATTGCTAATAAAATATATATGTTTCAGATATGCAAAATATGTGCTTAAAAAAGGAGAAAATTGACTCTCTCATTTAAATATTCATCGCAATATATCCGGAACTATTAGATCTACAGACTCGAAATTTGGTAGGCATGTTCTTTTTAAGGAGTAGAGATTCACTACGAAACGGTTTGTGCAAAAATTAACCTCGAAGGGAGTTCCAAGGAGTTAAAAGTCATAACAAATAAAAATTGCTGTTTTTGAACAGTTCATACTCATAGTCGAAATTTTATAAGCATGATTCTTTTCTTAAATACATATAAGATTTCCAGAAATTGACCCCTATGGGAGTGTGGGGAGATACTGACACTTGTAGATAAACACAAATTCCAGTTTTCGAACTACTAGACGTACAGTTATGAAATTAGATGTACAAGTTACTTTGTTGAGCTAAAATCCACTAAGAATGGCTTTTACAGAAATCAAATTTCAAGCTGGGTTACAGGGCGTATTGAGGGGGGTGCCAGCTCAGGTGTCGTCCGCGTCACTTGACCATGGTTCAAAATTACGCGGACCGTCGCTAAAAGTCCTCGTGTTGCTAATCAGTGCGACGTTAATATTCTCTCACTCACAGGGTATTGATAAAGTATTTCGTTTTTGAACTATTAGACTTAAACTTGAAATTTAGAAAGCATGTTTATTTGTTGAGTTGAGATCGTCTAAAAAAATGGGTTTTGTGGAAATTCAATTTAGGGAACTGGGTTACGGAAGCATAATAAATAATTACATTTCAATCTTAGAAATTCACGTTCTGTCCTTTTTAAATCAAAAAATAAGGTTAAAAAATGTTTTTCTTTTTAATTGAATTCGTAATGCAAGGACTTTGATATCAATAGTTTATATATATATACAGTCGTACCCCGATTTACCGAGTGAGATTTAATGAGTTTTTCTCTCTCAACGATTGACGGCAAACACCTCTGTTTAATGAATGATAAACCCCGAATTAATGAATTATTTCAACAGCTGAATTATTTTATTAGTTTGTATAAGATATTAATTGAATTTTTCTTCAAATTACATAATCTTTTTTGTCTGGAACAGAAGACGACCTTCCTTGACAGTAGCAAATTTTGACGGGAAAGGGTGCAGATGAGTTATCAGTCTAACATGTAGAGTGATGTTTGAAAAGGATAGGAATGATTTTTGAAAAGGATGCCTAACAATGTAACTCAAGTTGAGGAATTTGTTGATTTATCGGAATGAATGAATAGTGATTCGGATGCAGAAATGAATTGCGAAACATATATCAAAAAACTGTTACAATATATATCAATATCTATATATATATATGTGTGTGTGCAAAAAATAAATAAGTAATTTTTTTTCACACACAAGTCTAGATAAAAATAAAACTAAGCGGGGAACAAATCAAACAAACCTCCAAAAGAGAGATAAAAGTTTACCTAAATGTAATTTCACTTAAATAAAATTAAAGGAAAAGTAACCTCGGATTCGAAAGAAGAAAAAAGTAAAATAAGAACACAAAAAGTTGGCCATAGGAGATATATTTTCATTGGACATTTAAATGATTGTGCTTGTATCATAACACTCAAGTTTAAAATGAAATATGTGTAATTCTCTACAGACAATATATGATTGGTAAAGTGCTAACAGCAGAAAAAAGAAATAGGAGAAAAATTAATCAAATAGAAAGCCAAGGAAGACGAAGAGTTTAAAACTCATTCCCATGAGCATCTTCACCATCCGCAAAGAACTATTTTTCTTCATACCGTTTAAAGACAGCGAAAAAAAGTTTTAAATATTTGTTGCTACATGTGGGTAAAAGAGTGGAGTCCCAAAGCATAGGAGTTGAAATAAAATTTACTTTTTAATATTTGAGCATTTTTTTAAATATTTGATAGGCTTTCTGGGTAATATTTTTGTTTTAAATTTACTGACTTATTGCTCACAATACACGCAATTTAACCCTGATACTATGTTTTAAGTATCAGGAATAAGAATAGAACTGTTTAATATGGCAACATAAATTTAAGTGAACTATTTCTGTATGGGAACATTGCACAAAATTATTTTTTCACTTGGCTGCTTCTCAAGTTTCCTTTGAGATAAATTAGACAAAGCAACACATTCTTAAGATCTTACTTTATTCATTTTTTAAATAACTTTTCTAGGTATGCATTTGTTATTTTATGAATATATTATGTATTTATAAAACGATTAACTATGCATTGCTTTTTAAGCTACTATGTACAAGAAAAAAAAAACACTTCTTTTTTTCGAAAAAGCGTCTTCCTTCATTTGACGACTCAATTTTCCACCATATTGACCAATATAAATTAATTCACCATTTTAATGTCTTATATTGGTATTAGAAGTGATGCATTTTTTCATTGGACATATTCATTATATAAACACACTTCAGGTCTCAAGAACTGAAGTTGATTGCGACAAACATAGGTGGATGAGGGGAAGCAAGCTTAGAAAAAAAGCTGTTATAATTTCAGGATATTTGTATCATTTGATTCAGCCTTGCATAAAGTGATTAAACTAATAAGGTTTTGGTTTATATTTGACCCAGAATCAAACTCTGACCTGATGTGGCATAGTCTGATAAAATTACAGATGGTGACTTGCCTAATTAAACCCAACAGTTAATTAATTCAATGGCATTCTAGGAGGGTTGTAAGCCTCTTACAACTTCTAAATGTGCTTTGTGAAATACATATCAGGTGATCTAGTTTGCCAAAAAATTGCTTAGAAAGCATGAATGTGCTTCTGATTGCTTAGAAGACCTGTCGTAGACAGTGGAGGATTATTTTAACCAAAAATAGGTCATGGGTGGCAGAAAAAGAATGGTTACACAATATGTTTTAAAGATTAGCCAATGTTTCGCTGTGGTCTATAAGTGACACAAAGAATTAGCAAAATTGTTAGCTTATCAAAGAAAGTGGCATCCAAAACTAACACTATGTTGTGTGGCTGGGGCATAAGACAGATAGCAAACATAAAATACTTACGCTGTAGTAGAAATCTCTAGAGATCCTTTCTTTGGTCATCAGGACGCATTTGGAGCTCGAACTTTTGATTCAATATCATATGTCCCTAATCAGGTGACTGGAAGTTGTTTGAGACCGATGCTGTTATATAATAGATTATGCGTGAGGAATTCATGACGCAATTGTATTAACGAGTGAAGATTCTGCGCTCTCAGACATATGTCAATTATCTTGATAGTGGCTTAATAGAAAATCACACATTGAATGAGAATCACTGGGTAACAAGAAAGATATTCGAATTCTTATGTAAGTTTATTACTGAAATCTTTAGAAAAAAGGAAAATAGCATATCAACATATGGATAGACAAAACTCATTAGGTTACTGCCTGAAAATTTTAAAAAATATCAAATAACGAAGATTTATCCATTGATATATATTTTACAAACTCTTAGTTCTAAAGTACGCAATTTAAAAAAAAAATATGATGTCGCTGTATCCCAGTGATTAAGGTCACTGACTTGTGGCTGGCATGTCATGAATTCGAGACTAGTGCCACTGAAGACCCACCTTGTGAATGGAGCCAATGCACCCTAAATCTATCGAGGCTCGAGCGTCCTCCCGTTGGTGTGATGTAGTAGTTAGAAGAGGGGCTGTCATCCTTATCACTTTACCATGGTTCAAAATTACGAAGTCTCTGGTCATAATAGCTCATGTGTAGCTTAAGAGTGAGACGCTAATATACACTCACCCATTCAAAAAATTATGAATATATATGCGTAGTTATTCCACTTAAATTTTTCAACCAATCTCAAGAATGTCTATATACTAACGAATGAAACAAATAAAGTAAGTATATAAATAAGCAAATTTAAAATCATGCTGTTCGGGAATTTGTATAAAAGCGACAGAAAAAGTAAAGAAAAAAAAAGAAATAAAATTTGGTGAAAAAATGTGCGTCATATTTAAATTTAAAGGCCAAAATTAAGCTAGAAGTTCAACTTAATTATAAATTGTTTTCTTTTACAATTCTAAAATATTAAAAAAAAATACAGGTACGGTAGAAATTAGTTTTATTGGTCTAACAATTTATTTTGTAACAACAACGTCAAAACTTTAGAGTCTTTATTTAATTTAGTTTTTATGTCGTTTAAAAAATTTAAAAACTTGCATTAATAGAAAACAATACCTTAATAACAACAAATTGTGTACGAAATCAAGCAAAAATAACGACTGATTCTCTGGAGCTTTTTTAAATGAAAATAAACTCTTTTTCCCCAAAACTTTTCTTCTGTTCAATTCTTAAAATGGGATTTACCATTTTGTTGGTTTCCAGGAAAGAAGTATTGACCAATCATGGTAATTAGATAGCGTAAATCAGGTTAATCTGTCCGCCAAGAAGAAAATGATCAATCTTGTTGCAGTATTTTTTTCAGTTTCCCCTTTTTGGTCAAATAAGATTTTATAATGGACTGAAGCTTGAGCACAATGTTTTTATTGTTGTTGTTTTTCTAAATACCCTCATGTAAAGTTGAATGAGATAAAAACAAACGTATGATTGTATTAAATTATTTTGAAGGAAAAAATACTAAGTATTTTCTTTTTTAAATTTTACAGAAAAGTTAAGTATGCTATTATGTTTAATACTAAAAATAACAGACAAACGATACTAATTAAATCAACGAATTAATGAACTTTTGATTAATTTATACCTTTTTTATTAAGTTTGGAATAAAGTAGGACTCATATTTTCATTAATGCATGAGTCTTTAGAAAAATTATCAAACAGTTTCAAGATCTTAAGTTATTAAAGAAATTCAAAAATGTATTTGTGAACGAAATACTGTAAAGACCATATAATAAAAATAATTTTTAAAAATAATATAACAGTAATGTACTGCATAATTGTATAGTACTAACGAAAAAGTTATCTTATATATTTTTCATCTTCCATTTTTTTAAAAATGTTACTAACATTCATTACAAATACAATACAAACTACCCCACTCGATTTGCTGGATATTTCTTGATGATGTAAGATTATACGTTGTTTTTATGTTATCCATATCTAATTCGCAGCATTAAGCTTTTGATTCTATTCAAAACTTTCTTATATTCCTTGTAACTTAATTTATAAAGCAGAGGACTTGAATTTTTAAAGGGGATGCATATTTGTCGCCTTTACTATGAAACTTTCCCTCTTTGAGAATGAATCTCCGCATAAAACTTTCTTACTGGATCTTTACTCAACAAAAGGAACATGCTAGTCTAATTACAAGTCTTGAAGTTATGAAAGTTCTAAAACGGGAATTTGTATCTATCACGCCCTGAACGTCTCTTGGGAGTAGATTTTCACAAAAACCCGCTTTTCGCTTATTTTTTAATCAACAAATGAAACATGCATACCAAATTTCAAGTTTGTTAGTGCAATGGCTAAAAAAAACGGGAATTTTTGTCTATAACGCTCCCGAAGTTTCTTTTGGAGTCAATTTTGGCAGAAAACCTTTCTTAGCGGAACTTTACTCAACAAAATAAACATGCCTGCCAAATTTAATGTCTGCATGTTTAACAGTTCTGGAGATCTATAAATAAATGAAAAAAATCATCTTTCTTCCTATACATATATAGAAGATAAGCTAATGTTTAGCTGATTGCAGCACATGCTGCATTCTTCTTATTTTTTTCTACGAAACACATTCATAAATTTGTCCAACGAAGCGATTGAAACAACTTATACAATAAATGTTCCTTTATTTTCAAATTACTACACTTTCTTTGTAATCTTTATAAAACTTCATTTAAACGAAGAAATTATTTGATTCACTTTTCCCGTAAGCATTAAGGAAACACAATAAAGAAAGAAATATATCATTCTTTTAAACAATATGTTATTATATTAATTAGCATAAATTAGAATATGTGTTTCATATGTGTGTAGTTACTTTCTATATCCAACTGAAGGGCTTAGTTCATGCAATATGCATGCATTCTATTCAAAGCAATATATGCTCCTATTATTATTATTACAGCGAAGCTGTTTCAAATTATTATTCAGTTTACACACGGAAACTGAATACAATATCGTGACTTATGAACCTTTATTTAGCAAATAACAATGTCAATTGTATGTATTTGATAAGAGATTTGAATGAAATTTATAATCAACAAAATACGAAGAATAAACTTTTAATAAAATAACTTAGTATTCAAAAACTTGGAAAAAAGTTTCCAATTTATAATGTTAAATTATGTAGCAGTTATTATAAATAACTTCTGAGAATGGAAATTGTAACATTAATTTTCAAACAAAAAATAAATTAAATGCCTGTAGCCATAACGATAGTAAAATATCAAAATATCATAAGTTTCAGAAAATAGTCCAGGTAAATCTATTGTATATAAATGCAGCTTAGTTAGTGTTTTTGGATTAATTTCTTCTTGATCAGCATTTACCAGCGCTTTTTAAACTATGGGGTTCGCCTTCCTAGAGTGGCGCGTGCATATTGAAAAGTAGAAAACAAAATGTTATTTTCAAGAAAATATTATTTCACTGAATAATAAAATACATTCTGACTAATAAAGAATAAAATTAACATTTACTCTGACATAATACACTTATAAATGCATCAGTGTTGAAAAATATATTTTATAATTAATTTAAAAATCCATAGTTAAGAACAAATTTAATAAATACCAGTGACCCTATGAGCTTGACACTTACAAAATTATATATGAAAATTAATTCTTACATTGGTAATTTGTACGGTTTATTAATAATCATTTCACTGACGATTAAAATTTATGCGATTCGCTCCCCAGTGCATCCATTTTCCACGTAGGCATAAGTATATGATATATTGAGGAGGGGGAGGGGGTAGAAAAAGAATAAATAAGGAAACTCTCTGATACACACAAGTAATCCTTCCCAAACACTGTCAAATGTCCTTTTGTTGCATTTCAAAGCTTTTGGAATAATTTCCTGAATAACAATGCTCAGAAAAGCTCATACTTCGGAAAGACGTATATATACATCCGAGATATTTAACGCAGCAGTTTAGTGAGACGTATATACACGACGTTTGCACATAAGAGGTTAAAATCGTATGTTAGCTTTGGTGTCAAATTACAGTATTCTTGAATAAAATGCATTGTTATTCGTATGAAGGAGGAGCGATGAAAATTATGATTGAATATTGGATTGCAAATATTGAAAGTTTGAGAAGCACTGGCGTATTCTGAGAGATTTATTTTTTTAAGGCAGTGTGCTCCAGCATAGTGTCAGTCGCTGCTTTTTAGAAACGTCATAACTCTTATGCATGTGTTATATAATTACTTATTCTCAATTAAAAAAAAGCATATTTTTAATATTTCCTTTCATTACAAAATTTTTTAAACAATTTAGAATGCAAGTAATACATCAGGTTGCAAGCCTCAAGAACGAGTAAATAACGCACGTTTATACAGTCTGCCCTACTGAGTAGTTCAAATTCCTCATTGGCGATAATTACTTTTCGGATAACAATGTAATGTATAAGATGCTCTCGTTGAAGAACCCATTTAAAGTGAATTCCTAATCAAGCTGTCGTTTCCATTTGCTGTAGCATCACGAAAAATTTATAACAAATGTAGATATATATAAAAACAAATGTATAAAACAAACACCAACTGGAATTCCATCATAAAAATAAGTACAAATTTTAATTTGTTTTTCAAGCTCTTTATGATACGCATATTGTCCTTTTTTTTACATTTATATAAACCGGGTTGTTAAATAATTGATGTGGAAATAAGTTTTGTGAAGCAATTCCTTGTTGAAACTACTGTCACCAAGTATATGGTAACAACGTAATAAAACGTCTATGTAAATGCCATAAAACTCTTTGTTATAGTCCCATGACTGCAGTCAAAACGAGTATTTTTCACCAGATCGTTATTTTCAGGGCTTGACGGTAAGGAAAATGTCTCGTATTCCATATTACATCGAAGGCTACTATCAGACAGCAAACTTCTTTTCCTCCACATTATTTTATTTATAGCCCAGAGAGGAACGTTACTTGCCATCAGCTTGATATATGATCACCGTTTAGGCTATAAAAGAGCTGTCCAGTACTGATTTTTTGCCATCTGTTGGTTGAATCCTAATAGGTTAGATTCCACAGGGAGCATCAAATGTTAATTCTATGAAACATAAAGCTTTTGTTAAGGGGTTTCTCGAACAATGTTATTTAACTATATTGTTACATTAATTTGCCAAAACAGTTATTGGATACTCATCAGAATAATCTTGCAATAAAGATAGTTGATGTAAACATATCTCATTTTAATTTGCTCTATATCTGTTAATCGATATTCAATGCTTTGATTATGTGTGTATATCTATATTTTATACTTTAGCTCTTTTAGAATATATTATTCACTTTAGAATGCCTTAACAACTTGAGTTTTTCCCCATGAGCAATATGAGTTCTATTGAATTTATTTTTAATATTTGTATTTTAAACATATATATACATGCACATTTATATACCGTAAAATCTGGCGTATAAACGCACACCTATACTTTCAAACTACAATTTATATATATATATTATATATATAATATTTTAGGTATATTCGCCATGTAATGTACACCCCTTTCTTATGAAGGAACCTGAAATATACGTGTTCAATGCTAACATGTTTTGAACTAATTTAATCGAGATATTTTCCCGTATTGAAAAAACTGCATTTTTCTAGAACTAAAGCCCTTTAAGTTCATTAGGAATAACATTTCTTGTAAATAAACAGCAATTCGTTCTACGTAGAAGTTTATTTTTTTATCATCATCTCTCTCTTTTTATTTTTTATGCTCTCGTTTTTAATAATCGTCATATAACACGAACCCATAAGTTTCGAGCATATTTTTTTGTGTTCAAAGTGCGGATTATACGTAGAAATTAAAGGGTACATGCATTTAGTGTACACATATACACACATTTTTTTAATTCTGTTCTTTTTCCTACTATTTAGTCTTTCAAAATCGTTTTATTTTTCTAATAGTACACTGCTATAAAACACAAAGAGAATTTTAAGGTTACGTGAGTTTTAATACTGTCATTTTCCTTATCCAATTTACTGTCATATTCTTACTGTCATTTTCCTGGCACTATATCTAAATTTTCTGCTAAAGAAGAAGATTAAGATCCTATGAAGCAAGCTTGACCTTACTTCACTACTCTAGTCAGGTACAGTGTTAGAATACAAAATAATTTTTAACTTTTATTATTATGACTGTTCTCTTCTTGGTTCTATATTTCAAAATTAAAGCACCTTTTGATTTGCATGATATTTAATATATCCATTATCCCTTTGATTTATTATTTATATTATTACATACAAAGTTTTTCTTACGATTTAAAACTATAATTGATACTGTACGCACTACAATACACTTATTATGAGTTACTTTGATTTATATAGCAGATTTCGCAAGTTAACATTTTAAGTTCATAGTATTGTGTAATGTACTTTATTGAAATACATTTTGATTAAAAATTGATGACTGATTGAAAAGTTTAAAGAACGCTTAGAATAACGGTTTTCAAATTATGATCGGTGGCGCATACAGAAATTTTTCAAAGGGAAAGGGTCTAGGTAAAAACTCCACCATATTCACGTATCATACCGCATTACGCCGCCAAACATTCTTTTAATTTTGTCAATTGTCGAGAACATAAAACAGTAAAAAATAAATTATTGAATAAACAATTTGAATTATAAGTAATAAAACAAACTATTAATCACAAATACTTAATTAAAATTTACGTGCTATATGCATAGGACTATAGCTAATCGGGGGGGGGGAATATTAAGGGTGATGGGAGGTGTTCGGACTCTGGGATCCCCCCATTGCCTATGTTTAGCATACTGAATGAGATATGTAAAATAACAGCATATCAGCGTTTTTCAAACTGTGGAACGCACCCCTTACGGAGGGGTGGTGACTTTAAAAAGAGGGCGTAAGCCTATTGACAACTCGAAAACTAAAGATTATTTTAAAAAAATTATTAAGGAACTGAAAATTGACAATCAAAATACATCCTGAGATAATAAAAAATACAAATTTACACTGATATAATACATGCATATACGTATCAGAACTGCACAATATATTTCATAATTAATTTAGATACACTAAGTTAAGAACAAGTTTAATATATCCATGGGCTTGTCTCATATATATATATATATATATATATATAATTATATACAAACATTAACACTTATCTTGATAATTTGTACGGTTTATAATTAATCCCTTAACTGCCGATTAAAAGATATAGGATTCGCTCCCCAATGCCGCCGTTTTCCACGTAGGCGTGCATACGTGATGTATGGGGGGGGGAGTAATAAATAAGCAATTCCTTCGCAAACAACTGTCAGTGTCTTTTTATTGCATTCCAAAGACTTCGGAATAATTTTATGAATAGCGGTGCAAAGAAAGAGTTTACTTCCGAAAGACGTCCGGGGCAGTTAATACTTTGGCTGAGCGAGACGTTTATCTTAGGAAAAACGGTTGTCGGTTGTACTTAGGAAGTTAAAGTCCTTTTGTAGCTGTAGCGTCAATGTGTAGTATTACTGAATTCAATACATTGCTATTGTATAGAGGGGGGGGGTGATGAAAATTATTATTCAATATTGGGTCGCAAATATTGAAAGTTTGAAAAGCAGTGCAGTATATCTAAGACTTTTTCTGCAACATTGATTAACATAAATTGACCATTATTCTAGACTTTCTTCTCACATATTGGGTATAAACATAGAATATTGTTCAGATTCACATCCAATTCTCCAGAAACTAATGAACTCGAGCGTTTACAGGAATTTATGCTTCTGTGGAACAGCAGACAAAGCATATCAATTCAATATGTCATTCACATAAACACGTGTTGTCTTTAGCATCCTAAACGCTTAGACAGAAATCTACAGACTCATTAAATTATTCAAGTTTGGCGACGGGGAGACCCAACCACACAGGAATTCATCGTTGTCGATTAGATTGAGTATATTATCGTCTTTCACAAAACATGGAAGAAACTTTAATCCTACTCTCTAAGATTGAAAAGGATGAATAAAAAAACGGACGAGAAGAGTTCCCTTTCAGAAACAAAGTCATAGAAAGCAAACTTTTACGGTCACTTTTTGGCGATTTCTGAATTTATTATATCCACGGTTTCTATTCATTAAACTCCACACCGGCAATCCAGACAATAGAATAATCAACTGGCTGGTGAATTTCCCAGTTCTAGTGCCGATAATGAATTCCTCCCCCGTAGAGAGGCGTGGATTTACAATACACTTTCTCCCTTTATAAGAGGCATGTATTCTACGCCATTAAACTAATATCCAAATCTATGCCCTAAATCACACTTCGCCTCCAACCAGAGTGAGTTTTCGTGATGTGCCTGAAATGAACGATTGCCACCCCCTTTTGCCATTATTCTTTTGTTCGAACATGTATATATTTGGCGTGCGCTTTACTCTTCCTTCGCTTTCTCTCTCTTTCTCTCGATTTTCACTAGGAAAAGTCTGTATTCAATTTTAGGAAGAATATTTCCTTATTTCTTTGGCGTGTGTCGCAAGTTATTTAGCTCGTGTTTCAGTATCGGCACACATATCTTTATTAGCCATCGTTATTTACATTTCTGGCTTCAACGCTGTCAGATGTTCCGGTTCATTACCCAATCAGCTGTTGATACAGTGTGTCGCGTTGCTTTAAAGAAAATATATAATCAGGATCTCAAGTAATATATAATGCAAGGGAGCTATTTTTCAAACGCTGAATCATAAAGAAATTAGCATGAAACAACAATTTTTCATGGATTATGTAATTTGGACTTAATTGTTAAACATTTCTCCACGTTAATTTTAATATTTTAAGCAGTAGAATGAATTTATTGATGATCGCTGCTTAATTCAGTGTTTTTCGTAAAATAAGGCTGAAATATGTGAAACTTCTTAATACTTTAAAAATAATACTTACCTTTCTTTTAGTTTTTACAATTTAAACATCCAATAACTCTCAATGATTCATCTTTCTTTGCAACATGCATGGAGCTTTCATTTTTATTATTTTCAATGTATAACTTTGTTATTTTTATTGCTCACTTATTTTATTACTTTTATTTATTTATTTTTAATTTTCATGCGGCAGGAGATTTGTAAGCTGTTTTAGGCTGTTTGAGAAAACATATCAGCACTTCAGTAAATATTTTAGAGTTAAAAATAAATCAATAAATAAATTAATGTAATTTCAATTTGCTTTAGTCCTTAGATTATAAGTTAAAGTATAATCTGTAATGTAAAAAGTAATTCTGTAATTTATATTAAAAGATGACAGATGTGACACAAAATTATCATACCGCACAAAATACATGTTTATGATTAAAATGTATGTAAATCACAAGAACAAAACTGAAATAAATGGTACAAATTATTAAAAAAAATATTTGAATAAAATAATAAGAGAAATCAAGATTTGTTTTAAAAATTCTGCTGCTGTTAGATATAAAAAGATATGCAAAAATTATAACATTTGTAATTAGAGGAAATATGTAAAATATTTCACACACATGATATACTTTTGGAATTTCTTGGTATAACCTTCATAAACTTTAATACATCTATTCTAGTGGTACATTTGTCTGAATATCCGCCCCGATACTTCTGCTTGTCAATTTGCTGGAAGTAGTCTACAGTGGAAGTTTATAAATTCTCCTTACTCGCAGGGCATTTTCCTGTCAAGAGATTCTTTAAAATTCCAAATAAATGAAATTGTGAAGGGATGAAATCTCCACTATACAGAGTTTGTTACTGGAGCTCCCAATTCTGTTATGTCAGCACCAATTTGGTAAGATTTGATGTTGATTTTGCATAATCACACCAAATTTTAATTATTTCGCGTAATCATCTCATCTTTTCTTTCTTGTTGCTGTAGGCCAAATTTAATGATTTTTCAGTAAAAATCTGTTATTTTTTAGGCATATTCTGATTTGAAAATTAGAAAATTATAAAAGAAAGTTGCTTTTGAAGTTGTTCATGTGAGATAATAAACTGTAATAACTGAAATTTTGTATGTACCAAGAATCGAAGCTCAGGAGGACAAGACCTCTTAGGCAGTGAAAATAGGTTTTAAAAATGTTGTGAAATGTTGTCTACCAGAACAAGTTTTTTTATAGTTGATTTATCAATATTATCATTTTCAAAAAGAAATTAATTAAATGTTTTCGGTGACTATTTTAAGAGTATGAGTGGTCTAGGCGGCTATAAGATCACCGTTTCACATACACTACATTGTTCTTAAGATTTGTTTCATGATAAAAATTTGGCTTTGTTCAAAACTACTTACTTAGTTGCTAGACGCATGCGCTGAGGTAGGACAAGCTTAAGAGTGGTCTGAGAATTAAAGTATAAATAAATACTTGGTTATTTTTACTAAGCACAGTCCAATTTTCTTTCAATTAGGGAGAGCATTCAATATGTGGCAGTTCTAAGTTTTCTCTTAACTTATATATGCTAGTTAAGCATGAGTTTATTAACATGGATAGAAACTAGATAATGTAAATGAAGAGACCAAGGTATTTGACTGATATTAAGGAAAATATCTGGATTTATTCTTTTTGGATTATTAGAAAAGGAGACAGCCTTTATTTGGGACATTCAAGGCTATATTCTGATTATAGTACCTTGCTTTGAGAGTCACGAGATGTCTGTTAAGGATCTGACAATTATATATTTTCTGGTTGGCGTGTCTAGCTAGTATTACAGTAAAATCAGCTTATATGCAAATAATTGCATTACCGTGCTAAAGTATGCTGATATTTAATAGAATTAGGCCCAGAATTGATCCCTGTGGAACCCTACACTGATATTTTTTAAAAATCAGAGTATGTCTGATTGATTAAGGATTTTCTATATTACTAAGATAAGAATTAAAAATCATAAATAAATTCATCAAAGTTTTAGTTTTGATTAATATTTTATATGTGGTTGTGCTACACCCAAACAAAAGCCTTTTGAATACTCAAGAAAATTTATGAAATGGAGCGATGTGAAGAGCTCATAATTGAATTCATAACAATCAGGAATCATGAAGTTGATTTTATTAAGTAATTAGTTAGAAGGTTAATAATAGTTTTTTCCCGCAGTACGAGTAGTCATTTGGTCTTTATCTGATATATTGAAATATTCAATTTCAATAATACTTTCATAATATAAGTAATTTTGAAAAAAAACTTTTAAATGGTGGGTTTTTGAGAATTTTGTTAGTAATGCTCTCTTTAAATGAACATTAATATATTTTTTTAAGTTCAACATTATCATAAAGATTTTCAGAAGGAAGTGGAAGAGGGAAGGGAGATATCAGAAGAATCATTTTCATTTTTCTAGTACATATAAGAAATATGAGAAATAAGTTTATCAAGAACCGAATTAAGGATTCCATTTAATTTAAATTGATTCTCCCATAGGGAGTCAGCTAGATTTTAAGATTAATCAAAGTCATTAAGTGTAATACCAAATTGATTGTAGGAAGGGAAAATTTAGTTCTCTTGCATGCAAACGCTTTTTTCTCATCCCAATATTCATCAAAAAACCTGACTAATTATAATAAAAAGCATCACTTTATTTTTATAAAAATGTCACTTATAATAGGAAAATATTCATTTAAATAGCTAATAACTTAAGCCCGCTATTTAAATTATGAGAATATTTTCTGTAATTCATGATTTTGTTAATTCCACAATCAACTTAATATGTAGATGCTGTCTTACCATAACTGCTTTGTTAGATTCGAAACTTATTCCTTAACTCTACAAATATACCACATTTAATGCTCTATAGATAAATATTTACCCTTAATCACTTCCAAATGACTAGCTAATTTATTTCATTTACTTCTGCCAATATTAGATTTAAATGAATGCTTAACTGCTTCTCGGATGAGGAATTCATAAAAATATTTATTGAAACACAAATTAATTTGTAAAAACAGAGTAAAAAATCAATTTCCTAATTTGCAATTCCAGGATATACAGATTTCTTTTTATTCAAAAAAGCATTGACATTTCAATTTTAAATATGAAAATACACACTTCTTTCATTGTATTTGTGAAATATGCAACAAGGCAATGTCTATATAGTTTTTTTTTCATGTGTCAGAGAATGGTTGGTTACAGACAAATGCTTCATTTATTTTTGCTTTTAAAAATGCCATTTTTAATTATTTCGTAGCGCACCGCCATTAGTCACGATTTTTAATTTACTTTAGATTTGGTTCTAGAATATTTTTTTCAAAAGAAGTAAAAATGCTAAAAGAGGGGACAGCTCTACTTACAGAAACAAATTCATGCTATACTAAATTTGTAGAATGTAAAGAAACAGATGCACACACATATATCCCTGTTTCTTTTGACTTTCAGTCGAAACGCGACTCATAATTTTTTTTTATCAAACATGTAAGAAATAGAGTATTTTTTGAAAATTAATACCGAAGAGATTATTTAAGAATAAGTAAATGCCTTATTTAAAATTATAAATTATTAAAAGAAACCTATGGTATAGATATATTTGTAAGAAAACCGCTTTTAGATTATTTTTTTGGTGCTAGTACTTCGGTAAAGAAATGTTTAAAAATTCTTTAAGACAACCATTATTTTCTGATTCTTGGCATCTATCCTAAGAAATTCTTTGGTGTGTAAAGAAAATTCTCTTGATTTTCTTTTTTCATGGATCGCTGATGTGCTCCTTAATTAAGGCAAATATACTTCACGGCATAAAAAAATTTGTTTTTAAATGTATATTAAAGAAAATCCAATAAAAAATGTGTTAAAAAACAGTATTCAATAGTTTAAAATAAAACTGAATTAAAAAAAAAACATTTTAAGTATTTTTTATACCAAAAATAAAATGTTTAGCAATGTTTACAGGGAGAAATGTTTCCAAGAAACTCTCTGTTTTACAAGGAACTGTGAGTGAATACTTATATTCCTTAAAAGTAACCATCTCAGTTTACAGGTATATTTATGATCTATTAAGGTACCCGACTACCATAAAATTGTGAATTTTGCCAAAAATTGACAATTTTTTTATTATTTTACTTTACAGACCATCTTATTAGCTTTATAAAATAGCAAGTTTATTATTTTCCGTTCACTGGAACAAAAACTACGAGTGTTTAAGTAAAAGCACATGTCATTACTTTAAGCAAGATGTCATACTTTAAAACGCGTTTTACTCGAAATGTGTATTTTTGAAAATTCTCAAACGGGGACAGCGATTACGGAAGAAGTTTTGAAAATTATTACTGGAATTTTTTGTTTATGTTCTGTATAACAGTAGAAGTGTTTTAACGTTCAGATTTATCAATTACTTTTTTATTACAAAATTTATAAATCACTGTTTATAAATAAAATCACTGTTTTTGTAAGCAATTTCACATAATAACTAATATAAAGAGCCTAGTTTTTGTAAAAATTATAAAATATCTCTTATCCCGAAGGTCATTTCAAAAATAAATAGCATATAGCAACACATCAGAATTAAAAAACTGAAAATTTGTTCGAAAACTTTTGGTACAAAATAAACCCCGTTTATGGTGTGTTTTTTGTGTGTGTGCAAATGTTTACCAATTTTTTGCCATTTCAGTAATAATAACTTCTGTTTATATTCTTAATTTTTGCATATTTTTTTTAAAAAATGTACTAAACAAATCTAAAAATCACAAGAAAAAAATCCCCATACCTCTATTCTTTTTTAAAAAAATATGTCGTAAATAGTCGGATAGGATTCGGGGAGAGAATAAATAAAGAATCCTCTGATCTAAGTAAACCCTTCGCAAACACGGTCAAGATTCTTTTATTGCATTCCAAAGCCTTCGGAATAATTGTATGGATAGCAATGCACTGAAAAGGTCGTACTTCCGAAAGATGTATATATACGCCAGGGACATTTAACGCACCAGTCGAGAGAAACGTATATATACGCCGATGGAATAGTAAAACATCACACGATACTCATTTCCAATGACCGTCCCTGCTTCTATCAAATTCAAGTATTACTAAAGGCGTCTGATGCACGTTAAATCTGCCGAAGCTCAAGTCCACTCGTTGGAGTAGTGTAGTAGTATAGTAATACAGCTCAGGTGTTATCCTGGTTACTTGACCTATCTTCAATTTACAAAGTTCATTGTCGATAGCCCACATGTTGCCTTAAAGAGTGACGTAAATGAAATCAAAATCAAATCAAATCACGTTAACTCTGTCAACAATTAAAATCTTCACATTGGAGTGATGTTGAATTTCTTAGAGAGGGGTGAAGATCAGGTACCTTATCACTTGACTGCAGATTGAAATTGCCATGTCCGTCACCATTAGCCCTTGTGTTGCTTCAGACTGTCACACTATTAATCAATGAATATATCAATTTATATTTGGTTATTTTTATAAAAAATAGAGAATAATATTCAGTCTTGCATATGTATTCATTTTTATTATTTAAAAGTAATAAATTTCTACATGTTTTAACGTTGATATCCCTTTTAATTAAATCATTTTAATGTACTAGCAGTAAATGGACTATTTTCATAGCCCTTTTATTTAATAACCCTCTATAAAACACTATTCAGATCTGGAGAATAACATCAAAATTTTACCTAAATATAAAATACATACGGACATATGCATACATTATGTTTTTTCACTCAATATTATTAAAAAATTTCTCACTAATGATTTTCAAAAATAGGTAAAAAAACATACTCTATAATCTTTAATATTTGATATTTATGTGATTTTGTATTTAATATTTAAAATTGTAAATAATTTGAATTTATTCATCTATTTTAATACTTTTTAAGAATGAGTTTAAAAATTCCTAAATTGTTTTTATACTTTTTAAAGATAAAAACCAAATCGATTGGCAAATATTTTAACAATCTTCAGAAATCTCTAGTTTAAAATAATAAAAAAAGATCTTCTGTTTCCCATTGTAGAAAATGTAGGTGTAAATTTTACGCATGAAGGAAAAATTCATTTTTTCTTATTTGAAACAGTGAAAAGTCAGAGTAGTACAAAAATCTATCGAGAAACCGATTACGTAAACTGTATAAATATTCTTTTGTGATATACATGTCTAGCAAAATATGAGTTGTATTATTTGTTTATTATTAGAAAGAAGGCTTTTGTAGTACGCTCATGCTATTTATGTTACTTTAAATTTAAATCTTGACAAATTACTGCTATAGATTATTTTAAGAGAAATACACAACTATCATATTAACATACTTAAATAGTTTTTTTTAAATGGATTTCGTTTATATACTTTTTCCTTAGAATTCTAAAGATGTTCAATAGAAACTGTTTCTTATGGTAAATGTTGAATATATATAAACTGTAATCTATCATCATTTGGCAGGTATGTATGGGTATTGCTCAAAATGAAAGCTTAACGGGAAAGCTTCCATTGATGAACATGAAATTTTAGGTATATCTTTCTTATATTATTTAGATGGTTTTATGTGAATGTATTATATTGGAAAGAATGAAGAAGGGCAAAATATAACAAATTTTGCCGTGGATCGCAATATAGGGAATAACGTTGTTTTTTAACTTTGGAAAGCAGTTTAAACACTGGAATATGTAACAAGTGTCGTACAGAAGTTTTTTCCTGATCAGTTAGAAGTACCGTACTTGTAGAAGACAGGTACAATTTCCTATCCACAAAAAGAGATCCATCCATCACAACTGGAAGAAGGCGTATGAGTTCACTGTTATCACAGCTTAACGAATCTTTCGAAAATTAGTAATTAGTCATCAGAGAGGTGGGCTTTAGATCTGGAAAACTGCTGTGCGTGTTCCTATGTCTAGTCTGTTTCTACCGGTGTCGTGATCATAGTAATGTTACCTATGAGGACAGGGCTAAAATATTCATCTCCGGTGAGAGTAGGTTCAGTATTCGGTCTGATTATAAATTTTATTTATCTGATGTAAGAATGACACTGCATATGAATCAGAAAAAAATCCAGGAAAGGAACTGATTTATTTCAAGCAGCTTCTGGTATGGTCCAGCATAAATATCAATATCAGCACGCTTCTACTAGTGCTTCAAACTGGCACTATGATTAGTCAACCACACATAAATGAAATTCTGCTGTATCATGTTCACCTTTTAATGGGTGCTGTTTTGGATAAATTTGTTTTACAAGCCGGGAACAGCAACTTGTTATCGTAAAGACACTGAAGAGGATTGTCTAAACGACTTGTATGACCCTCGCCTATCCCAGTTCTAAACTTGTGACGGATTTATCCGCGACTATATTAACACCTTGGGGACTCTTGTGGGGAAAAATATTTCAATTCAACCAACTTTCACTGACCAAGAAAGCGTGATCATGTAAATGAAGTATATTATATAAATTCTGTTTTTGTGAGTTGGCCTGCTGAGTTGACAAGTAGGAGTTAGAAAGGAGTTAGCGAGTTAGATTGTTAGTTGAAGACTGGAAGATAGTGGAAATATTAAAAGGTCTTGGAGTTGTCCAGGAAAACGGATTATACCATTGGATCCAACGACATTGAACAATCCCGATAAAGATCACCTGCAAGATTCTAGTGTAGGATCCGAAGCATAAAAAGTACAGGTATCGTGAGCTTGATTAATTAGAAGTTAGCTTATTAGTGTACGACGTAGTTATATTTGAGCGTATTTAAGCTATCTTAAATTCAGTTGAGGGTCCATAGTAGTATCCCCGTGTTATATAGAACCTCACCTCCGCGATCTACTATTTAATCGCCTATCTTAATTAGATTGTTATTGTGACTGATTGATATTTTGGTAACAATAAATTAATTAGATTGACAGCATGTATGTTGATCATTCGCTTTCTCCCACACACATAGCCGGGTTTACAAGTAGACAAGGGGTTTCAGAGTCAAGCAAGCCCCGACAGGTATTACACATTGCAGTGAATATATTTGAGATACCTTGGAGAAGGGGTTTCCATATCGGCAGTATCCTTCAAGAAATAAGAGCACTCTCATCCATACACTAAACGATTTTTTTGGATAAATTACCTCAGCAGCTGCTAAATAATGTTGTGCAGAACGTTCCACAAATGTGTAGAACGTTGAATCAACATCAAATGTGGACATATAACGCATCAAAAATTTTCTCAAACATTTATACTGCCATTTATGAGCATTTCAACATTTCTCCGTACACTTCGTGAAAATAAAAACTACTAGAAATTATAAGTCTTCAAAACTTGCAGTGTTTCATAGCACAAGACATTTTTTTTTTATTATAAAGTTAGAAAAGAGAGATAAGATTATTTTATTCTTTTTAGCCTCTAACCATTACTTAATTTTATTCCGTGTAGTCTATTGTGACCCTTACTGAACAATAGTTTACCAGTATATATATACATATATATATATTCGTATATATATATATATATATATTTGCTCTAGTACTACTGTGGCTAAGACTATTCTATCATGACTATAGCTACCTTAGGTTTATAACTATTGTTTGTATATTTTTGTAATGTATATATATATACGAATGCGAGGTGTGTCCGGATACTAAGTACCATTTTGAAAAAAGTCGCATAAAAAATCTTTTTTTAAAACAAAATTTAATTTACATGAAAGAGTACACCAGGAACTATTTCGTTATGTAGTTAACACCATTGTTCAGGTATCTGTCATAGCGGGAAACTCCCCCCCCCCCAACTTGTCTACGCCCTCTCCAAAAGTGAAGATAATTGAAATTTGTCGAAACTCATCACACACACACAAATCAATCTTAGTGTTAATCGTCTGTTTTCACGAATTATTTCATTTCAAAATGTAGCCCTATCTGTGCTTTGTCATGAACATTGTTGCGCCTATTATTGAACAGTTGAGAGCGCACTTTCTCACCATTCAACCACACCATTACATTTTCACCATAAATCTCTACTAGTTTTGTTGAATTTCAACTGACTTAACATACCTAGCATTAAAAAAAAGGATTGCAGAAAGCACAATCCGCGAGATCGGCAATCGTCTTAAACATTTTGATCAATCACTTACATGTGTGAAAATAACACAATCCGGCTACAATGGTGTCACTGGACCGACAGCCAAGCAGAGACAGGTGTGCGCCAGCGTTGAACTTCGATAATACCTCTGTAGTTGCGGCAGAATGAAACGGTACTTCGTTTCCGGACAAGCCTGGTATGTATAATATTTTAAGTTCTTTTTTCAATAACGTGTGACTAAGTAAACACAAAGTAAGTAAAACAATACACGCTGGAAAAGGCATCAAATGAAAACTTCGTATTCTGTTTTGAACTTTAAAGATATTTTTTAGCTAAAATTCATATTCAATTAACAATATATAAGGGAAATAATACACACCATATGATGTTAAACATGAACAATTGCTGGAGTCAATGTATGTAATCAACTTTTAGGTTGAGTGACGATTTAATTAAAAGCTATATAGTTCATTTGCATTTAACCTTATAACTAATTGAATCTGATATCAAAATTCTCCATTAAAATATTTTAAAACCAGTCAGTAACAAGTAAAAATACGAAAAATTACATTGTTATACTCAAAAACTTGGTAATCGGATTATTTTTATGCTAATTGTGAAATAAATTAGCTTAAAAATTTTATAGTATTGCTTGATTCTGGTAAAACAAAATGCATTTCGAAAATGAAGGCATTTTGCACAAAAATGTGGCATTTTTTACGTATAAGTGTGGAAAGAAGACACGGGAAAATATGGTCAAAACAAAAAGGATCAAAACCCGAGGGACACATGTAGGTGAAAGCGGTTCTTTGAATCGTCGTAATGTTTCAACAGCTAAAATGGACCACGGTCATCAAGAAAGGAAAGAGTAGTTTAGATTGATTTCGTGATATAAAATTATTTCTCGCGACTGTATAAGGTTTAATCCTTAAAACACTTAAGTTATTTGCTTAAAACTTATACGAATGATATAAATTGCATTTTTGTTTCGTAAGTTCTATTTCAAGCCAACTTTGGGCAATTCAGAAAAATAAATGCTCTTTTATTAATATATATTTTTACCGTTTTTATTTTCAAATTGGCACATCGGCTACCACGACCCTATATATTATAGGAAACAATTATCTACTGTTACGTTCGCCCGAAAAGTATATGAATGCAAACACAATGGAAATTTACATTATATTAAGTTGGCAGAAAACCACTAATAAATACTTATAATGAATCATTTTAAAAATGGTGTTGAATTAAATAATGATTTTATATAAGAAAATTTTTTGAATATTAACAATCACAAATATTTAAAGCCTAGCATTATTTACTCAATTAAATTTATAATTATAATTTTGAAATAAACATTAGTTTCAGGAAATGGTTTTCTGTTAACATTATTCACGAAAGTAACAATTAAGCATTAAAATGTTTAGCCATATGTATCCAAACACCCATTGGTCTTTATTACTCGTGCATTAATGATTTTTTTTAAATAAAACTATTACATTATGTGGATTTTTTTTAATTATGAATTTGGGATGTGAGGATCCACACACATAATATAAAAAATTATTAAAGTAAACACTTTAGTTAATACATAATAATACAAATGTATCTTACAATACCTGATTTATTTAATCAAGAAATGGCTTAAATGCATTTCGTCGACAGCATATTGTTCTTTTTTTTTCTAATACGAGCATGAAAATACTGACGTCTTGAACTCATAGAAGATCATAAAGGAATAGAAATTCTACATCATTTCGACTCGGAACACAAATGGTTCTAGAAATAAAGTATCCACACTAAAATGGCAGTTCGAATACCGTGGGTGGAAGATAGACTAGTCTAGATTACTATCTCTATAAATTATTCCTTTATTCGATAGGAGAGTGGTAAAGTAGGTAGCAATAATAGCGCTCGCGAAAGATCATAGAGAAACTCTTGGCGAACGGACAATAGAAAAATTGTGGATTAGAGATTTATCCTTACTTTGAAGTGACTGCACCGAGCAAGACGCACGCAACGATATCTAGGATTTTTTTATTTTCTTTTTCCTTCTTTCCTTCTTTTCTGTTTTTGATCACGAGAACTTTTCATATATTTTTTTCTTTACTAGGGTGGATCCACTCAGATGGCAATTGTAAATGCAATTGAACAAAAATTTTTGATAAAAAGTAACTATCATTTATTTTTATGATGGCAATCTGTAGTTCTTTCATCATTTATAAATCATGTAAGACTTTTTTATTGTATTTTTACGCTTGTTTCCCAAAAGAAAAAAAGTCATTTTATCGTTGCTATAAAATATGAAATTATAAATGAAGTCTTAAGTCATTAACGTTACACAAAATGGGGTATAAACAGTGCTTATTGATAAGTAGCAGTATTTATTGAGAAGTAATTTATTAATAACTGTTAATGTAAATTTTAATTTCCATTTTGAGAACACATATTACAGAGTCATATATGAATTGTATCCAGATTCTCGGGACCACAATGAATGTCCATTAGCAAATGGTTACTCGAAAGTTCAACTAGAATTACGTTTAAATTAATACGTTTATTATTAGACCATTTGTCGGACTGTATTTTCATTCAGAGTAAAGTTTTAAATAACTTTTTAATGTGAAAAAAGCTTTGTCATTTTCCAAAAAATCAGTTATTGAAATTAGATATTTAATGAATTCTGGGAATGGTGTATTAAGTAAATTGGTTCGTAGAATTACATTATTTTTCAAACAAGGGTCTTAATTGAAGTACGTATTTTCGTGTTACGCTAAATATTTCCTCTAGTGTATAGATATATTGAGCATAATTTCTAATCATCCTCAATTATTAAAGACGTGCCCGTGATTGAATTCATTGCCTCTACTCTCTATCTACATATTTAACTCTCCCGAGAGCGACAGTCTTAAAACTTTTGCATATAAACAGGCAAACATTTCTGCTCCTCACTGATATGAAATTTGCGTTTCTGATTACCTATGTAACGCATTTGCAATCAAAAGAGAGAAAGCTACACATGACAGAGTGTAGAAGAATAAGTGTCTAAATGTCACCTAACAAAAACAAATTTTACATGGTAAGTTCGTGGCTTGTGTTTAGATTAGAAATTAGAACCTATAAATGTAGAAGGAAAAATTTATTTTAATCTATATGCAATGAATTCATGGTGACTTATAGAGCCAAAACTTTTTGTGATAATGCGAAATATAATCCATGTTCTTTATGATTAATCCTTTTATTATTATGTTTTATTACATGCATGGTAAATATTTAATCCGAATATAGGGTATTGTTATATATATATATATATATATATATATAATTGATATTATTTAAAAGTAATATTTAAAATATATATATATATATATATTAGTAATATATGACGTTTTGTGTCTAAGTTAAAAAGAACGTTTTTCTTAAAATAAATGTACAATTTAATACTCACTTTCTATTAAAAAAGGAAAGAGAAATTGCTTAACTAAAAAACTTTATTATAATTATTTTTGTTATGTTTCAAATATATTTGTACAAGCAAATTTTATTCGGATTTTTAGTCTATTTGTTAGTTTCTTAACAAAGGTATGCATTGTACAAATATACCACACACACACACGCATACAGATTAAATAAACATATATTAAATTAATATCTATTAACCATAACAATATCTAACCAATACCAATAATAGCCACAGGTTAGATTAAATAACCATTTGTTTTTTAATCTAACAGTATTGATATATAAATTGCCACTTAGTAAGATTTTTTTTAAATAACTGAAATAACATTTGATTCTTTAATTGAAACATACAATAAAAGTCAAAAATTATTTATATTATATATAGGTGGTCACAGTAGTCTATATTGGGTATGGTCACGAACTTGGGCCCAGCGTTATATCAGCTCTAGCTCTGGTGCTACTAAAAACACGCCGTGTAGAGAAACTGATACGCGTTAGATCCATCGAGGTTCAAAATCATTTCGTTGGCATGGTGTGGTAGTTTCGGAGAGGGGGTGCTAGCTCCGTTGTCTTTGCTTGATCAAGGTTCAAAATTACGAAGCGAATTACCAATAGCCCTCGTGTTTTTAGAGCTACACTAATAAACATTCACTTTAAGTATGTAGAAAAAGTCTGTGCTATGGTTTATGTTGTTGTTAAAGACAGTAGATTCGGAAAAGTTGTAATCAAAATTGCAACTTAAAACAATTCCTTTCCTGTATGTTGGGGGAGTATTGATTATTATAGAGTAATCATTTCTCAATTATTCTAATATGTGAGTGTGAACTTACAAAATAAATTGTACTTCAAATAATTGCGACTAAAGAAAAATGTTTTTCGAGGGGAGCTCTGAACGAGAAAATATTTATAGGAAAAGCAGACACAACAAAGCTGTTTAAGAAATAACTGAATTATTTTTCATATAGCTAAAAGATTACAAAGTGAAAATATTTGGAAATTTCAAAGTGTCAAAGTAATTGAATAAATTTATTTTCTCTTTCAAGAATCTATTTGCATTTCAGATGACATTTTGAGGTTTTATGTGTTAAATGATATAGAGCCGAGATGATATTTTTATTTTACTACTTTTTACAAAATTATGGAAAACCATTTTTGTACCATGTATACAATTTAAATTAAGGTATAGATTTTATACTGTTATTTTACTTTAGAAAGTTATTTGATAGTAAATAATTCCTGTATGAATGTTTTAGATAACATTAATGTCTAAACTAGTTTTCACTTACACAGTAATTTTTCAGTTGACAATGAGATAAAAGCAACTTTTTTTTAAAAATTTAAGTTGTGCATCAGGCATTGTTATTTAAAAAATAATAAAATTTTTACTTGAAGATATTTTAGTTTTCAAGAGGAAATTTTAATATATTTCTTTTAAGTAGGAAGGCATACGAGCAATTAAAACAATGTTACATCTTTAGAATACTGTGAATGAAATAAGGAACTAATATAATAATTGTAGATGCACTGGGTTGCTTATCTTGATCTTCAAAATGGGATTAATAGAAAAGATGATTTTCACATCCAAATTTGAGAAAACATTGTAGCATCAGAAATAAATGAAATTATATTAATTCATTGTTCATAATTTACCTAGAGAGAGGAGGACAAAAGATAAAAAGATTAAGACTTCCAGATGGCAGAAACTTCAGCCAGCACCATAAAATTATATTTCCAGCATTTCTAGTATCAAAACCCCAAATGATAAGACAGTAAGAAAGACAAGTTTACTGCAAGAGTCTGTTAAAGATGAATTATTGTTATATTATCCACACATACTAGCAGTAACTCAATTTACTTGAAGTTTGATCTTCAACACTAGAACGTCCAAGATTTCGATTGCCCTTAAACGTCCGCCGGAATCATTTCGACACCGGTATATAAAATGATAGTAATAACCGAATAATTGCAGCACTACTTCGCAGTACGGTTAAGTTTTAAGACTTTTTGATATTATTTCATGAAATATAAACATATTTTGTGACCCTTTATATCATAAGAAACTGGCATTGACATTATGTTTCGTGAAGCTTGTTGGACCACTGTTTTGTAGCAAAACATTTAGAGTAGCAAATCTGCCAGGTGCATTACCATTATACAGTATTCATTCTGTGATATTCCTAGCGCTTTATATGCATCAGTATTTACTGGAATATTATCAATTATGTCTGCACTTTCTTCAGATTTTTCGCAGTCACTTTCACTCAATATTATGTCTTCAACAGAAACGAAATAAGAGCAAGACAGTTCACCACCATCCGATGCATTCTCTGAAATCTCTCGCAATAAATTAGTAATTTCATCAAGGCTTATACCTTTTCTACGCACCATCATTTCAGGGTATCTGCTCTGCATAAGGTTTGACAATTGAATGATTTTTCTTTTCTTTTTATGAGCAAATAACCAAATGCCCTGTAACGGAACACTTAGACGCAACAATTTTAGAAAAATAGATTCGTTCCCGTTGTCTACCCAATAACACTGCATTCAAGGTCAAATAAATATATAATAGTACTTTTGGAAGTTTTTTACTAATGTTAATGATGAACGACAGCTATTTATGATGATAAATTGCCTTGGTGTCAAAATGACACCACCAGATGTTCTAAGTATATTAAGTTGTAAAATTTCTCCTAATTAACCTAGAACCACAAAAATTTTACTGTGTAATTACCAAGGAAATTTATTAAAAGTCACGAAAAAGTTTCAAATTCCTTGCAAAAGTACGGAAAAGAGAACAAACTGAACAGGCCCCGGTGTCAATTTGACACCGGAGCCTGTTCAGTTTCTAGAACGTTTTAGTGATAACTAACATGTACCCCATACAACTCTAAGACATACTTCATTCAGACATGTTTTCAGGAATTTATAATATATTTTAAATTCAAAAGAGTAACGAAATATAATTAATTTAGCATAAATTAAATGTTATGTTCAGCAATAATGCATGTCATATATACTTTTTTGTTAACAACTACTACTTAAAAATAATACTCTACACAAGTTATACCTACGCATTATATATATACATATATATATATTTCTACAAATATTTTAATTTTTTAGTATACAGAAATACTTATTTTATTTGATCTTTTTTTACTAATTTTTACTTTTATGCGGTACTAGTCTTACTTCCTTTTGTATTGGCTGGAAATATTAACTTGGTGTTGTGTTGACGGGGTAAGCTTTATTACTTAAGCTGTATTTTATACAAAGATTTTTAAGTCTATACTAATAAATAGTTTATTAAATCTTCCTTTTATATATTATTAAATTAGCATTGTGTATTTTATTCTGTATTTTATTTTGTAATAATTGCATATTTATAGTATTTCTTCCTTTCCCTATGGTAATATGGGCAAATTAGAGGTGAAGGTTGGCTGGTCAAATAACATGTTTGAACCTGTTTTCTTGGTTCCTAAGAGAAATAGTTTGTGTTTTACTGCTGTGTGGCTAACGTTCTTTTCTGTTCTGCCTTGTAATACTTACGTTTATAACTATTTGTATGTATTATTATATGATAGATAGATTTTAATTTAATAACTTTATATAATTCTAAAACTGTCTTCAGTCAGTACTGTTCATTAGACTGTTCTATCGCTCTTTTAAAGTTTCAAATATCTTTTAATGATAGTTTTTATCTTTAATATTCAAGTCATTTTAGTCTGTCTAGTAAAGTTTTTTTAAAAACAGAAAGCAATACGATTCATGACCGATAAAACTGAAAATACTTCAGCAAATAAAGAAAATGCTTGAATTTACAATTTTGTTTTTTATTTTAAATGCTACCAAGACGTTTTTTTCATTGAATTAATGCTTTCTAGCGTGTTTTAAGAAACCAGTCTCAAATTTGGAATACGTTTCATAATAAATATTTATAAGTGACCAGAATTATAAGAAACTTTAAAGAAAAAAAAATGAAAAATCTCCATTTATATTAAATATTTAAAAGAAGTATCACTTTGGGATTAAGGTTTTTTACTTGCTGCTTATAAACGCGCGAAATAGAAATTCATTATTTGAAAATTAATATTTTCATCAACATGAGATGTTTAGAAGATACTTAAACTCATTATTATCAGAAATATTTTTTTAAATTGATGAAGTAAACCTCACACCTGTAATTCTTATATGTAGTGTAATAATCGTAAGACTAAATACTCTTCTCTCTTCAATGTTCTTACCATTTTTCACAACAGTATACGATGCATTTAATAAAAAGGTTCATTAATGAAAGATTTCAATGTTTTTACACATAGTTTAATTTTTATTTTCAAACGAGTCGTATTTTGGTAGCTATGCAATTGAAGATACGATAAATTCCCAATTTCATAGAGCAATCTCAGCTCAATCACAAGAGAAATTTCATTGGAGGCACCATCTCGTAGTGGAACCCACTACTAAATTTTTGACCCTTGGATTTATTCAGAACGAGTTCTCGAAGAGGATGCTAAATTTTGCCTGGATTAAATGTTTCCGAGAGTACTAGAGCCAAATTCATACTCAAGGGATCTTTTATTTGCCATATAATCATACACAATGCGCGTCTATGGTTTTCGCATCCAGATACTCTATATACTCCAGCCAGGATCGAGTGAGTGAATTTTTTACATCGTATTGTTCAGCTACACGAGGGCTTTTGGCGACAGACCTCGTAATTTTGAGCCACGTTCAAGTGACGAGGACGACACCTGATCTGGCATACCCTTTTCTAACTACCACATCACTCCAACGGGAGGGCGTTTGAGTTGTCGACAGATTCAATGTGCATCTCTCCCATACACGTTGGATCTTCAGTAGTATTCAGCCGGGATCGAACTAGCATCCTTAGGGTTACGAGATGGGCAGACTGCCTCTAAGGCATCGAACCGTCACACAGAGTTTCAAAAGCTGTTTTTTGTAAGTGAAAACTTCTTTAGCGGCGTTGGGTACTTTTTGGTAGAGGAAAATCTTATAGGTTCGCGTCACCGACATGCTCTGACTGGCGCACGCGCAGTGTGCTGTTCGCTTTAGACACTTTTTGGATGGGTGAAATCTCGTGCGTTCGCGTCACCGACATGCTTATATTAGTACATCTGTAGCTCTACAGCTGACGTATAGTGCTGTGTATCTTATAAGTGATATTGAGTGGATTTAGTGAAAAGTTCAATGTGTATATACTGTGCATTGCTCGTTGCGATTCCGAGAAGGGGCAATACATATTAATGGTTGCCGTTTATATTTCGTCTGAAAACTCTATGACACAGATACAACAATTTTTATTCGAAAATTTGATGATTTATACAAAAGAAGGTTCTGAACTACTCGAAAAAAGATTTGGGGAAAAATATATATATATGATAATGTACCAATGATTATAAGTGGAGACTTCAATATTAACTTTGCAGATGATAAAAATGTACCACTAATTGAATTTCTAAATGAAACACTTAATTTAAATATGCCCAATGATCAAAGATTCAGTACTACAAAATATAAAACTACGATCGATGCGGTTTTTACATGATACTTAGATAAATATGAATCAAACATTTTCCTTTTTTACTTTAGTTACTTATAATAAGCCTATTGTATCTTTTTTAGAATAAAATGAAAAAATTGAAAGTACAAAAAGTCTAAGTATTGTTGAAATTAATGATGCAAACAATTAAAATAATGTTAAAAATCAAGTACAAGTAAATACAAATACTCTCCATAAATAATATGATTGTGTATTAATTATTATTTCAATTGAATTGTATTTATATTTTGTCATGATCTTGTACAGCCCGTAATATATTTGAATGATAAAAAACCACTTAAACATGCATTTAGTTTTTGCTCGGAGTATCAATAGATGTGAAAACCGAATTGATTGATTCAAACGTTATGAAATTTCAAGTTTTAATACTAAACGATCTATGTTTTCACTTCTATCGGCAGTCTCTATAACTGCCATTTTTTTTTTAAAATACATTGAAAAAAATCATGTACAGTAGTTATTTGTCTGCTTTGTATTTTTCAGATTTGAAATCGAAAACTGTTTATGCAATTACCGATATTTTTTATTCTAAATTTGTCTCATTTTCCTTGTAATTTTCCTTTTTTTAAAATTTTTTTTAAAGAATACTATAGAGATTAAATATTACAATGGAAAAACAACATTATTGATTTTTTGAAATACAATTTTGGGATTACTAGTTTTTTTTCTTAGTATTCAAGGGATAAAATCGAATGACAACGTCACTAGAAGCAGAAACAACTGAAGACTACCTAAGCAGAATCGACAAGTAAACATTAGAAACAATGTTTTTCTTTACCCTTTTTTTAAAAGAAGAAAGCTTTCAATAACAGGCAGTCACCAAAAAAATAAATAAATAAAACTATCCTCAGGTTCACTTTGAAAAATGGAAGTTTTCAATGATTAATAGGAGAGTCATTTATACAATGCGGGATGTCGTCCTTTGGGTTTTGCTTACAATCCTCATGACCTGAGGTAGTCTGAGAAGCATTTTTCAACCTATCACCCAATCAGATTGTATCAAGAGATCACTTATTGAATGTCATGTCAAAGTAACAAAAAATAGTTCAATAAATAGTAAATGAAAATTTAATCGCTGATGAGAAATGTTTCCGGTCATAATAAGCATTTTATGAGACTAACATTCCAAAGAAAGCAATGATCTAATAAACATTTTGTGATTCGATATTATTAAATTTACTTCTAGAAACATTTATGTGCTTATGTACTAAAAATGTAGTTAAAGCAAATAAAGTTCTTTGTAATTCTTTCAAATTTTTTTTAAAATCAGTTTTATTTTGACCATTAGAAGAATAGTTTCAAACATCAAAAATAATTTCTCTCGTTTTAAAAAAATACGGACCAATAATAATATAATTGTTGACTTAACTGTTGAGTGGCCCGTTTGATTAACTAAATAACTTTATAAACTTTTTTTTGATCAGTGAAAATATAATACAGCGATTTGATAACAAAACTTTTTGTGCCGTTTCCATAAATGCTTCAATCGGAAATTTAAATTGAAGTGTACGATAAATTTTATTTATACATATATATATATATTTATATCATTACTTCAGATCTTCTAAAGTTAAATTCTGATTTACAGGAAAATTTAGGTATACGAATACGTGCGGTGATTTTCCTTTCAAAAATATCGCTTAGAAGAAAAAATTCGATTTTAAACTTCAGTTTGTATATAAATAAGCTATGTTTATGTAATATATGCAATAAATTATTTAAATTTCAGAAAATTGGCAAATTTATGAGAAATTTTGAAGAAATTTGAGGAGCATTCAAAAAGTTCTACATAAAATTTATTGACTCTATTTGTATATATTTAATATCAAACAAATCATTACATATGTATCTAAAGGCCGTAGAAAAATCTTTTTGTTGCAAATCTAAATAAAAATTCCAGAGCTTGTTGAACAGGTAATAGAAGAAATTTGCCATATTTTACAACATCGTTACACAAATACTAGACCGTAATTTAAAAAGTATTTTTGTTATAATCGTTGTTTTACTACCCGCCCTAGAAAACATTATGAGAAAAAAGATATCAAATTTCAAAAATATTTATCAGTAATATTTTGAGTATAATTTTTAAAATTTTCAAATTATAAAAAATTGATTTTGGGAAAAATGCATTTTTAGTAATATTTATCACATATCTTTTATATATATATTTACACACTTACTTAAAAGTTCCCATTTTTATCTTACACCTTCTGTTTGCTCATTTTTAATAATTTTTTAATTTTTAGCTAATCTATTTTTTTTTTCTGGCAAATTTGCCACTGACAGAGAATGTTTCAAGTTCTCCTGTTTCTCAAATTTCACCAAGTTCTGCAAAACTTTTCAATGTTAATACTCCAGTAGTTTAACGGAAATGTTTCAATATATCTAAGAATCCCTGAAGTCTCTTAAATTTTATAGTCATATTCATAGCTAACCCAAACATAGAGTCTTGCACAACATTAACTTTTCTTTCAAAACACACACAGGAAAACATAATAACAAAATCATATTACTTAAAAATCCTAAATTAAAAACAATATTTTTTTCATTGTTTTCTGGAACATAAGTAGGTTTTAAGGAATTCGCTTTTTTGCTTCACTCACAGTTGGAATATTTAAATCGGTACAAATTTTTTTCATCCTTGAAATCTGAAACTTTCGTACGGTACCAATTTGCTTTACACTGACGTTTATAAAAGTAACTTTTACTTTTGTTATTTCCCATAATTACTAATAAAACAATACGAGCTAATAATTCATTGATATCCTTTCTAATAAAGCACATAACTTTTGTTTCATAACTAAACAGACTTATTTTATCAAATCAAAGTGAATGAAAAAAACACTGCTAGATTTACTTTTCAAATACACAATTACTTAATTGTTTTGCTTATTGCTTGATTGTTTTTCCTATCAAATCAAAAGTTTGTAAAAATTATATATTTTTTTAAAAAAAAAAATATGGTATTTAAATTCTGTTTGACGAGTTTCAGGGCATTTAAAAGCTGACTTCCAGTCACTTAAATATCCACTTCAGGTTTTTCGCGCTTTACTAATTCTTTAATATCTTCACTTTAAATGACCTAGAAACAAAATAAGAACTGTTTTATAAATCTAAATAAAAGCCTTATTCTATAAAAACAAAAACTGAAAATGTGATTTTTTGCAAACATTGACCATTTTAACGTATCCGTATACCTTAAACTTAAATGAATGAAAATTTGAATCAATATAAAATGTTATATTTTCTCTTATAATTATTAATCTAAAGTAAAACTGGTTGCGTATATGAATAATGAAAATGTCCCTGTTTTGTTGTAATTTTTGTCTGTAACATTTAATAAGGCTTTTATAAATGGTTATTTGAGAAAAAACAACCTCTTTGTGGTTACATACAAACTTAAGTTACTTCTTGACACGTAAATATTAGCATATATTTCCAAAAAACGGCAATTCTTATATAAAAAATTTGTTTGTAAGTAATTTAAAATATAGCGCAAAAAACTCCGAAAAAAATTCAGGACAGAATAATTTTTTAAAAGTATTTTTAACGTTATTAAAAAAATAGGTACATGTTCGAGAAATATATATTACTTTTAAAATAAATCACTATAATCCCATTCACAAATGTGATAGCGCACACGACCAAATATAGCGTATAGCTAAGTTTATTTTTTTCCTCTTTTTTGCGTACATGCAAGGAAATTAAGTCAATTGAGATTTTCTTTAAGAAGCAAACGTTCTTAAATTTTTAAAAAGAATACCCATACTTGATAACAATACTCTCTCAGGTGCAGTTTCATTATTTTAACAACAGTTTACCGTGCAAAAGTAAGCTCTCAAGCGGAAAGTGATACTTAAAAGAGATTTCGGGCAACGCATTTTCAATAGAATGAGAAATCATTTCAACCTGCTGGGGCCTTTCAAATTCTATGCAAGAAAATTTTCCGCTGAAGAATTCTGGAAGTGGCAAATCCGGTTGAAGTGTATTGGAAATTGAACGGCTTCCAATAGGATAAGCCTTTCGGCTGTTCCAATGAAATTCGGGTACTTCTTAGACTTAACGCCCCCTTGACAGATTAAATGAATAAAAATTACTTCACGCCTTTCCTCCTTAGATCTTTTGCCCTTGCCATATTCGATGCCGACAATCCCTGTGCCAATTTTTTCCCTTGCAGCATTCTTGAGCCTTTGGCGACTTTTTTTTATTTTTATTATACTTTCAAGTTATTTTTTTCTCTTCGAAACCGTACTTCTTTGACACTCAAAGTGATTGGGAAAGGAGGGAGGTGAGAACCGTTTCATGGGGGGGCTTCCTGGGCAGAACATTTATTGCACACATTCGAAGGGCACTCGTTGAGTACTTATTG
Organism: Trichonephila clavata; assembly: GCA_019973975.1. Lineage (NCBI taxonomy): Eukaryota > Metazoa > Arthropoda > Arachnida > Araneae > Nephilidae > Trichonephila > Trichonephila clavata. The sequence continues at coordinate 313,574 of BMAO01016471.1, read as the reverse complement.
TGAAATATGGTAATACTTTGACACGTTTATCTTTTTACAATTTAGTTCGCCGAAGATTTTGATCTCTGCTATCTTCGAAATCGTATCCGCTCACAAAGTTTCTTTCTATCTGGTTCTCGTAAATTTGTAAGTCAGCGAATTTTACTATCATTTCTTTTTTTGCCCTATGTCGTGTTTCACGTTCGGATGCTATCCAGAATAAATGTCATTATTTCCTCTTTGTAATCAGAAGCAATGTCTTTTTCACGTTAATAGTTTTTTTTTCCTTTCATCTAAACACAAATACTTCTTTCAATCTTTTTATGAGCAGCGAGAAAGATCAAAATATAAGCATTTTTGTGCCAGACAATTTTCAGTGAAAAAATACATTCCATAGAACTATGTTTTTTCATATTTAGTACAAACAAATCACTTTACTTTTATTACATTCACTTATTTATTACTTTAAAAGATGGCCCACTAAAATGCAAGCTATTCCTCTTTATAATAAAGATTTCAATGATAAATAAATTTGAGGGATCTATATGGATTTTAATTATTTGAGCTCATTGTAAATTATTCTTGTAAAGAATAATTCAAACAAATAGAATGTAGATAGATTTATTACTGTTATTATTAATAATTATATACATGACTTATTTTATTGAGGTAAACTATTTCCGAATCTAATAATAGCTCCAATGATATGTAGATAGAGTAAAAAGATGTAAAATTCTCTAATACAAAACACACGCAAATCCTTTTAAAAATGTAATTTCACATGACGGAAAAGTTTCAAAAAATTTATAGTTTATTGATTAAATGCTTATGAAGTAAAAAATGCGAAATTCTGTAATACAAAACACAGACAAAATCTTTTAAAACTGTTCCTTTATGTGACTCAAACATTTAAGAAAAACTGTTTAAAAATATTGCTTACTAAACACTTAACTCCTAATGGAATATGATTTAAATTAAATTTGAGGTTCGTAAAATATTAAAAAAGTTATAAACGAAAATTCTTAGTATTTTATTCATATGGAACTTGCAATTAACTGCAAACTTATATAAAATTAGATTATGTTTTGACGTCTTGTACCAATATATAGCCAGAGAGAAAACAAGAAAGTGTTATTTGAAAAATCCAGTCTTTGAAACGCTGTAGCGTTTTGAAAAATACCTGTGATTGGGCTTTAAATTATGTCTAGATTAAGCAGAAATTGTGTTTAATTTGCAAACTCAGCATTGTTAACCTGTCTTTACTTTGGAAATCAAGAATAAAGAACCTACTCTTATGATGAGGAAATTGCTTGTCAACTTGTCATTCTCCAACATTTCAATTTCACATTTTCCCCTTCTTATTACAGAAACCCATTTCTGAACTTGTTTTCAGAACTTGGATAAATCTTTTTTTTTCCCTATTCGAAGCTAAATATCCTGAACTAATCTGGCTTTTTTGTCTATTTTTGGACAACGGTATTTTCGCGTGGAGCATGACAGAAAAGATATTCTACTTTGGCGGGTCATTTTTACTCGTTTAATTTCCCTTTATTTGGTTAAGTATTTTAGCATGTAGACCTCAGTGTGTATATTTATTATATACGTATACTTTGTGCTGTAATAGTAGCGATTCTGTTACGTATATTCTGCTTTTTCATTTCCGACAAATGGAAGCGTTAAATGGTCAGAGTTTGATTTAATTTATACCCATTACTTTGAATTATATTTAATTTTTAAAATTATGTATTGTTCCTTAGAAAAATTATTAAAATTATATATATAATACTTTACATATATTGCATGCATTATATACATATTCATACATGTATATAAAATAAAAAATTACATACTAAATTGCCTTGAGTGTAATAATTTAAAGTAATAAATAGAAATATATCAATATAGTAAGGTCAAAAATAAAATAGACACAGTAAGGCAAGAGCAAACTTTTTGACTTAGGAACTATTAATGTAGGGTTAAACATTTTTTAAGGCCGATAAAACATTTTCTTCTACATCATAACTGGGCTGAAATGATCTAAAAATAGTGTAAGAATAAAATTTACAAAAGGGTTAATGCTTAAATTGTTCTAAGTTAATTTCAAAGCTAACTATCATGCTAAAACATCAATCAACATATCTAAGCATAGGAAACCAAAAATATAAGTAAAGTTAGTTAATTTTTAAGAAGACTTTGCAGCAGCCAAAAGAAAGATCAAAAATGGAAAATTTCAGCCACAATAAAATAGGATTGCAGGTAAGGAATAATTGATAAAATGCTATAAAATGCGCGAATTAAAGTTATGGTAATGGAAACAGGAAAGCCACAAGGAATAATAAATAAAATATATTTTGAAAGGAAAATACCAAGGAAAATGCAATACAAGAAAATAATTACTAAAAGAAAATAAATATTAAAAAAATAATAGACTTTGAAGTCATCTAGTTCATGCATGTAGGGATGTAAAATTTCAAAAAAAGTAATTATAATAACAATTAAAATAACAGGCAAATGTATGATACTAAATAGAAAAATACGTATAAAGAAGAAAAAAAATAATTAACCTATCTAAACAAATTTTAAAACGATACATATACATATGTGTGTTCTTGCTTGCGTAATTTTTACGAAAACTCAAAAACAATCAAAATAATCAAAAAATGTTATTAAATAATACCCTTCATTCCATTCGCAAAGGGAAAAAAAGTCTCTGCATTTGATATTTCTTACGTTATTTTTCTTATAGTAAATTTACCAGAGTACATATTTAGATTTCTATTTTTTGTATGTACAAAATATTACTGAATTATTAATTTATGAAATTCAAAAATTGTCCGTTTTAAAATAAATTTAATTAATGCTTCTTTTAAAAGAAATCATGTTTGCTAACAGGAAACTCACATTTTTTATTGTTAATTAAAAGTTGTTTTATCTGTATAATACGCGTTAATTTCATAAAAGCCGATAACTTATCCTTTTAAGTAAACAAGTTTTCTTAGCAGCATAAAAGCAGTAAAATTTACGTTAGATATTTTCTTAAATTAAATAATGAGTGAAAATATTATTTAGAATATAAAAGAAAATAATTTCTTAATTCACACACACATCATTAAATTTTAGAATTTAAAATTCTAAAATTTGTATAAATATCCACTTTTTTTAAGAAAAGAGAATATTTTTCGGATTATAACTATTCATATGAAAACACACTTTTTTATATTTAGGGAAAGGTGTTTTAGTATTAAACATTAATGATGTCTGCTGCATTTTTATGTTTTAAGAAAATGTAATAATTTCCTTGACAAATTTTGTATATTGTTTTGTTGTAATGTGATGGGAAATATATAATTAAATGCGTCATTCTTTTGTTTTAAATATGTATTATTGTAGTTTTAAAAACCGTTAAAAATTCTTTAATGTGATCAGCACACATGATAATTCTATACTGTAAATGGATTCAAATATCTGAAGTATAATACGATAATTACATTTCTCTTCTATGAGAGTAAAATGTGTTTGTGGATCAAATATAAGTAGAATATCATTTTTGATAGATACATTCATGACTAAACATTTTTCTTTAAAAGACTTAATGCAAAAAACTTAAAACTGAATTTATATTTTAAAATTCAATTTGATCAATATCTTTAAGAATATGACAAGAAAAAAATTCTGAAAATTTGTCATAAGTTCTCAGAAATTGAGTTTAGTTTTAAGTATTATTTCTGATACTACTAATATGTATTAATTACTTACTCATTAAATATAATGCAGTGTTCGTGAGTGCTTAATTAAAATTTTTCGTGAGTAGCTAATTTTTGAATACTGCTTATTAATCATTATTCTTGATAACGTAATGTCTTTAACCGTAACACATATTACGCAATATTCAATCTTTTTTCTTTATCCTTGTTTCATAAATAAAAAAAAATATATTTCCATGTAATAATTCACTTTCCACACAAAAGGGGCTATTCATTAAAACTAATAGATTATACGCCTTTTCCATCGTAAGCATGCAACTGTGTATTTTTTTAATTCTACCTTTGGACACCCCGTTCTAAGATCTTGCTTATTCCAAGATTAATAAATACTTGAATGCACAAAAGTTCTATTAACTACACTGTAGATGAAAGTAAATTTGAAATGGATGCATAAATTGAATTTCGAGCATCTGTGGTTGGTAAATCTTAATCATTTAATTAGTTCTTCAAAAATTTCACATATATCACGCAGAAACTTTTGCTATATTCGATGGGATTTTAGTGCTAGATACGCCATAATTAATTTGCTATGCCTTCTGGCACTAAAAGTCAATGTTGAATATAACAAAAAAAAACACTATTATTATTGCATTCAAATTGAATGCGAAATGTATCCATATTAAACTTTTGACTTGCATAACTATTCAACCTATAATTTACGTTACATCTAGATAATAAAGCAGATTATAGGAGTAGTACTTTCATGTATCCTAGCTTTAAAATCTCTATATTTATATTAATGTATATTTTACCATCATAAATCTCAAATATTATTGAAGGTAGAATTGCCTTAATACATTTCACAAATAGCATTGCAACAAGGGAAAGTCATAAAGTAAAGGGACTTGTGTGTAATTTCTCTTTCCAAGGTTTTCAAATATCGCCAGAATCCAGCGCTGAATGAGGGGTTGTCAGTCGCACTACTATACATCGTATCATTCGTCTTTACTTGTAGTTTTTGGAGGTTAAGCGGTCCATTAACCATGGCAGCTTCATTGTCAATCTGCACCAAAGAGGCCAATCTTCACCAAGGAGCAAAGGAAGACAGTGATGCATTTTTTATTTGCAGAAGCAGTTAAACCTGTGGAAATAGTTCGTCGCATGTAAGCGCCGTATGGTGACATCTTCTTATCACGAAGCATGATATACAAATATATGGATCACTACTATAAAGGAATAACTTCTTTATGTGAAGATCAAAGATAGGGCAGTACATAGACATAACCAACTGTAGACAATGTGCAAGCCAAGGGTATAGTGCGCAGGTATCACATCCACCGCAATCAAAAAGCAAATCACGACCCTCCTTTCCTCTTTGTCGCAGATTGACAATGGAGCTACCATGTTTAATGATGTACTGCACTCCAACAATAAGAGGGAAGACTACTGACACGTTGTGTAAAAATGCGACCGACTACCCCTCATTCAGCGCTAGATATTAGAGCTGTTCCTAAACCTATGAAAAAGAAATCGCAAAATCCCTTTCATTAGATTTGTTAAAATTTACTGGATATGCTATCCGTATGAACGACAATATCATTCTAAAATATTTCTTTTCGTCTAGATCATGTAATACTAGAAGATCTTGAATTCAATGGATATATGCAGTAGAGGAGAATTATTTGGTCCCTAAAACTAAGAATAGAAAGAGTTTGCATGCGAGTAAAAGTAGTAGGAAAATATCTGATTAAGAAGGCCTTGTCCTATTCTGGGCTGTTGTACCATGGGTTCTGATGAAATCCTTTTAAAAATAAATAGAATGCATTCAGAAAGAGATATTTTACCTTACATTAAAATTTAAGTAGTATAGTAAATTTGTGTTTAGTTATAAAATAAAAGCTTTACTTATAAATAAGGACTAGAGGCAGTTTTTTCAATACTCTTATTCTAAAGTCCAATTTTCTACTTAGCTCACCCCGTTTAATAATGATTGAGCAATTGTGTAATTCAGCTTCACATACAATAACTTTCACTTCTCAGTGAAGAGAATTTTATGGAGGAAACAAACATTGAATATAAAGGCATTAATTTTCAAAGTAATTAATTTTTTTCAATGCCATATGTCAATTATAAATAAAAGTCCCATCTATCAATACTTGCAACATTATAACCAAACTTGAAATACATTGTTGTTTAGAACGTTTCATTGTTATAACATCTATTACAGAGTTATAGACTTATTGGCTTTAATTCAGTTAGAAGTACGGCTGAAAATTGTACTATTACTAATGTAAAAGTTGTGTTGCAATTACTGATGGACTTCTACAAATGTGCTATTGATGTTACTCAATCTTTAGGTCTTAAAAATTGAAAGTCAAGTACCTTAGTTTCAATGATAAATATCTTGTAAATTTATATCAAAAAAAATTTAATTTTTTTTTCTTTTATAAAAAAATAAGTGTTTTAATATATTAAGTTAAAGATAGAACTAAGGGAAAGTCATAGAATCCATATTTAAGGAATTCACTATTATGTTTTTTTCTTTCCTAAAAAATATGCTTCATTGTGTCTTTCTATATTTTTTTTTGTTGAATTTTCCATTACAACAAATAATCCGTTGGAAATTTAACATAAATTAAGAAGCGCATTATTATCAATAAAACAATTAATTTTCGTTTTAGTTCTGATACTATTACTACTAAGTATGTATAAAAATAAATCAATTGTAAAATTACTTTACTTTTTAACAGAAAATCTTGAATCTCTTTTCTGTGTTTTTACAATATACTGGCTTCTTTGTATGCATTTATCTTATCTGAAGGTCATTGTTGAATATCCTAGATATATAGGCTAAACAAAGTTTAAAAAATGCATGATAACAAAAGTGGAACGGGAAACTAAATCCTAAATTCTTCGTATCTTCACAAATAACGTAAAGGAGGATTGATGTCAGGTCCAGAGATCGATTACTGCGCGTTATGCAAATCCGGCCTTAGAAGCCCCCTTTCAAAGAAAAATCGATAGTCCATCATTGACCTCCCACATGTCTTTAATCATTGCCAATAGCTGACACATTTACCACCTGCTATCCACTGCAAAACGTTCGAGAAAGAGATTTGAGATATTTCATAGCCGGAAATGTATATATACTTCTATACCCGGAAGATTTAAAGAAAAGGGAAAAGGCCAAAGTAACCAGGAGGTTCCTCAGACGCATATTTTTCACCTTATCGGGAGATGGTAAAGAAAGATTTACAATGTTTTAACAGCGGCATTCTCCAGCAGGATGCTATTTGGGGAAAAATATAATCCCTCCAGCTCTTAGATTTCACATTGGGAGAGGTAGAATGTGTATTATTGCGGATTTATAGCCATAAACTTATATCATGAATTTTATATATTTAAGAGGAAATAGATGCATTTATATGTAGAATAAAAAAAAAAGGAAAATATAGGTCACCAAAATTCATATATTCCTACTTTATTGTTAGAAAGAATGAAATTATTGAAATTAAAACTAATAAAAGGAGCTATAAAAGGACATTGTTTATCATGCATGAAGTAGGCACACAATTAAAGTACTTTTGTTTGAGAAGCATAAATATTACTTAGTATGTATAACACATTTGCACCTTTTGAGATTGAAAACGCTATTATTACTTTCAGAAAATGTTTGTGATAAAAGCGCGCCACATAATTTTAAACATATCTTTACAATACTTAAACTTAATGTGTCCTTAATAGGTAAAAATAATTTACTTTATTTTATGATTAATGATAATTTTTTAATCGATGTTTTATGTAATAAAATGAATCAAATATTTCGTTGAAAACACCAATGAAAAATAAGTTCATGTATCATTAATAAAACATCTTAAGTCCATAGCATGAGTTCAGTTAGGTTTTGATGCTAATTGTTCGAATATAGATATGTTGGTTTTATACATAACAAATGAAATAAATTTGGAATATAGAGAACTCCTATTAAATAATTATATTATCAAAATTGGAAGAGACATAATTATATTTTATCAAATAAACATTGTTTCAATGAATGTTGCAATTGAAATAATATTATAAATTGAAATAAATAATACATTTTCTATTTTGTGCATTAATTGAAACTTTAGTGAAATTAGTTTCATCATTTCCTTATAAATTATTCTAAAATGAATTTAAATGTCCCTGATCAGTTCTGTAAAGATTTATAAAATACATTATAGCATTATTATCTTACATATTTAAATGTTCCAAGTAAAAAGGCTATGCCACTAAATTTGATCATTTGTGCAGTTCCTAAAGATTTGTTAAAATATATCTCAAATTTTATAACTAATTGCTTCAATGACATTTACATATTTAGTGAGTATTTTAAGAGACAATTGTTTCAATTTGCTTATAGATAGAGTTCAAAGAGGTTTGAAGATTTAACTATGTATAAGTAAGTTCTGAAAAGCTTAAATTTTCAAGTATTGTTTGATAAACTACACTCTTTACTATTTCCATACATATAAAATAATATTTAGAATATTTTTGAATCAAACTATATGTGATTTGATGGAGAAAAAAATACTTTATGATAATTATAAAGTTTTTGAATTATTTTTTTTAAAAATGAGCAAATGATTAAATTTCACAGGATGCTGATAAAATTGGGTCAAATAATTTTTTAATATATTTTTTAATGCAATTGAAAGGCATGATCTTTTTTGCTTTTTCCATCAAAAAATTATAGTTCTGTAAAGAAGCATTAAAAAAAATATATTTTAAAACATTATATTGTTCAACTGATTTTTCAATTTTTTTTGTTTTGACAGTTACTGTAATAATAATAATAATAAATTTAATTACCTTTTGTAAGTATAAAATTATTGATTTTTGCTATACCATGGGGTTAGTAAAATTATTGATATTATTGCCACTTTAGTTTTGTATACATATTAAATACTAAAATTTAAATTGGAATATGAAGGGAATTTAAGCACATATTTTGTTCTAAGTTATTATTCGTTCTTATATTTTTGTAATACATATTTTTATGAATCTTTTATTAATGCCATGGATGAAAACAAGCTTTAAACAAGCATATATAACTGTCCATTGTTTTTCATTTATTATTTCTATGCATTTTTCAAAATACAAATAATGAGAGTATGATGAAATAATAATAGAATATGTAATTACATAACAGCGTTTCTTAAACTGTGGGACGCGCCCCATATGGAGTTGTAATAATCCTACCTGTGGGAACGAGCATCTCGAAAAGTCGAAAATAAAAGATTATTTAAAAATATTATTAATTTACTGAATGAAGCAATTCAAAATACATTATGACATAATAAAAAATAAGTGCACATTTACACTCATATAATACGCACGCACACACACTCATACAATACACATACACATACACACCCTCGTATAATACACTTATATAAATGTATCACACAATATTGAACACAATGTATTTGCTAATCAGTACGAAGTTAATAATTGATTTAAGAACAAGTTTAATAATTACCAGTGACCCCATGGGCTTATTATGCATAAAATTATACAGAAAATTTAATGTTTATCTTGATAACTTATGTACAGTTCATAATTAAAGTCTCATTGTAGCTTTAGCTTCAAAATACATTATTATTGAATTCATTACATTGTTATTGTATGGAGGGGAGGAGCGATGAAAATTATGATTGAAAATTAGGTCTCAAATGTTGGAAGTTTGAGAAGCATAGAATTATAAGGTATAGTTTGATTGAATAGTAAAAAAAAAATCTATAATTCAAGTGCCTTCGTAGGACAAAAAAGTTTAGAAAAAAATTATGACTATGCGTTGTGTTTAATTTGTATTTCTTATAATGAGCCTTATTACTAAATTGAAGTGGAATTGAAAAAACAGACAATCAGTGTAATATATTTGATTATCATAATAAATTACGTATAAGAGGGAACAATATCTCATTAACCAGTTAAAAATAAGCTTTTATTTTAAGCTTTGTGGAACAAAAACTGCTAATATTATATTATTTTAATAAAAATGTGTACCCAAATCCCTAGGATATACTTAAATTTGATCTTTCACAAAAGCTTTAAAATCATTCGATAAAAACAAGCATTTGTGGAAAAATACCGAGAACAATTTTTAATATTTAAATCTTTTCGAGTAAGAGGTATAAATTTCAAGAAATAGAGAATGTTGTCAATTTTAATCCAAGGGCCAGTAAAAAAGTAAAATACGAAAGGAGAATAATTTTAAATGGTAGCGAAACTTTACTTATAGCAGAACTATATCTCACGAGAAATTCCTGCAGTCTCTTGCTCCATTTATTTCAGAAATGAGGTTAGCATGCAGGGAAGAAATCGATTTCTGGATCTGACACAGTTTCTTGATCATAATCCTGAGAAGAGAATGCTTGGTATGTTGGGCTTCCATTTTTACTAAAACCATTTTTCAAGGACTCGCTTGGTCAATGGAAATTTTCCCAAATATTACAAGAAACCATTATTTCACAAACTTTTATTCATTCTAAGGAAACTTTTTACATATGTAATAACTACACGGCAAAAAAATTTAAGTTTTTATAAAAATATTTCTATGCATATACTTTTTAATTATTTTTTTATTATTTATAGAGGTTTTTAGAAAAACATTATTGCTTATGAAGCGGAAGTGAAGTAAAGCTTTTGAAACATCTAGAAATATGTAAAATGAAAAAGGGATGTTACATATACGTTTGTGTGCATGTATGTATATAGTATATATATATATATACATGTGTGTGTATATATATATAAGTATGTGCATGTATATATATATATATGCGTGTATTTATGTATGTATATATATATATAAATGTGTGTGTATGTACATATACATATGCATATATATATATATGTGTGTGTATACAACTATTTGCGTGTGTGTATGTAACAGTACAGTGAATTGTAAAACATAGAAAATTTGAAGTGTGTTTTATATATCAAACGTGTATATATGCTTAATATTAAGAAAATAGTTTCTTTAACATACGGAGTGGGATACAATTTCAAAAATTAACTAAACGGTATTTTGTGCCCTTTTACATACATATAGAGTAACAATAAATTAGAGGTATTTTAAAAATATCAAGAACAATCTAAATAAATCCAGACAGCAAAGAAATACATAATAAACAAAGCGTAATAGTATATAACTTTTGTTTTTTCACTCTAACTCTGCAAAAAAAAAACGTCTTTACTATAATTCCTATATAAAATATTTGTTTTTCTATCATTCCATAGAGAACATTTTTGAATTTTTAAGTCACACTTCTTTGAAAAAGCAACGATAAAGAGATTCACCATTTCTTGTTAAATAAAAATTCTTCGGAAAAAATAATTCTTTACGGAGTTTTCAAATAAGATGTTTATGTGTCATATGGAATTAAAAATAACATCTGTCACTTTTATCATATGCTTCCATTTTTCAATGACATTTTTATTCTCTATTATTCTTCATTTTTCCTTTTGATCTTTAATTATATAGAAATTTATATATATATATATATATATATATATATATATATATATATGTTCAATATATACATATGATATCTAAAAATACTTTTCCTTACGTGGAATATTTTACGTGAAGTATAATTTCCATTTTTACACATTTCCATATACGTGATTTTAAAACGTATGGGAAATAAATGGTTATGCAGCATTTGTTCAGTTATTTGAAAAATGTTTATGCTTCAAAAATTATTTTTGATATCAATATTCTTTCACAAATTTTTATTTTTACTTGCATAACATTTAGAATTATTCGCCAATCTGCAATAAAAAAATGAAATTTTAAAAGAAGAAAGAAAGAAAATGATAAAAATATTTTTTAGACTTCCTAAATGAATCCTTGAAAAATTATTTCACATTTATTTGACATTATGTTTGAATGTGTAAAGATGGTCACGACCAGCATTGCTTCTGTCTCACAGTAGGTTCGAGTCCTGGTTTAAATAAAGACCATTTATGCAGAGAGAGACTGATGCACGTTAAATCTATCGAAATTAAAAATCCTCCCTTTGACATGCTGTAAAGTTTGATGAAAGGGGTGCCAGCTCAGGTGTTATTCTTATTACTTGACAGTGATTCAACTTTACGAGGTTCGTCGTCAGTAGCTCTGATACTTCTTCATAATGCGGCTACAGGACAAAGTCAATCAACTAAATTGGATTTAAAAATAACTTAAAATTTTATTTATAATGACATAAATTAAGAACTGTTTTCAGCACCGAAAATAAGTACTCTCTCTCTCTCTCTCTCTCTCTCTCTCTCTCTCAAGTCCTTCTATACAAATAAACATGTAGAGTGGGCTGATGCATGTTAAGGTATGTGACTACCCTAAAATCGTGTGTTTGGTGAAATTTTTCGAAATTTTTTTTTATGTTTTTATATTATAGCCCATATATTTAAGATTCCAAAAATACTTTATTTTAGTTCCTACGATATTTAGAAGCAAAGTTATAGCTTAATTAGTAAACCGGAAATGGGTATTTAAAGAGACATAAAATGTAAACAAATAGTTTGAACTCCTTTTTCGTGACTTTTAAGCAAGATAAACATTCATTACTTATTGTAAATACAGATCAAGGTATCCTTTACTTATTTAATAATATTTTTTTTCCATCTGGCAACTGTTTTTTTTAATTCAAGCTTGTTTTATTGAATGGCAATACTATTATCGTCTATACTTTGTTTATATTGTTCATTCGAAAACGTTCTTCTTTATTACTAATTATTTTTGATATTTTTACAATTTATTCATTTATTTTATTTAATTTTAACGTTTTATTTCATTGTGAATAATTTCAAAATGCCGAAAACTAGATCAAAAGTGACTAGAAAGAGAAGGTTTTATGGAAACAGATTTACCAAGTCAGCACCAAACAGTAACAAGGCGTCGTCTGCAAGTGAAGCAAAATTGAGCACTAATGACAGTTTTGATGTGCCTGAATCTATATTTCATGGTTCTACAGGTAATCGAATTATTGATTTCCAAGCTTTATTGGGAATTATTTCAATCCTGTGTTGTCCGGAATGCTATGCAACTGGATTGAAACTAACAGAAGATTCCAGGGAAGGACTTTGCTGTAACTTGTGTGTGTCTTGCAGTTGTGGATTCATGACTGGCTTTACTTCTACCCGCAAAGAAAATAAAAAATTCACTCTCAATACTTTATTGGTATTTGGATTGAGATTGATTGGCAGGGGATTCACAGCTGGTAAGAAGTTGCTATGTACTTTAAATTTGCCCTGCATTTCTAAAAACACCTTCAGAGCTCATGAACTCAAACTGCTGGAAGCAGTACAGTTTTGTTCTGAAGAAAATATGAAAGCTACATCAACAGAAGTGCGAAATTTTAAAAAAAGTACAACTTGTGGTGTTTCGGTAGATGGCACATGGCAGCGGAGAGGCCATATGTCGCTTAATGGCTGCGTCTCAGCTATTTCCATTGATACTGGGAAAATTTTAGATTTGGAAGTAATGACTCAGTATTGCAAAATGTGTGAAATGAAAGTGAAATCTGAGCATGAATGCTCAAACTATAAAGGATCCTCAGGAAATATGGAAGCTGTTGCAGCTTTCAGAATTTTTCAAAGATCATTGATAAAACGAGACTTGCAGTACACCGAGTACTATGGTGATGGGGATTCCAAGGGCTTTTTACAAGTAAAGAATATATATGGGGAAAACAGTGTCTCAAAACTCAAATGTATAGGTCATATACAAAAAAGAGTAGGCCCACGTCTAAGGAAACTAAAAAAGAACACCAAAGGAATTGGTGGAAAGGGCAAACTAACTGATAAATTTATCGATAAACTGCAGAACTATTACGGGATTGCCATCCGTAGCAATGTAGGATGTCTCGAAAAAATGCAATCTGCTGTAATAGCTGTTTTCTTTCACTGCTGCTCTAGCAATCAAAATCCCATGCATGGGCAATGTCCTACAGGGAAAGACAGCTGGTGCAAGTATAAACGAGCATTATGCGATGAAAAAGTACACATAGACAAAACAACAGGCCTTTCAAATTCAGTTATTAAAGTGATAAAGCCCACTTACTTAGCACTCTGTGATACAGATTTGTTTAAAAAAATGCCTCCATGGCATGACCCAAACTAATAATGAAAGTTTTAATAATGTATTATGGTCTATTTTACCAAAAGAAATTTTTGTTCACAAGAAAACTTTGTTTTTGGGTTCACACATTGCTGTCCTATTATATAATTCAGGTTATTTAGGACTGTTGCATGTATTTAATTATTTAGGTATGGTAATTGATCCAATGATACTTAAAAACTACATGGGAATCGACACAGAACGTATTCAAAAATCAAAACGCCAGTCATTACCCTCAACAAAACTCTCCAGAAAACAGCAAAAAGCCAAAAAAAAGTCAAAATTAGCTAAAAATGAAGCTAAAGAAGGCTTAACCTATAAATATGGGGAGTTTTGAAAATGTTTTGTAAGTAGAAAAGTATTCATTTTGTGTTAAAAATATTTTTAATGTGTTTTACGAGAAACTTTTTCAATATTTTTCTTCACGATAAAGTTCACTATACAAAATATTTTTAAGATGGTAAATTAAAATTTTCAGAACATGTTTTGTGTAGTTCTATCTGTGTTATGAATCAAAATCTAATGTCTGTATATATATATATAAATATTTAATTGCTTTTTTATGAAAAAAAGCATTAATTTTTTTAAAAAATGAGTTTTTGCATACAATTTGGCGTATTTAAAAAACTTTTTCAAGTATTACAAATCTTTTGATACCTAACACAGATAAAGATTTTATTTATCTGCTGTATAAATATTATATGAATACACTTATTAGAATTTTGTGTAAAAGATTTGTCGTAACTGCAATTTTTCACCAAAATTTCGCTAAAAACGACAATTGTTATAGTGTATAAAATTCTCAGGAAAACAGCAAAAGTTTAAAAAAAATTCCAAATAAGTTTTACATGAAATTTAAAAAAGCTTGAGCTATAAATATGGTGAGTTTAAAAAATGTACAATCAGTAGAAAATTTTTCACATAGCATTAAATTCTTTAAATGAATTTTCTGAGAAACTATGTTTTTCAATTTTTTTCTTCACGGTACGGTTGACTACAAGATTTCTTTTTAAGATATTGACTTGAAATTTTCAGAGAATCTTTAATTTAGTTTTATCTGTAGTCTAGTCTATAATCTAATACCTGTGTATATATTTATTTATTTTATTGCACTTTTTGTGAGAAAATAACATTAGTTTTTTGTAAAAAAATGAGTTTTTGCATAAAAATTGACATATTTCGAAAACTTTACAGAAGTATTATAAATTTCATAGTTATAATCACAGAAAATGATGTTATTTATGTACTGAATAAATATTATTAGAATATATGTATCAGAATTTTCAACACAATCCTTACCGTAATTGCAATTTTTCACTAAAATTTCACTCAAAATTCCCTATATTTCCAAAAATATTTATAACTTTGTAAAAACTGTGTTTGAATTCTTACTTTTATGTCCCATTACAAATAAAAATATGTTTACATAAGTGAAATTTTACATATTTAAAAAAAAAGTGCTCCGAAGGTAGTCACATACCTGAAATTAGTCTAAGCTCAATCGTTCTCCCGAAGTTAGGAGAAGGATGTGCCACTTCAGGTGTGGTCCTAGTCACATGACCATGGCTCAAAATCTCAAGGTCCGTCGTTAATAGTCCTCGAGCAGTTTTCGGTACGTTAATATAACTCTCTAAACTAAACTCAGGGGCTTAACTGACCATGAGGGTCAAGGCCTAATGTACCTGCCACGGGTCTATATATATGCCGGTGTGATAATGTTCAATTACAGGCAGTGCTGTGGAGTACACTGATATTTGCTCCTGATGAAGGCTGCGTTAAACGAGAGCCGGAAAATGATGGGGTGCAGGTACTAGTTGGAATTGGAAAGACTGTTGGAGTTAACTCATATCTCTGCGTTGGTGTCGCTCTCTCCTTCGGGATTCCAGAGTCTCTTTAAAGGTGGAATACGCCCCACCCACGAAAGTCACACGTGATGTATAGTCACTTCTGTTTGGACGTATTTGGTGGAACCGTTCTTCTATTGGTCCAAAGTCCCCCTTCGCGCGGTGCACTTTGAAACCGGGGGTTGGCGTGCGAACCGCGCTGGCCCTTACTGTCGGCTAGATCAAGGCAGGACAGAGGTTGACTTCCCTTAGGACATCAGCACCGGGGTGTCCACCCTGTTATACTTTCCCACGAGAAACTGCTTGACCGTCAAGACGTCACTCTTTCCCGACGGGAAATGGGTCTGATGAACACCGCCGCATACCCATCTCAGTACACATGACCTTGGGTGCTGAGGTGCATAAGCAGATGTTCCGATTAGGTGGCCAGTCTGAAGTGAGATCCCCAGTATTTAGTCCCCAAGCAAGCTTGGTACTCATTTATAGACCCATTGAAGGGATGAAAGGCTGAGGCAACCTTGCCCAGCCCAAGGATAGAACCCCGGACCTGTGGTGTGGAAGCGCGATACGCTACCACTCGGCAACTGGGCATCTGATATAACTCTCATTGAGTATAAACAAATAAAGTTCATTTTATTGCATTCTTTTGATGTGATACATCTGTATAACTTTCTATTCTGAATCATTTACGTCAAATTTTTACTTAGATTAAAAACACAGTTTTGTGTGTATAAAACATTTAAAATTAATATTATTAAAAGAACTTGCTCTTCGCTCGAAATAAAGAACAAGACTTACTCCAGAACTGAAGAAAAGAGACTGATTTATGGTTTATTTGCATTTAACATATTTTTTGAAAAAATTTAATATACATTTTTAGTCATTTATTTATTCAGTATTACTACACAGTTTCTCTTCATCAAAAAAAGCTTTCAAGTTACTTCGTATAAATTGTTTTCTTAAATAATTAAATCCATTCTTTCGAAGTGTGAACATTTTAAAATGCTAAAAATTTAAGAAGCGAAATTATTTTTCGCTGCTCTCAAATTTAAGTTGTGTTAAATAAAAAAAAAAACGCTGTAAATCATCATATGATAAAAAACAAGTATGGATAGTCGCTTTATTAATTTCCTTGACCCATATGTTTGTCGTTATTAAAATCTTAAAATTTGTGAACTCCAACGTTTTCCACGGTGAGTTTCTCAAAACTCCATTCAGGCATTTGAAAAGTGAAATTAGAAAACTGTAACGTTTATCAAGATTAGTTGGAGTAAGGACAAAATAAGTGATTTAAAATCTCATGAATACTTTCCTTAGAAATGTGCTTTAAATGTTATAAAATGCTATATATGATATGGTTTATCTCTTTCAGAACATATTATCTTACATTTACTTAAATTTAATAAATAACTTATTTTTACTAATACTAAGAAATTCAATTTTATCACAAAATTGATGGGTGATTTTCTTAATATATCATTCATATGATCTTGAATAAAAATATGCAACTATCTTAGCAACTCATGCAATAACTAAATTTGAAATATATTTTTAGCCTAGCATTTGTGGAATATTGCAAATGAACAATTCAATAAAATTATATAGAATATTTGGAAAATTTGTTTAACTTTTGGAAATAATTTTTAAAAAAAACACGCACATTATTGTAAAGTGTATTTGAAATAAATTAAAATTCATTTCCACTAATAATTATGGTGATATATGAGTATTTACAGAAATGATTTTGTAAATTCAAAATGTAAATATTTTTTTTTATTTCTTAATTAGTTCGACATGATAGTGAATGAGATATATTTTTTGATTATTTACAATAATATGAATTATGTGTTTTTTTAATTAAAAAAACTGTATTTAAAGAAATTTAAATCATAAAACTGTTAATCCTATTAAATAATCCTAGAAAAATAAATGTTATAGGTTCGTATTGATATTTCACACCATGCTTACTCCAGAAAGAGTTTTCTAAGCTTATTATTAATGAAAACGGAATATACATGTATGTACAGATATATAGGCACATGTGGTTAGTAATATCGATTTATTTATCTGCCCATGAGCATTGGTAATGTAAATGAGTTACTTTACCTCTATGGTATAGGATTGATCGAGTATCTGCATATTGATACAATAAACTGTTCTGAGAGCAAGATTAGAGTTGGATATGAATTGGTGGGATGGTGATTGATCAACACGTGTAAACCGATGTATATTGATAATAACTGGCGTGTATTCAATTGATACAAACCTCAACGAGCTCAACTGCTTCGTCAAATCTATAACAGACAACTCTCGTTTTATCTGAGTTACAATACTATCCTTCGAAAACCAAAATAAATAAACATTAAGTTAACTAAATAAATGGTTTAACAATTTATAAATGTTATAGAATTTTTTTTTAATATTGAATACATAAAGATATGTTTTTTATATCTTTTTGCTTTATACATCTTCAGGTTTGAGCAATGAAAGATGGTATTTCTCGAAAAAGTTATAGAAACAAAGAAATGTTTTAGTTTTTTAATGAGAAAATAATATAAAATATACTAAATTTTCTAATTCTGAATTTAGATATAAGGAATAAAAGAACAGACTAAAACTTATTGCTAAACAGAACATTACCATTATCAACATATGAATCAATAGGATAAAAAGTACCCATATACACTCTATAACAAACAAAAAAAAAACAACAAAAAAAAAAACGATGCATCAAGAAGGAGTTGCCAGATTGTAATGAACTTTCGTATGCAAAGACATTTGTACGGAAGATGTAAATGATTAAAATTTGGTGTCCAAAGAATTTATAGCAGAAACTACATCGCATCATAACTGTTCACTCAGCAGGTGTCTTTAAGAAGCTATTCTCAATTTGATAGTCAAAATTTCTGTTGCATTGCAATTTAGGATACCTTTTAACGACTGAAAAATAGGCCTCGCCACAGGTTTTGAGCTAATTACGAGAAACTGTCGGAGATTGAAAGAGGTCGCATCATTGGATTAAAAGATGCAGGTTGGGCAAACTGGAGAATCGCTCGTCATATGAGCCGAGGTGAGGCAGCTATTAGAAGAAGCTGGCAGGAATGGATGGACAACGGCAGATTTCAGCGCCATTATGGTTGTGGTCGACCTAGGGCCAAAGCAGATCGGGAGGACACATTGATTGTAAGATCAGCTGTCCCAGCAACTGATTCATCGTTATCAACCATCAGATGTGCAACCCGCACACGAGTGTCCACCATGACCATTCACGGCATACTTACAGCACAGAGATACGTCGACAACATTCTGAGAACTGTTTTGCCATTTGCAGCACCCTGACTATATTTTTCAGCAAGATAATGTCAGACAACATATGGCACGTGTTGCTATGAACTGTCTCAGAGCATGTCAAACACTTCCTTGGACCGCCAGATCGCCAGCTCTTTCTCCAATCGAGCATTTGTGGGATATGATGGGAAGGCGACTTCATCTACCAGGAATTTTGATGACCTGGCTTGACAATTGGAGCAAATATGGCAAGAAAAACACCACAGGAGACCTTCTGGGTTTTTTTATCACTCTAGGCCACGTTGTGTGGCATCTTGTATCCGGGCTAGAGGTTGGTCAACCCATTAATGAGCTCGTTAATTTGCAGCTATGTAACTCTGAAATAAATCATTCAATTTTTCTGAAATTTTAATCATTTTCTATTATTTAGATAATCTTTCTACCCTCCAATTTTTGTCTCTATCGAACAACTCGTTCAATGAGCGTCGTTTTTTTGTTATAAAGTGTAGTATTGCCAAATGAACATAATAGTCAAGCATTGAAATTTTAATTTTTCAGAATACTGAAAATTAATTATTTACTTTCATTTAACTCATAATTTCAAAAATTTAAATGTAGCATTAATAACTTTTATTTGCAAGACATTTTCATTAAAATACTTTTTTTTTATAGTTTTTACAGGTTGTTCTAAAAATAAAGATCGATTTCCATGAAAACACTAATGTATTAATTTCTTTGATATGTGTTTGAAGAAATGTGCTCTTTTTAGAAAAAATAATAGCCATCGCTTACTGGAAACTGGACGATAAAACATATGAAGAAGTGCATCAGCTGTACCAATGAAAAAACGGAAAGTAGCCACCAATAAGGGCCAATACCGGGCAACTTGTGAACAAATTTAGTTCAACTGGTAGCGTGGTGGATGAAGAACGTCTTGGACGATTGTGACATTTGACGATATCGTCAAGATACTTTACCTGAATTTGCTTACAAGTGGACCCCATGTTGGACCTTGTTTGTGGCTATTTTCCGACTAGCAGTCGAGTAACCTCTTTATATGTTTTACCTCTCTGTTTCCAGGAAACGATGGCTATTCTTTCTTCTAAGGGGAGCATTTCTTCAAACGCCTGTGAAAAAAATAGATACATTACAATTATCATGAAAAGGGATGGGAATTTTTGGAGCACCCTGTATAATGTAGGTACATTTTTCATCTAATCATGGTTCTCTATAAATTTAAATATCGTAATATATTTGCTTTCCAATTTTCAATTACCAATAATGAATTTCCCAAAGAAATATATGTAACCATGCTATTTTTTAATTATACACGCTTTCCTTACGTTTATATGTAAAAAAAGAAAACAATTTACATAAGACAGAATTACTTGAAATTAACTTATAGATAAAGCAAAATAACTTGACTGAATGATAAAATAATTTAATTAAGAAAACATAAGATTAAATTTGGAAAAACTGTAGATTTTTTGTTTTGTTTTTTGTATAAAAGCTCAAACACTCATAGTTTCTTAATGAAAAAATATAGCTAGTACAACATCGATTCTGTGTAGAAATTTATTTTATATGTCTTCAATTAATTATCTTATCTATCATTTATACTTTTAGTTAAGATTTTAGCTTTTAAACATACCTTTTTCTTAAATTATTTTTGATAAAAAAAAATTAGGTAACTATTCAAAACACAAGCATTCCAAAAGTTCTTAATGGGTTTCATACTTCTCCATATATATCTCCAAGAAAATGTCGTCTGAAATATATACTTCAATTCACATGCAACTGCCTTACCAATATTCCACCGAGGAGCAAACCAGAAGCAACGAACCGTTTATCATTTAGTGGAGTGTCATGGTTCATTGATTATGGGACTAGACCGTTGTCAGTTAAGTGCAGAAGTAATCCGAATAAATCAAATGCGTTCGTGTATCTGGTATTGAAGAGAAAGATTTCAACAACTGAAAATGTTAAATGAATTTGATTTCCTATTTTTTTAAGGACAATATAGAGTGTAATTTCGATTGGGTAAGGAATATATGTACATAAATTTATCTCATAACGAAGACTATCTTTTTCATAGATAATAGGTCTAGAACATTTTCTTTTAAGTATACAGAAATACTAAATTAAATGCCAGATCCCAAAAAAGAAAAGGAAGGTTTGTACAATAAAAGTTAGTAGATCTTATTGAAATTTATATATATATATATACCCAACTCTTTATTTA
The DNA here is from genome assembly GCA_019973975.1 of Trichonephila clavata. Classification (NCBI taxonomy): domain Eukaryota; kingdom Metazoa; phylum Arthropoda; class Arachnida; order Araneae; family Nephilidae; genus Trichonephila; species Trichonephila clavata. The sequence continues at coordinate 292,352 of BMAO01016471.1, read as the reverse complement.
CACGAATTTTTCGTTCTACCACGATCTCAAAAAAAAAATTGAGGGATTCGTATTCTAAGGATGAGAACGATTTGATTGAATTTATGACAGTTTATGGTAATAAAGAAGTCAATAATGATGAATTCGAAGGTGATTTTCAGCTATTAACAGCTTGTTTAATTCGTGAGCTTGAAATTTGCTCTAAGTTTGGAACAACATTTTCTAACTCATGATCCAGACATAAAGTGTGCATTAAAATTTCAACTCAATCTTAAATTATGTGTTGCAGGATATCAAGTATTATACCAATAACTTGTAAAACAAAAAAATATAACAGCCGCTAATAGCTGATCTTGTAACAACAAAAAAACCAACTGAGGTCATTCTTAACAAACGAAATCCCTCATTTGAATCAAAACCGAACATATCCCCTAATTTACCATACGTCACATGTATTTTTTAACACGATAGTTTGCACATTTTCTACGGAACATATCTACCGCACTGCTTCTCAAACTTTCAATGTTTGAGACCCAGTATTCAAATATAATTTTTCTAGTGCCTCTCTTCCATACAATAACACTGTATTAAATTCAAATAGTACTATACTTTGACGGTAGCTGTAGTAAGACAAACCTCTTAAGTGCCACCGGAGTATATAAACGTCTAGCTTAGCCAAAGCGTTATTTTTCCCGGACGTAAATATACGTCTTTCCGATGTACGAATTTTCCTGTTCACTGCTATCCATAAAATTATTCTTAAAGTTTTGGAATGCAATTAAAGGAACCTAACAGTGTTTGAGAAGGATTTAATCATATCAGAGGATTTGCTTATTTATTCCTTATCTCTCAACCCCCAATACATCACATACGCATGCCTACGTTGAAAAGAGTTTCATTGGGAAGTGAATCATGTAACTTTTAATCGGCAGTTAAAATATTAACTATAAATCGTAAAAATTACCAATATAAGTATTAATTCTTGTATATATTTTTATATATACGACATGTGCGTGTGTGGACCATGGGGTAAATGATAATTATCAAACTTGTTCTTAACTTAGAATTGTTATATTAATTATTAAAAAAAAGGTTGTACAGTACTGATACATTTATAAGTGTATTATTTCATTGTAAATGAGCATTTTATTTTTTATTATGTCAGAATGTATTTTGTTAGTTTAATTTCAGCAAATTAGTAAATTTTTAAATAAACTTCTGTTTTCGACTTTTCAATATGCTCGTGTCCTCTTCTTAGAATTATTACGTCCCCCAAGGGGGGAGCACCTCACAGTTTGAGAAACTCTGATCTACCGTCTAAAACAGAGCTGGGTTTATATATAAATAAAAGCATTAGTGGTCAGAGTACAGGATTTAAATGTAAATGTTGGATACTTAATTTAGATCACAACAACAGTAATTTCATTCTCGAAAAAATAAACTATAAGGAACTAAAAATAAGATAAATCTATTAAAACAAATAAATAAATAATATCACATAACAATAAGAACCAGTTACTTAAATCAATAAAAATAAATCAAGTGAAATATATTAGATCGAATGCAGAAAACTACTGTTTTAAATCAAACATTTTGATTGATATTCAGAAAGTGTTCCTGAGAATAATAACGATTTACAGAATTTAATTTATTATTTGAAACATAAATTTCAGTTTTATAATTTTACTTATGAGTCTGCTTTTTATATGAATCACATTATGTTTGACATTAAAAGAGATAGATTTAAATGTAACTTTTTACGACTTGAGAGGAACATTACAGTATGGAGTTTTGACATAGTTGCTTGATTCCTCAGAAATGAGTTAAATCTGTTCATTTTAATATGAGTTTTACAAAGTTTGTTCGGTAAAGTACATAATTTAAGATAACAAAACAAAATTCCAGAACCAATTTTTCTTATTTTTTAAATAACATGGAGTATTAACACAAAATTAATAAAACTAATTAGCTTTCATTCTGTTTTTTCTGTTCTGATAATTTTTGAAAGACTTACATTACATTCTACATTCTTATTTAAAATTTAAGCTAAAGAATGCCTGTATTTTTCATATACCTCAAATTTTAAATTTATCTCTATTTAGGTATTTTTAAAGTTAAATATATTTAAAAAATGTTTTTTTTCTATTTATCTTGATACAAAATAAAATCTACTAAACACGTTTACAAAATGTAAGGAATACATAATACAGATGCACAAGTACAGTATACATACTAAATATCATAGCTCTGCAACCGACATTTTTTTTAGTCTTTTGGATGTGAGAAAATTAGAAACTGAGAAAAACTACTAGCTGCTTTAAGAGATTGATAAAAATCTGTATTAATTTTTAAAAAGATTTTGGAAAATTGGTTTTTGAACGATCAAAGGTTATAACCCTTCTCTCCCCCTTGAAATTATTTTAAGTACCTACATGTCAAAGTATCAAGTAAAAATTATATTATTATAGCTTTTAGATATAGTCAATATTAATTTTAATATAAGAACTAGCTTCAGTAAGTCATCCTGTAAAAAAGGTAACATAGAAAAAAAGTATTAAAAAAATAAAAGTTTTGAAAACCAATTAAAATAATTTTGATTGCTCGAAAAATAGTTTTAAAAAGAAACAAGTTTTATTTCGTAATTAAGAAAAATTATTGGGGATATGAAAATTCAACGTGTTTGTTAATAACGATAAAAACACGTTTACTTTATTTTCATAATGAAAAAGCCTACATACCGAAATCTCTTTAGAAAAATATTCAGACAACATTCTAAATAGCTTCTACTGCTGTTTAGAGGAAATTATGTTATCGCTCTCACAAAATAGTTGACAACTGCGAAAGAATTCCAGTCGAGATAATTAGCATTTTAATTGAATTTTTTGCTCAGCGTACTTTACAACAAAGTTTTAAACTTACTTTGAATTAACGAGTCTCTGAAAAAAATTTGCTTGCAGCTCATTATGAATTTTTTCCCCATTTTTTAAAAAAAAAATTATTTTATTTACACTTCGTTTCCTGAATAGTTAACGGTATATGGAGCATTAGGGCCTAAGGATGGCTGCTAGCAGAAGTAAATAAAGTTTTTTATTTAATTTCAATGATCACCTGCAAATTACAGACTGAGGATATTAAAATTATGAATATATGCAGTACATAAATATTTTCTAAGAGGTTGAAGTATTTATTATGCAAAAGTTAAAGTTTCTTCCAAATCTTAATTTTATACTCTTTAAAAGTATACTTTTTTCATTTACACTGTGGTCTATATTTTAAGGTAAAAAAAGTTTCAAGTACAAAATTTTTACAAGAAAAAAATAGAGTCATTGAGTGCAGTTGAATGTACAAAACAAAAATAAATAATAATCTTTAAGGTAAAAAAAATATTTTTTAAATTTAAATGTATGAAAAAAATTATTGTATATAAATACTATACTTCATGTGGAAAATTTATTATACATATCTATATGAAGTTGGTGTACATTTACTATTCCATTATTTACCCAAATGTCTTATCTTTCTATATAAAAAAGTTTATTGTGATGCTGTGCTGAATTTATTTAAACATTTGAAATTAGGCTGTAGAGTCATGCCAGTAAGAAATGTATGTATTACTGATAAACAACGTAATTGCACAAGATTGGTAGTGAAAAATATTCAGAAGAATATACTGCAGTGGGAAATTTTATTAGGACATAAGAAAGGTGAAATTGTATGATATATCAAAGATCTAACTGGATACTCAAGGGAACTTGTATGTGCAGTTCGTATTAAAACATACGTAGTTCGTTATAAAATTGGCGTTTGCTGTGACTATTAATAAATAACTGGGGCAGAGTTTTAAAAAAGTTGGTTTATGTATCATATCGAAGGAAACAATGTTTGCTCATGGACAATTGTATGTCTCTCTGTCAAAGTACAGAAGTAAATACGGAATAAAAATCAGTACAATTAAGAGAAAAATGTGATTAGAAACATTGTTTTTGAAAATGCACTAAATTGAAGTACAAATTAAATGCGAAGATGAAGACTTGAACTTATTTTTTTTTTCTGTCTTACAATGCATTGAAAAAAATAGAACTAGTATATTATACATGTAAATTACAATTTTACAGTTTGAGAAATGGATATGATCAGTTGCATAATTTGTACAATGATATTAGTCCACCGTTAGGCGGACAGGGAGTACCCGCCCCCCCCCCTTCCTATTTGTTTTTATATTAAAAATTCCATTTGTATGATACTTTTTGTATATGGTCTGTTATTCATTTTTACAATTTACTGTTGGCGAATCCGTTTTTGATACTTATTTACTAAATATTATAAAATTTGAATCTATTTTTTTTAGTTTTATGTATTTCAATATTTAAATTTTTCTAGAGTTTTTATTTCAGAAATAACTTTGAAATATATATATATATATATATTATTCACATATATACTATTTAATCAACTATTCCATTATGTGAAAGATTCCTTAAAATGAGCTGAAAGACTAGAGATCTACCTTATTTAATTCAGTTGAAAAACCTCTTCGCATATCTTGCTTGAGTTCATGAAAAATTAGTAATAGTACTCAACTTTTTTATAAGTTCTTTCAAGTGTGCTTAGAGTACTGTTAAAAAAAACTAGAAGAAATTATTTTAAATTTCCCGTGATAATGTGTTAATTCAAAATTAATTAAAAAACGTGAATTTAATTAAAAATGTGCATACGGTTGTAGGAAAGAAGCATTTTCGAATAGCGAATTCCCCTAGATTAGTTATATTCGAAGCTTCTTTCTTCTACGGTCTTCGTTGAAAAAAAATAATCAAATGTGAACTGAGTGTCTTGACTTTGAATATTATTATCGTAGTAACTGTGTGTGTCTTTGTCAGAATATCTCTGCTCTTTACAATATCATATACACTTGTACTAAATTTAAATTAACGCTTTAATTTAATTATTCATTTTAATATTCATTGCTAAATCTGGGTTTTAATTAGTTTGAAATATATTGATTTGCATCTTTCTATACATAAATATCCACATTTTCTTAAAGAAAAAGAATCCATTTACATTAATTGCATAAGTAAAGTGTTTCATTGTTAAGTATTAAGATAAATATTTTGATGAAACATAAGAAAGGCTCACATGGGTTGTTGAATTTATACAAAAATGATTATATTGCTGATAAAAAAATATGGTGCAAAGCTTATAATGCTAAATTTGTTCATAGTGAATTTTTTTCGATTGAAAATTTTACTGGTGAAATAGAATTATATAGACAATTTATCATGTACTTATTTTTATGTTATATACTAACTTTTTTAAAGAATTTTGTATTTTCTCACATTACTCAGTCGCTCTATTATGGTATTTTGTACAGAAGTGCAATTTAATCAGAATAATTCTATGCAACAGTTGCTTAACTATTTTTAAGTTTATGTAATATAATTATATTAATAATTAAAATTAAAAATTATCAGACAATCAAACTTATTAAATATATTAAAAAAGAACCTTTCAGGAAAAAAGATTCGGTATTATTTAAAAATTTAGTTTAAAATTATTAGTTAGAATTCTACAAAAAAAATTAGTTTATAATTCTTATAGGATTCATGCAAAATAATTAATATAACAAGGGAGAGGGGTACTCTCTGTCCGCCTGCCAACTCTCCCTTATACAAAGTATACAACTGTTCGTATTCATTGCTCAAATAGTAAAACTGTAATTTACATGTATTATGTAGTTCTATTTATTCGTTCTTTTTGTCGCAAAATCCGTTAACTTCAGTTAAATTAAGAGGACATGGTACAATTTAAGCAAAAAACTTTAATTTAAGGATTTTCAAAATTTTTTGGTTGCCTCCTATGTGTGTATACTATGTAAAACAGATTTTGTGCTCAAAATTTCATAAACAGCTTGCCATTAAAATTTTTAAAGAATAAATTTTGAAGTGATTTAAAAATGCTACTCCTCCTACAAAAAATTATGAACAAGCATGAAATTTGATTTACAAGTACATCCAACCATGTATAACAAAATTTACAAGGGTTTTGCGATAAGATGATTGGTATTCGTACAATACTTCTTTTTATGAATGCTTATTGAAAATTCCTTTAAAAAATTATAAATTCTGTGTTCAGTTATTTTTAAGGAAGTAAGTATTGCTTTGATTCAAAAATGCATACCAACTTTTGTTACATGCACTATTAGCAATAGGTAAAAAAATTCATAGCATTAGGCACAATAGAAAAAAAACCTTAGTATTTTTAATGAAGACAGATTCGTTATTTTATCTTTCTGAGATAAGTAAGTTTAAAGTTTTGATTTTCCGTAGGTATGTGAGTAAAAACATACGTAAAAGTTATCGTAATTCTGCGTTTTTTAAAGTTTAGAGCTTTCAAATTTTTTTCTGGTTATAGAAAAGTATATAAAGAATAATTTAGACTAAAAAAATTAGATTTGATTTTTTGACCGATTTTTGTCTTTTGAATCGTATTGTGTCCCCTTAAACACTGAAGCTGCATCAGCTAACACTTCATTGATAAAATCATCAAATTTTGACAAACCTGCAGCTCTTGCAGCTTAATAAAAGTTGAGTATTTAGCTCCACTAATTGTTAATGAGTCTTCGTATGAGACAACACATTTCATCCCATGCAAAGATTCCAGTCTTCACAATGGCTGCGATGTTTTTCTGCAAGAGCTTGGAATAATGCACTATTGGCGACATTATATGAAGCGAAGCACATGGTTGCCAATTCAGTGCGTACGACACATGTAAAATCGATGTTGTCAACTTGGCGAGTTATCTTTAACTTTTATATTGTTGCGATAATACGCAATAAATTTATATGAATACGAACATATTTTTATAGAGAGAGAGAGAGAGACAAGAATATATAAATAATCTCTTATAAATTTTTCAGTATTTTACCCAAGCGTTATCAAAAATAATAAAATCAACTGAAAACATTTAAAATCTAAGTATCATGGTAAGTAGCCTGCATATTATTCATTTCAGTCTAATGAAGGAATTAAAATTCATGAATGTTAACTTAAGTGTCATGAGTCAAATGTGCCATAATAATGTGCAAATTAAAAGGTAATGAGTAAAACTGTAGGCTTTTTTGTTTTAATAAATTTCACTACGAAAATGATTTTTAAGTATTTTTTTCTGTGTGCACAGCTTCTAAAAGTCAGAGCCTTTTTAAATGTAAATAAAAAATATTTCTATGCTTTCTGACCTGAAATACCTAGAAGCACAAGCATAATAGGAAATTACATTCTAAAGACGTTATTTCGCTTCTTCGTACAATATCATCAGACCTACCTCATTAGCAATGTAAAATTCCTTTCCTCACAACAAAGTAAGAAAATGTTTATTTTTTTTAATAATTTTACCAAAGATAAAAAAATAAAAGAAACTTCGTAATAGGTTTCGTATTCTTCTTTCAAGCGGCTAGTACGTAATACGTTTTTGATTAATTTTAAAGCAAGTGAGACTTTCATAACCTTAGAAAAGTAATACTGAAGATAATTAGTTATTGGGGGTAAGCCCTCGGAATTCTTTACTTAGATTTATTTTTGAGGAATTTATCTCACGTTATATATCTTTCAATATCTCAAAAGCTTTTTATATTGAAAAAGCAATTAGCTAGCATTTAAGCTTTGCTTTTCATTACAACTCCAGATTTTACAACATTTTTTTTTTCTTCTTCCAATATAAGACAGGTTCCACTGTTGGCAACAATTTGAAATTTAAGAATGTTTTTGAAGAAAAAAGTGCATACTTTTTTTTTTATTTTGAGAATAAGTAATTACACATTAGTTTCATATATCGCTTGAGATTGATTACTGTTTTGACAGTGTTTGATGTATTACATTTATTGAAAAAAAATCTCCAAACTTTAATATATTGCAACAGTGTATTACTTTAATATAGTTAGCATTTTGACCACTGTTAAATTTATATTGCTTGTTTTAATCGATTGCATACTAATACTAGCTTAGCACATCAGAATATTAACAATGAAACTAAGGCAGATTTCTCGAGTATATTTTTTGAGGTAGTACAATGGTACAACTTTTTATACCATATTACTTGAGGATTAAATGGTTGAGGACAAACTTTCCTTTTTGATTCATGAACACTTATCAGAATGTGATTAGAATCTTATAAAAGGAATTGGTAGGAATAATTATCATCTGCTGCTTAAATTTTTTTTGTGTTTATCTGTTTTTATACACTCATGTCCATAAATTAAGGCTAATGAAGTTCAGGCAAAGACAGAGACAGAAGGAAAACCAATTTGACTTATTTGTAAAGTCTATTTATTAAACAAAAGGTAAAGAGCAAAAAAGAAGCTATATATTTGACATAATTAATAAAAATTGCGATTTTTACTCCCTGGAGCAAATTTCAAAAAATAACCTATTTACAAAAAACAGTATAACATGGTTATTATGATGGTTAATACGGAGTATGTCTCTCGGACGATGCAATATATGCCTTACAACGCCTACGCATGCTGAGTATCAAATTATCAATCTGATCTTGGGAAATATTACACCACTCATCAAGCAATGCCCTCCGAAGTTCCGGTAGCCAGGTGAGAGGGGGTTGACGGGCTGCAATTCGTCGGTCAAGCATTTCCCACACATGCTCTATTGGATTCAAGTCCAGTGAGTATACTGGCCAATCTATGCGGGTGATATCCTCCGATTGAAGGCATTCGTCTACAATGTTTGCACGGTGAGGACGGGCGTTGTCATCCATAAACAGAAATTCAGCACCCATGGCGCCCCGACACAAACATACATGTTGTTCCAGAATGACATCCCGATAGATGTGGCCTGTCATCGTTACACTCTGAACATGCTGGTCAGATCTGGAACCACGAGTAATTCCTCCCCAAACGAGCCATCCTGCACCACCGTAACGATGTCGTTTAATGGTGTTCTCTTGGTGGTAACGGGTACCTGGCGCTCTCCATATGAAAGTACGGCGTAATCAGACTGCAAACTAAAAATGGACTCGTCGGAAAACATCACACAAGACCACTGTTGCGGTGTCCACAATGCATGCTCTCTACTCCAGGTTAATCGCAGGCGACAGTGAGTTGCGGTAAAGGGAACACATCTGACAGGCCTACAAGCATATAGACCAATTGTGCGCTAAGCGTCTGTACACGGTCTGCCTTGAAACTGTCGTACCGGTAGCTGAAGAGAGCTGACGAGATAGGTCTGATGCTGAGCTCCGTCTGTTTCTTTTGGAAGTAACTGCCTAATACCGGTCCTCATTCGACGTTGTAACTCGGGGGCGACCTGTGCTGTACCATCTACTCACATTACCATCATCTTAGAATCGTTGCCAAAGCCTGGAGATGACACTCTGGGCGATTTAAAGTTTCTCGGATACTTCCAACTGGGTACGTCCACATTCCAGTTGTCTGATAATTCTACCATGTAAAAAATCATCCAAATGCTTCCTTTGTGCCATAACTATGCGGTTATTGCACTGAAAGTCTTTTAAAGAACTTGTGAATAATTTTACTTCTTTGCCACCATTCCTTATATACCCCTCTCTTACACTCTCGTCATTGTGACGTACTATTCGCGCCATCTGGTTGTTTCCTGTAATTTGCATATTCTTCTTCAAGATGTGTGTGATAATTCTACAGGTGAAATTTTTATTTTAGAGTTCAATTTCTGTGTGATTCTGAATTATTCTTAATTTATGGACATGAATGTATATAAGGGATACATGTTCATACGGATTCCTTCATATGTACTTGATTTTCTTTAGAAAGATTTAACATTTTCTATGGAATGAGTGATTATTTAATCCGCTGATTTTAATTCAAACTAAGAATTTCATTTCAAGATATATAATGAAAAATACATTTCTTTTCAAAAAGCTAGATTCTGACAAATGGGAAACGTTATTTTGTGCTTAACTGGTAGAAAACCTTGAAGAACGATGCAAAAATATATGAGCTTAATGTTACTAATGCAAATGTTTTTTTTATAAATTTTGTAATTTAAAAATTAAATGCTACATTTTTGATAAATATTGAAAAGTAAATCTTTTGATTCTTTCAGATCTTCTTGTTGTACAGAAAGAAATTTCCCTATTTATTTATTAATTTTTTTTAGTTTTTTTAAACAGTGCAAGAATATATATGGGTTAGTATGTATTTATATATGCAAGCATATTTATTTAATTCTAATTTATTCTTAATGTGCATTGTTGCATCACTTTAAGAATGTTTAGCTGCAAAATTTAAGTGTGATACTGAGTTTTATATTTAATACAGTACTTCACAATGTTTAGAATTGCGAACTCCTTTACTAGTTAGAGAAAAGAATAATAATGATTCACTATTTTAAAATTAAACTTGTCAAAAATATTGACGTGGACATGGGATTTGAACTTCTTCATTGAGGAATTAATAACTAATTTTGATGGAATGCGATTATTGTATGACATTGCTGAAGTATTCTTCCACAGATGTATATTTTCCTTTTCTGTAAATTCTGAAGTTGGCGGTATTAGTTTCAAGATTCTTATGTTTTCAAAAAAAAGAACTATCACCTGAAAATTGAGGCTGATATTTTTTTTTTTTTGAAAACTTGATTGTTCACTTTTGCCGGGAAAAAGAGCCCGAATTTCTAACAATACATAGCTCTTTTTAGCTGCAATGAATTCTTGCCCTAGATAATTTTGATTCATCTATGAAAGGAGCTATATATGTGCTTTTTGTACAAAAGAATAAACAATAACTTTTGTATTTGTTTCATAAATTTTAATTATTTTTTCTGTTTTGAGAGAATATCTTACACGTAATTTGCAAATTATGATGCACTATGATAATATTAGATAGATATTCTAGTAACATCCAATTGTTATGATTATCTAATACTCTCAGATATATCTTGTAATAGAACTTGTTCCCTACAATTATGATGCACTGAAATATTTTAATTCTTCAATTTATAACTGATAGTTGTGGAACTTTTTATTGCTAATCAATTTACATATTACTTTCTAAAGTTGACATTAAGGAATTATTGTTACATAATACTAAAAAATAGGATTTTAAATTTTTATCTAATGCACCGGGATAGAGTTGAAATGCAGCAACAAAGAGACATGCAAAGTCAAATCATTTCATGTCCATCCCCTAACAAAGACTTAAATAGCGCACAGCTAACAAAATGCAGCAGAAAGAATTAGCCGAAATAAGTAAAAAAATTGGAAACTTAAGTAATCTTGAAATATATGTTTCGTTGCTGCCAGGGTAAAATGCTCAAGCTATTTCATTTGGAAAAGGTGATCATTTCTTCAACTATATATATATATATATATGTGTGTGTGTGTGTGTGTGTGTCACGCCAAGGGTTGCAGTGTTTTGAAAACTGCCTTTTTTGGAATATCCTCTAGTGCTGCTATAGGGAAAGTGTACCACGACTGTGTGAAGGAAAAACATCATTTAAAATAAACGACTTGAACATTTTTGAGCACCACGCCCCATTTATAAGGTAATAGTGATTGCGATGGTAATTGAAGATTGATTGATATCCTACTGTTAAACTAACTTTTCAAGTTAATCACCTGAGTTCCAACCGTGTATCTAAGACGACACACACACACACACACACAGTACATTGAAATCTGTAATGTGTGCGGCTCAAACCAAACGAGGGATCACAACACTTATGTTGATGAAGTTCCATCCGTAAAAAAGGCTTCAATTTGCGAATAAATGTCACAACTGAATGCTACTGGTTGGCAAATAATTGTCATCTGCAGTGAGTCATATATTCCACTCTTTAGAACAGATGGATGTGCATATGCAAAATGAGAAAAGTCCAAAAAGTAAAGTCATGTAACCATTGCTGAAAGACAAGAATATTTTATAGATATTGCTACAGTTGAAGAAATGTATGTATGACATTGCCTGAGTTTTCTCTCTCTCTCTCTCTCTCTCTCTATCTCTCGTAGCTATAGAAAAATACACTCAATGGATTGGATGATGCATCAATTGCTTCTGAAAATATACATGTTAAGTAGGTTTCCTTCGAAATACATTGTGGCCGCGGTGGTCGAGTGGTCTAGGCTTCGGATCATGGCTAGCGTGTCTTGAGTTCAATCCTAGTACCACTAAAGATCCGCCGTGTAGGGGTGCGATGCACTTTAAATCTGTCGAGAGCTCAAACATCCTCCCGTTGGTGTGGTGTGGTAGTTAGGAGAGGGGGTGCCAGCTCAGGTGTCGTCCGCGTCACTTGACCATGATTCAAAATTACGCGGACCGTCGCCAAAAGCCCTCGTGTTGCTAATCAGTGCGACGTTAATATTCTATCACTCATTCAAAATATATTTCTATCAGCAGGGTTTTTTGTAATATAGAAACTAAGACTGCCAAGTGCACTAGTCACGAATTGATTAGATATAAACTTAATAGTGTATCTATGGAATCAATTTGATCGCATTATTCGTATGTTGTACCCATGTTCTTAAGCTTCAGCCAGGCATGCTAAAATCTACATAGTTCATGAAAATCATCTTCAGACTTATTGACTAACTCTCATGCCATCTAGCCACCATCCGTACAGCTAAATGATATTTTTCTGGATATTAGCAGATGGTCATAATTAATGTGACTCGAATCTGTATGTAATTTCGTTATTCAAATGAAAAAAATGAATAATTATACAATGAATTGTTCGATTTCCAGAATAAAAAAAAATATGTCACAAAATCAGAATTGTAACTCACCTTTTTTAAACTTTTTTTCGCCAATAGTTTAAATTAAAGAAAAGACAAATGCGTTTTTAATAGCATGTAAAATGAATTAATCTTTCCAGATTAATATTCCTATAGCTTTTTGACATTTTATAAGTTAGAAAATCATTATATTTTCTAACGAGTACACTCTTCAGAAATATTTTGAAATTTCCGTTCAAATAATGATTGATACTTTGTATGCAACAATTAATATTGTGTTATTAATACAATCCTTAAAATTCTTAAGTTATTTGAAAAACTTAAAACTATAAAGTATATTTTAACTTTCCAAGTATTACAAATAATTTAAATGATAAATTATCATTTATACTGACTTTAAACTTTGTTTTGTGTCTCTAGAAGCCTTTTATTCATAGAATCTATTTAATAGTTTAAAAAGAACCACACAGAAGAGTTATATTATCATTTGTTGAAAGGCCTGTTGTTTTTATCTAAGAACTAATTTCATGTTACAAAAATAAAAATAGATGTAGAAATACACATTGTTAAAGATATATTCAGTGAATGAACATTTTCTACGGGAATTCGTCGAAGCCCAACAAAAGAAAAAATAACAGCGACTAACAGCATGAGTCTATAAGACTAGTGATATGTTTTATCAATTGTATAGTGCCCTAAATGCTGCCCTTGTCTATCAAACAAGCTTATTGGGTGAGAATACAATATTTCTTTGGCAGAATAACACACTAAAAAAAGGAATGATATATATTTCATTGCCTTTCTTACTAAAGCCTTATTTGTACACAAAAGAAGTGCTGTGTTTTCTAAAGAAAAGAACATAAAAAGAAATACATTAGGCCCTTCAAAAATGCTTTGATTGGAAACTTCCGATCGAAAACAATTTAAAAAAATAATTTGTTAAATTGAATCCTTATACATAAAATTATACAAAAATAAGTGCTTGTTATTCTTTAAAGAATCCATATTCATGCTTTACTGCATAACTGACATTAATTACAACACAACAATGAATTCTTTTAAAAATAATTAACGAGACACAGTACGTTTCAATTGACAAAAATTGGTCAAAAAATCAAATTTAATTTTTTTAGCCAAAATTATTCTTTATATACATTTAATAATAACCTCAGAAAACTTGAAAGCTCTAAACTTAAACAATACATACTTTTAATAGCTTGTATATTCGTTTTTATTCACATCCCTATGGCAAATCAAAACTTTAAACTTACTTATATCAAAAAGATAAAGTAACTAGTTAGTCTTCATTTAAAATACAAAGGGGTTTTTTTGCTATTGTGCCTAATTCTTTGATTTTTTTTTTTACATATTGCTAATAGTTCATGTAACAAAAGTTGGATGCATGTCTGAATCAAAGCAATACTTATTTTTTAAAAAAATAATTGAGCTCAGAATTTTGAATAAATGAGCTTTTTTAAGGAATTTTCAATAAGCATTCATAAAAAGAAGTATAGTACAAATACCAATCGTGTTATCGCAAAACCCATGCTAACATTTTTTACGCATAGTTTGACGTACTTGTAAATCAAATTTCATGCATGTTCGTAAATTTTCGTAGGAGGAGTAGCATTTTAAAATCACGTCAAAATTTTAGTTATTTCCTAAAAAATTAAGTTATTAGCTTTTTATGAAATTTTGAGCTCAAAATCTGTTTTACAAATTATACACACATAGGAGGCAACCAAAAAATTTTTAAAGTCCTTAAACTAGAATATTTTGAGCAAGTCCTACCATGCCCCCTTAAAATTATAATTTACACACATTTATTTTTCTGTGTTGAATCCAATCAAATTGAAAACACGTAACTAAAACGCAATAAAAATACAGAAAGAAATATTTCCTACTATCACTGTAGTATTTTATTTTCTTGTTAGAACTTGGCAAACGTTTCAAAAAGCTATCAACTGAATACGAAGCTGACTTTAAAATGATCAGAAAGTCATTTTCTTCTCCTTTAAGCCATGATATATGACAGTAATGGACTTGCAACAGTCCAGTTTAGATTTAGAAACATCTAGGCCTAGATTCTTCATCGTAGATATTGTAGTGAGGATATTATTTTCAATTTCGAGTGTCTCGAAGATACGGATTTCTTTTCATTGAAGAGCTTTATTCCTGTCTTTCTTTTCATGACAAGCTAATAAATCTAAAATGTGGGCAAAAGTATTTACAAATTGTAGTAGTAAGTATTGTGCGTGGTTTGAAACGAAGAAAATTCCGTGAATGAAATTTACTTCTATCTTTTTTTTCGGTTTTGCGTCTTCCATTTAATACAATAAAAAGGATTGTATATTTCCAATATAACTAACACATGTTGGATTTCAGTAAATATAAAACATTTGTGACGTACAAAATATTTCGCTGACTTGACATTTAATTTAACGAGGACTGAAAATTTGACAGCGATTGAGTAAATTAAAAAAAATATGTATATATATATATAACGCTTCAAATTCCTTCAATAACTCTCCAAGTAAAACTCACTTAAAATATTTCTGTACTTGAGAAAAATTCAAAATAAGAAAAAAAGAAAATGATTTATCTTATTCATTATTTTTCTAATCTTGACCCAATCAGTATGAATAAATTTTCATTTTTCTTTTATAGCTTTTTAGCTGTTTCTGACCTTAATTGTTACAATTTTATAAAAGCTTCTAAACCATAAGCTGAAAATACCTGTTCAGATGTATCATATACGTATGACCTTATAATTAGATAAAATTCTTAATATGCTTATCATTGAGTTTAACTTTAACAATTCCTTTTAAAGTATTTGTAACTGTTTAGTTTAATTTTTGTTTCTGATGCAGAATTATTCCAGATTCCTTACAACTTTAAAAAGTGTATTGTAATGGATGAGCTATCCCATCCATTAGTGTACAAGAATTAGAATGAAAACTAACCATATTCAAAACAATACAATTTATTTACTAGTATCAACAAAGACACAAATTCAACAATTCATGTTAAGAAATGCACCAATTGATAAATATGGGAGTAATAGCAAAGCAGACGAGATAATTGGAGATATAATAATAAATCGAATCATTTACACTCGGCATTTCCAGGTACACCTTCTTATATTTAAAGATAATTCCTAAATTAATCCAATCCAGACGGACCGAATCAATTTTAACAAATAATTGACCAAATCTTCAATCTTACTATTAATCAAAAAATCTCCGAAGTGCTCTCGTCTAGCTTTACGTTATCTTACGTTAATCTTCACGCTATCCTTAAGCTCTACTAACCTCTCTCTCTTTCGAACCCGAAAGCTAATACTTAAATACACGACATAATTTACATGTACCACGTCTTCTTCTTCGAGAGGAAGTTTTCAATTAAATAATATTTAAAGGAAGTAATTTCCAAAGAGGATTGTTAAGGTAAACGCGGATAGCCCCGTTACAATATGTAACTGTTGAATTAAAAAAATAACTTTAAAATGTTTCATTATAACTTCAAAATTAAA
This sequence comes from Trichonephila clavata, assembly GCA_019973975.1. Lineage (NCBI taxonomy): Eukaryota > Metazoa > Arthropoda > Arachnida > Araneae > Nephilidae > Trichonephila > Trichonephila clavata. Next base: position 276,126 of record BMAO01016471.1, on the reverse strand, counting down.
AATTAATAAAAATACAATGAAATTCCGGAACTTATTTTTAAAAATGTAAACTATAAGAAAAGAATACCTGAAACAAAACGAAAATTTTTCTTGCAAATTTTTTGCATGTTTAATGTTTACTTCTATGAAGAGGATTTGATTTAATATGCAATGTAAAAATTAAATATTTTAAATAAATTTAATATTTCTGATAAAAAAAAAATATTTTTTTCAAATGTTAAACTCTTTTTCAATGATTTCTTATTCCCAAGATATATGTTGAAATAAATTATACATCTAAGTTATATAAGGATTTCGTTAGAAATATATTCATAATAATATAATCTAATTTAGTATTATTAATAAAGATCTAAATTATGAGATGAAAAATATGACTAAAATATTTCCAGGGGATTGTACGCATCTCAATTTGTATTATACAAAGCAGTCCTGGAAAGGTTTAAATAAAGTGCAATTCCAATTTCCCTACTCGTTACAGATCATGACTGGAGTATTATGCAAACCATACTTCCATGAAATACACATCTGAAGAAAATTCACTATGTACCTGATAACAATCTACAGAAATAAATCAGCCTGAAAAATTAATTTTATGTTTGGGACAGATAAAAATGATATCAATAACTATAATATTTTCTCAACTAATATTCAACATGTGTGTGTGTATACTGTTTTCTCAACTAATATTCAATAACTATACTATTTTCTCTCAACTAGAATACAATAGATAAAATAACTCACAGGACTGCCAAAGTGACTTCAAGTGAGTGAATGAGTGAATATTAACGTCGCACTGATTAGCAACGCGAGGGCTTTTGGTGAACGGACCGCGTAATTTTGAACCATGGTCAAGTGATGCGGACGCCACCTGAGCTGGCAACCCCCTTTCCTAACTACCACACCACACCAATGGGAGGACGTTTGAGCTCTCGACAGATTTAACGTGCATCGCACCCCTACACGGCGGGTCTTTTAGTGGTACTAGGATCGAACTCATGACACGCTAGCCATGATCCTATGCCTAGACCACTCGGCCACCGCGGCCGAAAGTGACTTCAAACAGATTTACTGAAAACCATTTTGTTGTATTCCAGAATGGAAATAACAATAAGGAGATGGAGCTTATTGTTATATTATCTATGGACAAAATTATCCCAGATGGTGAAGTTTTTTTTGCTAAAACAGAAATAAGCTTTTTATACAATTTCTGATAGAAAACAATAAAAGCACTTAAAAAACAGAAAAATTTAACAGTTTTCCATTTCAATGAATTATATATTTTACTTCTATAATTTCATTATATTTGGAGAATGATCCAAACTAACAATATTATGGTAAGTCAGTGCTGAGAAATGAAATATGTTTAAATATACGTTTCAAATAACGTGCGAATAGTATTTTTATAAGAAGTAAATTGTGTTATTTTATTTTAAAAAAGTTCTATTTTCTGCAAATGATTAAAAGGAAATGAGTTTTTACTTCGTTTTCGATTCCTCAAAATGAAAATACGCTGAATAGAAAAAAAACTCTTTCAGAATAAGGCCAGACTGGCGAAATTTGAAAGTTTAAGGTTCGATTATAATCAGAAAAGTGTGTAACAAAATCAATGATGCTAAAGAGGTTGAAATTTTAGAAACATAATAAAATGTAAATTACATACAAAATGTAAAAATCAAAATACAAGGGATATTTGTAAGAATAATGTATAAACTAGGTGCATATACGTATGAATTTTGATAGTTCAAAAGAGATTTTTTTTAAATATATATTCCTTCAGAGTGAATATATGAGTTATAATCAGACATGCGAGAATGATTTTTTTTTCCATTTTAGAGCCATGCTAGCAAATTATTCAAAAAGAACAATGCGGTTTGCCAAAATGTAATCAAAGGTGAAGTGAAAAGTGCTAACCATGCAACCGAACATTTTAAAAAATACTGTGTTCCCCGAATGCAGTAATAATTTAATAATGATACACAATCGAATGCATTAATATCATAAATGAACTAACATTGCAATGTATGAGTCGTAATTTCAAATTAAGGGATAAAAATAGTTCTACATTTACTTAGAGATTAAAACAGACGTTATATTTTCATGTTATACATTACTTATTCAGCAATAGTCTCAAAATATGATTAATTACTATCAGTTCAATGAACGAAATGTTGCATTTTAACAGTTTGGTTACAGTTTGAATCCTCTAATGCATTAACTAGACTGATCTAGACACGTATTATCCTAAGTGACATTGGAAACCTTTTGATCTCGAACACTGAATAATAGACACAATACGCGCGCTGTTAGAGTCGGTTCGATTTGAAACATTTTAATTAATTTAAAGACATGCGATTACAGCCTAATGTGATAGAGTAAAACCTTTAGCTAGAAAAAATTCATATATAATGCCAAAATAAAATGATGGTTATATTTTAAATCGAGAGGCAGAATGATATCGAAAATTATAAATAAACTGTAGCTCAAGACAAAGAAAATTAATACATTAAAATTTAGATTAACCTTAATAACGCACAGAATATATTCCATGATTTTTAATTACAATTTGGTTTCATTACGATTATTTGTTTTTTAAATTATTGTTATGCAAGTTTACAAATCGATGGCTAGTCAATGCACTAATTCGAATACCATAAAACATAGCTTCTATACATGCAAGCTTATCATAATTACTAAACTTCAGATTGGATAATATTTTAAAGAACTCCACGTATCATAAAATATTTTTCACTAAAAATCGTATTAGTCATAGAACGAAACACGTTATTTTAAAGTTTATTTAGTGCATGAAGAATACGCTATTTCTTAAATGACGTTTTGCTTAATAAATACATGCAGCAAATTATGACTTCCTTGTTCCCCTCCAGTTTAAATTTTCCGTGTTTTGAATTACAAGTTACACATTAAAACTAAAGGTAGACTTTAGAAAATAGATATCACTAGTAACATTTAAAGCAAGTGCCATTTAATATAAGAGTAAGATTTCTCTTTTCATTAAATGAATACAAAACTGAAATTTATATATATATATATATATATATAATCCATAAATATACACAAAGTATTTATAAACTTAAGCTAACTAGTCAAGATAGTATAAAATATTTGCGAAATTAGTACTATAGAAAACTCCTGGTCTTAGGAACCAGGATTGCAGGTTTAAGCAAAGTTTTGCGGCTAGCCAACCTTCACCTGTATTTGCAAATACTTTGGGCCATAGAGAAGGTAAGGAATATCAAGAGAAGTTTAACTTATAAATAAAACCACAATTGAATATTATAAAACAATAAAATCATAGCCTATAATAATTACTAGTATATATTAAAATCAATGCTAAAAAATAGATGAAAAAACTTACTACGTGAGTACAGCAATAACCATTTTTCTCGCGGGATAGAAAGTAGTACATCAGTAACGCATTAAAATAGTAATATATGATAAAATAACATTAAGTTTACATATATACATTTAAAAATTCAAAATTTGGTTTTAAAATTTATAGAAAATAAAATTACACAACCCAGACATATACAATTAGTTTTATTATTAATTTATTTAGCATGTAGTGCCATCTATCGATTGAATGTACAATTAATTAAAAATGCTATTATTATTACATATTGTCATTTCACTGAGAAATATTAAAAATATACCTATTAATAAAATTAGTAGGGTTTCCATGTTCAATACAATGTTTAATAAAGTTATTAAATAAATTATATTATAATATATATATATAATATAATAAAATATATATATATAATTAGTATATAATTAAATATATTTATATATATATATATATAATTAAATATATATATATATATATATATATATATATATATATATATATTGCAAATTGTATTTTGTTATTTTTTGCAAGTTCGTTATTACTAATTTTAATATGGCTTAAGAGTGTACAATAAAAATAATCTTAGGTATGTGTTAAATATTTAATAATTTTAATATTTTATATTTTATACCAATTAATATAATTAAATCATCAATATCTATATAGGTAAAAAAAAACTTTATCAATATATCACTTTTAATGCATACATAAATTTAAAGTAGGTAAACTATTTCAACATGTTCACCTTGAAGTAATACCATTATAGTTAGCATTGTATAGTACCATTATAAATAACAGCGCTTTTTTTTAAGAAGTAAATTAATGAGTACGTTCCAATTTCGAAGCTTTACAACGCTATTTATACCAAAATATTCATAATTTTCTGATGGAACCTATATTATATCGTTAATATCTATTGAGTTTAATGTAATTTTAAAATCATAATTTTTTGTCTTTGAAATAATTTAATTTTTTTTAAATAATTGCTGTAGCTTTTTTTGAGCTATACTGTTTCTTATATTTTGTAAAACAAATTGTAATACTTTCTCTGGAGGAAGTAGTAATGTAATTTTTAAAACCATTAGAAATACAACAAACTTCTACAGAATTCTTGTAAAATTTTGGAGTTAAACATATATGAGGAAATTTAAATTTGGTACACGTGTATGCCTCATTTCTTATAGAAAACCAAAATATGATTATAAAATATTTCTCTGTCATGAATTCTACATTTCATATATATATATATATATATAAGCAATTGTTCTAATTTAATAATGTGAATAAATCTTACTTGGTTAATGTCACTGAGCCTTGATGCATGATTACTTGCTTGAAGTTTCGTATTTCGGGTTAGACAATAAATGAATACAAGTAAGATATTTATATCTTGTATGGATCTATATCTAATAAATTATAACATATTTGTTCACTATTTTCTGAAATAAGAATTGCTCTAGTATAGCATAGAGCTATTATTTTACAGCTATATATATATAAATATATCTATGTGTGTGTGTATATATTGCTGTCGTGTTTTTCGAGTGAAGATCAAGCCATTTTAATTTAACCGTCTTTATTTCATGAGATCATTTTGTAATCTGTTTGTAAGAGAGAGAGAGAGACGGACACGCGTGTTAACCATATGAATAGGAGGCCCCTCAGAAGCCATATGCTCTTCAAGTACGCTTCTGATTCAAGAGGTATACTTGAGAATGTAAGCATGACATATAGGTAATAAAATTTAATGGTCGGAACCGGCAAACTTCTTTTAAGGCCATGTGTTATGCATTCCCGAACTGGGTAATAAATTTGATACTTGAAGATGTAACGGGAAAATAAAAGTTAGAGGTGGTCTAGGGTTTAATTTTAGGTCTAATTTAATTATCCTTATATATATATATTATTTTAGTGACTTGACAACATATTTGGAAAATCATGTTTACTGATCTAGTACAATAAAATAGAAATACACTGAACTATCCTTCCTTGGAAACATTGTGAACTTTTCTAAAAACTGTATGCCAGGCCCATTCAAACCATGATAGCACCATAAAGAAATTAATTTTAATTTTAAACAAAATGTTATTTCTTTTTCCTTTCCCTTTTTTTTTTTTTTTTTCAGGTTTACATGGGAAGTGTAAAAAATATCTCAAAAATATCCAGACAAATCAAATAAAGTCAAGAAATAGTATTTTTTACAGATTTCTTAACAGCATAAAATACATTTAATTGCATTCATTGATACTTAATTAAGATCAGCATTTGCTAAAATTTATTTAAATTTTAAATTGCTTTAAGATTTAACTTAGTAGCTTGGACTGAGTTTTAATCACAATCTGTATTTACTGTGAAAGATAACTTAAATTCTAAAACTATTAAAGAAATAATTTTTATTAAAAAATATACCTTATCGGTTCAGATTGATAGAAATTTTGACATCTTGCTCTGTGCTCGTATGATTGGTTTTACGTATGATAGTGGAGTAAATATATAAGGGGGGGGAGGTCGAACCCCCCATAGCCGTTGATTTTTTCCCGATTGATTATAATCCTATGCATACAGTACGTAAAGTTTAACCAAGTATTTGTTATTAATGATTAATTTCATTTATTAATGTAATGTTAATAATTTATTCCCTGACTATTTTTTATTGTTTTTTGTTCTTGAATATCCACAAATCAAAATAATATGTTGGGTAGCGAGTTTGAGTATGATACGAGAATGGTGGATTTTCAAACTTGAACCCCTTCCCTTATACAAGAACATGCGCAAATAAATGCACTCCCAAATGACCAAAGTTTTTTTTTATTTCAAAGGTGAGGAGAGCTCCTACATAGGAGTTGACAAATAATCTTGAAACAAAGATATACTCATAAAATAATACTATTATGTTATATAATCGCTTAGTCTTTCTCATTTATTTCCTGCCCTTGTTTCCTAAAGAATCCCCATCCATTTAATGTTTGTATATAAAAATCAAAGATAGGTATGTCCCTGTCTACACACAATACATTCAACATCGAGATGGAAAAGGGAATAAACCAGAACTTATTTCTTCTGTAAATCTGTAATGACTGAAAAAGATAAATGCATCTAAAAAGAGAAAAATAAATCTAATAAAATGCTGACGCGTCAAATATAATTTTGCAATTTCCTGTTTTCTTCAACTTCACAAAAAAGAACTGAATTCTTGAATAGCATTCTTATGTATAGTACATAATGTGTATTTTTATGGCACAATCCAATACACCACTTCCTTTTTGACTCAGGAAGCTTATTGGTTAAGCTCACGAACTCGTGGCTGATGGTACGGAGTTGCGAGTTCGAGTCTGGAAACCGATGAAGACCAAGCTCTTAGTAGAATAGCTGATGCGAGTTATAAATTTGTCTCACATCGGTATGGTGTGTAAGTTTGGAAAGCAGGATGTCAGCTGATTAAATTTAAACTGAATTTATGTTCTGTTAGAAACAAGGCTTGTAAATACATTCAAATTTCATATAGAGTTACAAAAAGTACATGGAAGAAGAAGAAGAAAGTAATCCATGTAATTTAAATCTTCACTCATATTTGACATAAAGATATAATTTTTTATAAAAAGATTTATTTTAGAAATATCTTGAAATATATTTTAATAGGCAGAGTTCCACAAATAAGTGACAGATAAACTGTTCTAAATATAATTTACCTGAAGCATTTTAAAAACGGTAACAAAATTAGGATTTTCTTATAAATTCTAATTCAAAGGTAAAAACTCTAGGCACACAATATTGTTACTTACATCATTACGGGAAATAAAACTTATCTAGGTGAATGAGTTCAAAATAGTAATTTAGCGTCAAGGAGAAGACACGGTTTACAAAAGAAGTAGCGTTTGAGTAAACATATTTTGAGCGTAATATATTGAGAATATTAATATTTCTGAGTTGAATCTTTTTTAGCCGCGTTTATGGTCATGAACTCATGGCCAGCATACTACGAATACGAGTCCTGGTACCACTGAATATCTTTCGTGAAGAGGGGACTGATGCACGTTGAATCTGTCGAACTCAAAGTCCTCATGTTGCTCCGTAGTGCGAAGTCAATATAACTCTCACTCCAAAAAGTATACTTCGCTTGGAACTTTAATTAATGCTTATTTGTTTCAAATGGGCTAAATTTTGGCAGCTAAGCCATTTGTAGACACTGCAAGCCTCCAAGTGTAGAAGCCATTTCATTGGTGGTTTTGTTATCAAATTGGGACGCTTAGATATTATTCAATGCAAATTCTCGCCAGATACTAAACATTGCCGGGAGTACCAGAGCCAAACTGATACATGCGCGTGCCTACGATTTTCGCATCCAGAATATCAATCGACTGCAGCCGGGATCGAACCGGCAACCTTAGGCTAACGGGGCGTGCTCGCTACCTCACAGCCATCAAGCCGACGAAAATTTAATTATAAAAACTGACACTCTTTTAGATATGAGGGTTATGCCCCACAAATAAAAGCAGTACATATTTGTATCTTTGAATTTCAATCATTTTGAAAATTTGCCACTTTGTATGACCGATTCTTTACATCCTAAAGTTGTCAAATATTGTCTTAAAAAGAAGATATAATATATTTTATTCTTACAATATATATCAAATATTAATGGATAATGATAAGCAAAATATATAATGTCATAGAAAGACTTAGCTGCAGACGAACTAATGCAGTTGAAGTTTTCTAACTTATTCCTTCCATCTCTCAAGTGTGTATGAAATAAATTTGAGAAGACTTGATGAAAAATAACTTTGAACCGTCTCACCAGTTTTTTTCTGTCATGATTTTATCTGAATCTCCAGAAAATATAATTTAATGAACATATAGAATGAGAGAAAGTACCTATACGTATAACTGTTTTAGAGTAAAATAAAAACAAAGCATGTGTGTAGATAACTGATTCCGTAATTAAACTTTGAATATTTCTCTGCATAAATTAGAACTTCGTCATTCAAACTCTCAACTGGATCTTAACTCTAATGCACTATCCCTCCCTTGAGATTGTTCTAGTCAAATAAAGAACTTCTAATATAATTTCAATTATACATGGAATTTTAAACTGAAGGCCTAAACTTTCATCAGCGTACGTGCTTCCACCGTCTCTCCAGCACGTTGGGAATATTTAATCTTTGGACAGAGGTCGAGCGATCTTTTGTAAATTGATCGATTATGCTCCCACTTCGATTAAAATTTGCTGAGCTGCCGAGACAAAGGCCTGACAGCCAGTAGATGGATTAGCAAACATTCTTGCTTCGGCACTTCAAATTTCCAGGGATTGTACACATTTTTTTCTTACTATCCAAATCCATTTTCATCTCACAACTTCAAAACTATAAACCATTTACGATCTTGTATCCTCTAAAGGTCGGTAGTTTGAATGATATTTTTTTGTTTGCTTGTGCTTTGTAGGGGGATTCATTTTTATTGAATAAGTAAATTTATAGGTGCATTTATTTAGGAAAGAATGTATCTTTTTTTCGTAGTGAAAATGGTATGTACATATAGTAATGAATAAGTGAGCCCTTGATCGTACATGAGTGTACTTTAAAAAAGGATAAAATATAACAAGTTCGTTAGTTGTATTTGTTTATTCTAAAACGTTTAACACGCAGAGAATTATTCTTTAAATTTTAATAATAAGTATCTGTTTTTTTAAAAAAAATATTAACTGTTTGCTTCTCAACAGTGGCTAAAATCTGTAATTTAAATCTTTAAAATCACTTTCAGTAATTATTTTTTTAAGTATTTTTTCTTAAAAAAATTCAATTCCTAGAAAATGAATTAAATTGGATTCATCAAATAATCAACAATAACAAAGTTTCATCAAATAATAATATTCTGTTTTAATTTTAATTGAATGTGTCTGAGTTTTTGTCTTCTCTAAAATGTGATTTTTTTTTCAAAAATAAAGTATACCTTCAAATTACATATTGCAATTATGAACAAAAAGATCTTTTCTTGCTTGTATAATGATATAATGGAATCTTACCAAAGATAATTATATTAACTTACGCTACAAAAGTAAAATAAAAGATGAACATACGATTAATGCTTGTTCTTCCGACAAAATTCATAATTTTTTATTCTGCAAAAAACTTATTTTTTTAAAGCATTTTTTTTTCATAATAAAATGAAACATGAAAAAGAAAAAAAAAAACATAATAAATTATTTTATGGCCTAAATATTTCATTTGAATTCAAGATAATTGAGTGATTGATAAATATAGCATTGTTTTGAAAGCAAAGCTGACAAATGGTATGTATTTTCCTTTGAAAAAAGCGTAAGATTAATAAAGTTTTTGCTTTCAAATACTTAATATTTTCACAAATCAACTTTGAAATATGTTTTTATACCTAGTTAATAAAAGAAATTTAAAATGATGATTAAAATGGATTTTTGAAAACAAATCATACTTTATTCCTCTTGTATAATACCTTATTATCTGTGTATATTAAAAACATGCTTATACTAAAATCGTATTTTCATAATATAATTTAAATTTAAATTTAGGGACAAAATAATTGTATTTCTTTCAGTACAAAATATTTTAAAAGATAAAAATGTCTTTCTGCTCTTAGTATTCCTAAAAAAGTATTTAACCAACAACCAATTTTGTTTAATACATAATTTGTAATCAATAATACAAATATTTTTAATATGATTTATTAAAGATGTTTAATGAATATATTTGTAAGGACATTTTTTCTAAAGAAATATCTTTAGTAATGTGATCTAAATATTTATCTTTGGCGAATTCATCTGATCCATTTCTTAAGAATTAATCTATTGATAAGATTTTATTTTTTTTGTAATTTTTAATTAAATCTCAATGGCTTTTTTAATTAGTTGTAAATGGCGTCTTTGGGTTACATCAGATTTCAAAGCCGGTAATATTTTACGCCATGCTAATTTCTTATTTATATTGAATCAACTATAAGGCAACGGTCATATTAACGTCAAACTATAAGACAACACGAGGGGTATTGGCTATTGGCCTCGTCATTTCGAACATGTGCCAAATGTTACCTTGGACGGCATCTAAGCTGCCTTTCTCTCCGAACTTCCACGCCCCGCCAACAGGAGGACATTGAACCTCGACAGATTTAACAAGCATTAGCTCTTCAACATGACGAGTCTTCAGTGGATGAAGCTCGAAATCATAACACACTGACCACAAGATGACCGCCGCCCCTTGTAATTACGCTGACTCAAATACTGCCAATTGTGATTCAAATTGACAGTGTTAATGATTGCATCAAGTGGATATTTGAGTGAAACGTATATGAAGCTAAAATAAAACTACCAAGCAAGCAAAACATCTTTGAGAAATACATTTGAATTCTATACTATATTGAATACTATATACTATATTTGAATTCTATATACATATATTCATGGTGATCTGCTACTTGACCGACTAACTTGCAAGGTGTGTAAGGGGTAGAAAGACAACTCAGGATCACATAGGAATGCAAGGTCACTAATGCCGTAGTTGCGATCTATGGAGCAATGAATAAGAGAAAATATAAGAGTTGCAGCAACACATTAATGTAATAGAAAATATTTTTTTAAATGTTGTACTACAACAAGTATTCGAAATTACGACCAGAAGTCGTCTGGCAAGGCTGACAGAAAACGCTGAGTAGAATTTCTGATGTACTGTAAGATTCTTCTGAGGATCTTGCGGTTGATGGCGCTGAGGGGAAGATTTTGTGAGCACCGAGCATTTTGGAAGCTGTCATTTGCGATCCATTTCCCGAGGCAGTTTGATGATCTCGTATAGAAATAACGAATTGGTCGACATACTGATAGTGTATGGAGCTACGGACTGTTACCGGCACTCCGCTTGGCAATTATACCAGGAACGTTGCCCAAAAAGACGTGTTCCACATCGCACAACCTTCGCAAGTGTGAACAGAAGGTTAGGTGACACTGGTTATTTTTGGTGCACGAGACAAATATGTCTTCAATTGATTACCTCATCGCTCAAATATCTGTAGCTGTCGAGAGGATACGTGACATGCCAGGAATCTTCCAGAACGGAAGGAATTCCATGCAGCATCCCTTTCAGGCCTGCCAGAAGACTTCTGGTACAAATTTTGAACAACTGATGTTGTACTTTCTTTTGATAAAATGTTTTTGTCTCATTGATGGATTGATATTTCTGTTCTTTTTCTCTGATGCACAGTAGCTCACAACTGCGGCTTCATTCGGATGGGATTCCGAGTTGTTTCTGTACTCTCTGCACACCCTGAAAATTTGTCGATCTGGAAGCGAATCACCCTGTGTAAAGGATTTAAATGCTTCATTTTTATTTATGAGCCTTTAGTTTTTGAATATGTGATTTAAAAAAAGAAATGGAGTCGTTTCTCAAATGCTTAAAAAACTCCAAAAACCAAATTTATAAGGAAGAACTTAAGAAAGCAGCTCGCATAAGAGTACTTAAGAAACACCACGTAGTGTAAATTTTATCTTAAGTTTCTAATGAATAAAACTTTACCTACATTTATATCTTTTTTTTATCATAGTTCTCATTTGATAAAACGAAATACTTAAAAGTTAGTTTTTTAAAGGATTGCTACTATTGAAATGCATTATATATTTATTTCCATGAATATATAATGAATTTTTAGCATTTATATCTTTTTTACGCATTTCAGCAAAACGATTTAAAATATTTCTTGATTTTTATTTTCGTTGGTGCTAATCTTACAATTTTTGAATATTTGACATTTTTTTTTCCATTTAGTGCTACATTCAATTAGCTAAGATCATTAAACCTCTCTTAAGTTTAAATATTGAAGCCTTGTGAAATTTCCCATTCATTACTGTGTGTCGCATCTGTTTTTATTTCTTTTCGAATGTCTAAAATACTTTAAATTCCTGATTGTTTTTCTGTATTGAAATAAAAGCAGAAAAAGATGTCTAGAAGGTCTGCATAAGAAAACATTTGTTATCTTTGATAAATTCGCATTCCAAGCGTTTTATCGCAAACTGTTGTTAAGATTGTGGAATGTACGTGACACGTTACTTCTCTTTATTTTATATTTCTAAGTGGAAAATTTAATCGAGAATCTTTTGAGAAAATACATAAACTTGACACTTGAATTACGAAAGGTTGGTTTTTTACAAAAATTTCATCTTCAACATGCCATCATATGAACGTTTGAGAATTCCTTTTATAATTTAAAATCCGTGAATCTCCAGACTGTTCGCACAAAAAGAGAATATCTTTTGATGTTGGATTGATTCTGCATTTATTATGAGAAATTATCTCAAAAGGGGCACACCTTTATCTTTAATTTAAATTTTTTACTTATCATCGCAAATCTTTCTTAACACCATGCAATTTTTCTTAAAGTATTGACATTTTATTTTTATAGATAGGTATATTAAACTTGATTTTATCAGTTTAAAAAAGAGTTACAAAAACTTATAATATTCCGCAAACATTAACCTATTTTACATTTCTTACTTTAAAAAAGAATTATTCTCGAATATAATGTTATGAGCTACATTCCCAGTTGATTTAAATAATGGAAGCCTGACAGCACTTTTTCCATGTCCTGCTTCCCCACAAGCAGTTTTTAATGTTTTGTCTTTTTACACATGTTTACTGTAAGAGATATTTCATGGGCAATTATTTTTTATTATCTAAGCAGAGAGAAAACATTTTTCCTTAAATTTCATAGTAGCATGTACTAAAAAAAAACCTTTGAACTCCATCCTATTTTTAACACCCTTTTGTAAGCTTCACTTGTATGTAACGGAATCATTGAACTCAATTTTTACCCACTTTAAAAGGTCAGATTTATTCGAAATTTTGCTCAGTTGTCCAGGACCAATGGCAATACAATAATTTAATAATTTCGTTCCATTGCCATGATAAGGATTATCAGGAATAACAATTTTCCATTTTCAGATCTCATCCCGGACCTGGTGACAAATTTCAGATCCCATTTCCATATTTGGCGACTAATTTCAGGTTTGGCGGCTAAAAGATTAAGTTACAACTTAGATTAACTATGAAAGGGTGTTGTTTAGTTGTTTTAAGCTATAATTTATTCCATTTCTATATTCATATGCATTTTTCTCACATATACACACATTTCCAAATATAGACATTATCTTTTTCCTCTGTAAGTGTCTTTCTGTAATCATAATATTTTATTTAATTCCGGAATCCCGAACGATTTCTTATTTCTAAAAGTATGCAAAATATAAAATGAGTAATGTTCGCTTCTGTTCATATTTTCTAACATGTTTTGGTAAATATTTCTATTTTTTAAGCATTTTCGAAATTATAACATGGAAACGTTATAAAGTAGAACATTTCTTTTTTAAATAAGTCGTGAAATTTACTTATCAGGATGCAATTTAAAAAGTGGCGTGATTTAATAAAATTTATTAATTAATTCTGATTCACAAAGTTATATATTTGGTTCGTTTTGAAGTACCTACATCGCCTGCAGTTGAGTTCACGTCATATTTATTCACGTCAAATTTATTTATTAACCCTTTATCTGCTGCACTATGATTTACGGCAATTTTTTTTTTTGAATCCCTACTTTGAAAATTATGGGATATACATAAATAAAATACTCAACTTTGGGAAATTTAGTCCATTAGAGCTAATTAATTAAACTAGTACTTTAAAGTACCCTCAGTTCACAAAGGCCTAAAATATTCTTATAATCCGAAAAGACCGAATGACATTTTTAACACAGTTTTAACTCTTACAAATGTTAATTATCAGAAAACACTAATATTTTACAGCGCAAAATATTTATTTTTAAAGATTTTTAAAATTTTAAATGTTTAAATTTTTTTTCCACATAAATTAATTTGATGATATTCAAAGAAACATTTTTTTTTCCAATTACACACAAAAGTTCGTTACACTTTGTTTATTTTGAGTGAGGTTTCGATTGAATGTTTTTTAAAGCACTGCATCCTAGGGTAGTATATGCTGTATTTTCTTAATATGAACTATTACACCTTGAGTCTTATTCGATCTCTTGATCGTCATCTTGAGAAAATAATGAAAATTCCAGCAGATTATTTGCTGGGATTTCTTCGTCTGAAAAATCTTCTGTTAGTACATCACTGATTTCAGATGGTAGGTTCTGTAACAAATCGAAAACCTCCTGAAGATCCTCTTTTTTCCAGACTTTCTAAGAAAAGGAAATAATAATAATAATAATAGCACCTTGAAAAGCTCCAACTATTGTTAAAACTAATTTACTCATAAATAAATTAAAACATTGTTGAGAGAGATTTTAGAAAAAAATAATAGATATTTCATTCAATTGTGCGGCAAGAAAGACTAATTCAAAATTCTTTGAAATAATAAAATAAAACATGGAAAAAGCAAAATAAATAAGTTAAGCTAAAAAGAAATTCCAAAAAAAAGCACAAGTCCATTGCATTCTAGTGATGACTCTACAACACAACAAAAAAACAGCAATAAATCACTCGGACGAAGAAAAAAAAACTAAGTTCCTGCTCTAACACCCAGTGTTTGGTCGGTACTTATAAATACCACAAAGCTATTCAAGTGTAAAATTAATTATATACACTGTTCACTTAAAATAAATAGTCAAATCGTTTTCTAAGATCTTCATTAACATATAAAAAAATAAGACACCTTTTGTCATTAACTACTTTTTCAAAACAAAAATGACAATCTTCGCAATCCAATCAAAATGTCAACTGAAAACACAACTTCCGCTATAAAATTATATATATATATATTCGCCTTCACCGTCAAAATGCTCATCATTGAACCCGTGCTGCCATACATCTTACAAGAGCAGATTTAAAAGAAATCCCTGCTAAGCATCGTTAGAGTAATCGTAAAAATGGTTATTTCATGGAATTTCAAGGGGAGTGGTACTTTATATATATATATATACGGACCGTCAGTAGATAAAGGATTAATGGACTTTCCTTCAGTGAAATGATATTTTTATTTTAAGGTATCGTAAATATTAAGTAATAATTTATCAAGCCGAACAAAAACATGGAAGGAAGAAAATATATTAAATGAATAAACGCACCATGTACAGTTTTTTTAAATGCTAAAAATTACATATCATTGATAGATGTCTTAAAGATTTTATAAATCTTAATCCACCATTTCTGTATTTTTTTTTTCGTTTTCATGCATCTATGTGTTCTGTAACAAAAGATTAAAATATATACAGACGATATTTAACCTCATAATTCCCGATTAAAAGTTACGCAATTCACTCCCCAAGGACATTCTTTCCACACAGGTAGGCGTATATAAAGTATTTAGGGGGTAGGAGAAAAATAATATATTGGCAAATCTTCTTGTCTGAAACAAGTAAATCTTTCGCAAACCCTATCAAGGTCCTTTTATTACAATCCAAAGCCTTCGGAGTAATTTTACTAATAGCTGGGCAAACAAAAGTTTGTACTTCCGAAGCAGGTATATATACGTCTGGGGAAGTTAACACTCTACCAGAGCGAGGCGTAAATACACACCGATGACACTTTACAGGTAAAGAATAAATTTAGATATTGACTTTACCAGTAATACATTTGCACATTTGAGATACACCTTTTTATTCTTGAATTACTAGAGCTGACATCCCCTCTCCAAACTTCCACGTCAACGTGAGGATTTTTAGCCATGCTAGATTCAACAAGCATAAACATCTCTAAGCAGCGAAATTTCAGTGGAGACAGGACTCGAACTTATGAATCGCCAGCCATGAGCTCATACCAGGATCACTCAACTACCTCAGGCATAGGCTGTTCTGGCTACATGATTTTGGAATTCAAAATAATTTATTTACACACTATATTTTCAAAATGCATTGGATAATTCTCACTTTTTCAAAACTCACATGCTGATCGAGTAATTTTTTTTAGCATATTTTTTCATGAGATTTAAAATTTGAATCAGCATATTGTGGATCAGATATATTATAAATATATCTGAATTGTTATTTCTGTTTTAAAAATATTTAACCTGCTTTAAATGTTTTGTTGGCTTTCCTTTATTTCGAGAAGTCAAATTTTAATTTTTTTTTAAAAGAAATTTTTATTAAATTTTCAAAAAAAAATATCATCGTATTTAAAAAAAAAATTATCACCATATTTTCAAAAAAAAATTGGTTTTGGTTAACTTAAAAACATGTTTTTGACATTTGTTAAATTATTGTTTTTAGTATCTTTTATACACCTTTATTCTTTTTAGTACATTTATAATATTTTACAAAATGAATATTCAAAATTCTTGCAAAATTAAAGAACTTGAAAAAAATTTATTACCGTGAACATAAGTGGGAATAAAATTGCACGATAGATTTAAGCTTGTGATTTTACAGGAAAAGTTATTCAGACAAAACTTTTTTTTTAAAAAAAAACTACTTTATCTTTACAATGGTTTAAATTTCTGGAATGTGACTGATAGTATTTGAATCTCAAAATGGTGCAATTTTACTAAGTGTTTTTTATATGATGTTGACACGAAATTCCGAGTTTGAAACTTTCATAAAATAATTAAAAGTAAAATCTAAAGAAAAGTATTTTGACATGCTTGGAAACAAGCAAAACTATTCAAAATACTAGTACAAGACATTCCTACCCTTTTCGAATTCGATTGATTTTTACAGCAAAAGTACACAAATATGCAGAATATTTTGAATTTGCAATTCATTCTTCTGACATTTAACAACTAAAAAATTAATCCACATATTTTTGATTACTTTTAATTACCACTTCGATTTGTCACCGAATTTCACATCGAAGTTTTTACTTCTTAAAGTAGTACTTTTAGAAAAATATTTTATGCATCGTTTCAACAAATGTGTAGAAAGTTAGAAATTAACGTTTAATTCTTTTGAAGCGTAATTACTTTCAATTAATTAATAGAAACTTGTAACGTCGTTTTTTCCCCACTAAAAGGTGACTTAAGTTGAAAATTGTTTTGTTAAATGTTAAAACGCTTATTTTTTAAAAAGTTATATTTAAGCTTCATTAGTGGTCAATTAAAACAGAAATGGTTTGTATTTCTGCTTTTTGTGGGTGTTTCTATGCTTGAAGCAATTATAACTTTTGAGTTCCAAAGATTTCTTTTAAGTTAATGCTTTTCAAAATTACTTTTTAATTAATCTTGTTATGAAACTTAACAAAACAAAAGAAATAAGTAATCTTATATATCTTTTGTAATGAACAAAAGCAAATTAAATATGTTTTTTCTCCCATAAAGTCATTAACATAAAATATTTAAAAGTTTTATAGTACAAAATACAGAATCTGTAATTTCATTAACAGATAAAAATGTTTGATTTAATAAAACATATTTAAAATCTATCTGAAAATACCTAAAATCTGAATCTATAGAGAAAGTTTCTTCTGGAATATTTTAAAAAATGGACTGCAAAAAACAGACTGCACTTAGTTTTCTATATATTTTTTCATGACTGTGGATTCGATAATTTTAATCAATACTTCCTTCATCAACTGAACAATTATATTCAACAATTTGTTTCAAATTTTAAGCTACGAAAAATTAAATATATAGACTGAATGAATGTTTATTGATGTTACGTTACAAAGCAACCCGAAGATTGTTGACCACGAACTGGTTTTTGGTTTTTCTCCATCCAAGTGACAAAAACGACATTCAGATAAACCCCAGTTTCTTCTAACTTCCACGTCACGCCAACATGATAATTTTGCATCTCGAGAGCCTTAACTTGCATCAGCTCCTCTGCATGGAGGGTCTAGACCCACTGTGTTTCAAACCCGTGACTCGACAGTGCCGGTGATGAGGTCACTACCATGACCACTCGGCAAGCATGACTGTTTGGGTGAAGATAGGGTTCACAAAGATAAAGAATTAAAAAAATTCCTGAAACTTCTAGCCGTCTTCTTAACTGTAACTGAGCAAATAAGATGCATTAAATCATTTGATATGATTGTTGAAACATCGAAAATAATTTACAGAATACCAGATATTATACGAGGAATGATCAGAGAAAAAGGTTACAAATCGAATAGAGAAATTTTTATTAACAATAGACAGAAAATACTAAAGGGAATTAAGACACATACGTGCTATCACATTCCCTTATAATCACCAAGTTTATTTAGGCATTTATCAGAACGCAGAATCAACTTGTTTAACCCGTCTTGGCAGAAATCAGGCCCCTGTTCACATTGCGCCATGTTTTCCTTGTGGATGTTTTCACAGCACTGTTTTGGAATATCGCAACACAGTAGAAACGATATGCTGCACGCTACCATAGCTCAGTCCCAGCTCTGACAAGATTTCACTTAACGCTACCACGATCAATATGAATCTTTTCTTCAATTCATGCCATGTTGATTTTTGTCGTAGTAGAACTTTGCCGGCTACTCCCTGCTTTATTGTGGTTTTTCGACATCCTGTTTGCCTGATTGAAAAGAGTGACACCATTTCTCTTCATGTTGTCTGCTCATTTTGCTCTTCTGCCTCAGAGACAGACACATTCTTTGCAATTAAAAATCGAATCATGGCTTACACGTCCAAACGAAACCAATTTTCTAAACTCTTGCCATTTAATTCGTCCTGTACCGTCTGGGAACTTTCACTACCTATCCACAAACCAGCTGTATGACAAGTAGCGCTATTTGTCTCCACTCTGGGGAAATAAATTTTTTCCTCAATATGTAGTTTTCAAATGCTGCGCCTTGTAACCTTTTTTTCTGATCGCCCTTCGTATTTTACATATGTGTTGCCGGTTTTCCCCTTTACGGTAATTTATGGCTCAAATCTTCTTACGATGTATTGATCTCGTACTCTTAAATATCATCCGAGAGTCATTAGTTATTAACATTGCGCTATAAAGCAACATGAGTTCTGTTTGAGACAGACGTTCTATTTTTGAACCTCGATCAAGTGACGAGAGTGACACCTGAGCTGTCAGCCCCTCTAAAGACTACCATGCCACGCCAACGGGAGGGGGAGGACTTAGAGTCTCGGCAGATATAACGTTTATCAGGATTCTCTATACGGGGGGGGGGGCTTCTTCAATAACATTAAGCCTCGAATTCATGACACGTCGATGACGAGTTAGTGACCATGGCCACTAAGCTACAACAACCACTATAAATAAAAAGACAATAACGCTATTTTCTGTAAAGTTATTTATTTTAATCGGGAAATATATGTAAATTAATGGAATACACTCTTTTAATGTTTTCCCCTAGGATTTATTATAATGCTTACAATTGTTTTCTTTTATATTCGTTAAGCAGTTAATATGTTGGAACTTTTTCTAACATTACTATGATACTTCGTGAGTTTTGTTTCATATTTCAAAAAGCAATATCGAAAAAAGTCTGTAGAATTTGAATTCAGAGAATGAAAATGTTTTATTGTATAATTAGCAGTTTTTTTTTAATGCAAATGCAATGTTGACACAATCAATATCAGATTTTTATAAGCAATAAAAATGACAACACTTTGTTCATGGTTCTATAAATCAAAAATTTACTTCGAAACGTTAAATCTGTAACCAAGAAATTTTAAAATTTTTGAAAACCATGTTAAATTAAAACTTTAAACACAAAAAAATACATAAGTTAATAACTGTGTTACAAAACTAATTATACCCATCGAAATTAATACCAATTTGTTCAATTATAGAATATAATGTTCATACTTTCAATTTTTAGTTGTAAGGTTCTGATCTGTATGAATGCCAATATTTTCACTTTAAAATTTCCTTTTTTATAACTTAAATAAAATGTCAGATAACATTTTGTTTTTATACTGTATTTTACTTTAGTGTAAGACAATAATGTTTTTCAAAAGTATTTTCGAGTAAATTTAAAATTTATCCCTTCCTTATTCAAAATAGATACTGGCTAAACTAAAAAGTAGCTCCAATTATCAGATAAAACAAAGTTACGAAGAAATTCACTATCTGCTCATTAGGGGCTGTCTGCCAACAGTCTAAAACTTCTAATTTAAATCCAGTGAGCAAGTAAAATAAAGACTAACATTTTTCTTCGTCTGAAATTTTTAGTCAAACTTAATATTTGTTATATTATGCATAAAAAGTTTAAAAAAATATCATATGCTTCAGAAAATTTTTATAATTCCGGTTACATTTTTATTTCTGTGGATTTATTTTCATTTTTATAAATATACATTCTTAAACATATAAGTCTCAAATTTGTAAACACACAATACGAGATTCATCTTTTAATTTACTTTATAAACCACATTAAATGAATTTTAAATTCATAAATACTATAAATTATTATAAAAAGAAATTATTTACAGATTTTTTGTAAATTAATATATCTATTTATTTTATATATCTTACAGATGAAAGAATCTGTAATTATAACTAGAACAAATATTATTGCGCAGAAGTACACTGTATTTTCAACTTTAAAAAAGTAATTTTATTTTAAAATTCATGAATTTTAATGACTTTTTCTAATGTTAACCCTACAAGTAATTTTAAATACACATTTTTTACAATTGGTAACTTAAAGCTTCATCCTTTAAATACTGGTAAAATTTATTAATTTTATTTAAGTTCTAAGTTTTAAAAATGTTTTCTCTCATAATATACGCCTCGCATCTTTTCGATGCACCAAAGCCTCTTCCAGGCTTATTTTCTTCACACTGTAATCCCCGTCGAATTTTAGCATTTCATCATACGAAGACCCAGAAATATTTTTAAAATAATGTGAAGAAGTAGAATTTCAAGAGAAAAAGTTCGTTAAACAGAAAATGGACATCAATATTTGGACATTCTTTTACAAAGAAAAACGTGAAATGTTCCTGGTTTCAGGAAAAAATTCAAAAAATAGAGAAATTCGTAAAACAGAGGTACGTAAAATGGAGGTCCGACTGTAAATGTAAGTGCTCGTTAAAAAGCGTAATAAAAACATGAAGTAAAAATGCTGTTAATATGTTGATTTCAATAAATCATTTAAACCATAATTTCGAAGAAAAAGAATGAATACCTCTTAATATAAAAAAACAAACCTTATATATAAAAATTTCTTTAACCTTTAAAAAAAACTTTACTTCTAAGAAACCCACATGAATTTTTGTTTCCTAGTATCATTTCACACACTTTAAATAATAATTTAATCAGAGCCTTGCTAAAACTTTTTAATTAATTATATAACGATAAAAAATATTTAAGGAATAAAAACGTTAGAATTGTAATGTAATATTTAAATATAAAAATATGCCTAATGAGACAAGATATGGTTTTTGTTAAAGATTGTTTTTTTCTTATGATAATATATATATGTTCACCATATTTGAAATTTTGAATTTTGAATGTGTATGTATATATATATATATATATATATAATTTATCTCTCTTTCTCTCTCTAAATGAGGTAAAGTCTTGGAAAATGTAATCTTTATATGAAAGTACTACTTAATATATTTAATTCTCTGATTAAGCAGTTCAAAGTTTTCTTGAGATTTTAAGAACTTTCCAAGAATATGCATATTAGTTTTAATAGAGTTTTCAGAAAATTTTTTTTAAAAGTTGCTTGTCATACCACAAATGTTTGTTCTATAAACCAGTTAACATGCAGCGCCATCTATTGAAAGAATTTTAAACCATTTATTAAAAACTCTCACGTTCATGCTCTAGAATTCTGAAGTAAATCTATTTTCTTTTATGAAATAATTCACTTTCTTATGGTTTGCACTCTGATTATAAAGTATACAATAAAATAACATGACTCTTAATACAAAATAGATACTTATTTTGTTAAGAAATTTAAACAATTATCAATATAGCATAAGTTTATTACAGAAGTTTACACTAATAATATTTATATATGAATAAATTGCCAACTATAATTAATTTGGATAAAATTTATTAAAAAGTGTGGAGTTTGTTAAGTTTTTAATTTTTTTTTTTAAATTGCACACTATAGATTTTTGAAGGGATTTATAATATCCGACTTATTTCGAATAACTAGTGGGGAAATTTCTAGATTAATTTATTAAAATGTACAAGCTTCATGTAGCTATCATGTGAAATCCTGAACCATTTTGACAGTAAATTCATTAATACTATTTCTTAAAATATTTAAATAAACGATTAAATATTGAAAATGAAGATATTTCTTAGAAAATAAAACTCATATATATATATATATATATATATATATATATAAATCAGAATTATTGTACGTTTTTTCTATTAATAACGTTATCAAAAAGTATTAAATGTGTGATTATCATAATTTTTTTTTTTTAAATAAGTTAAGCATAGTGTTAAAATTGACTTCGTCTCCAATAAAATTTTAGATGATTTTATATAAAATATTTAATTATTTTAAAACGAAATAGAAAAATTTCGCCCTAAAAAGCAGTTATAATAATAAATGAAAAAAAATCCAAATATTCAAAAAAATTTTGTTGAATTCACTGCTCAAGTAATTTCTTAATTTTCCTTATCTCTTTAAACTAAAATTTAATGGAAGAATTAATTAATATTTAATTTATATATGTTGTTTTACTATAAACTATGTCTCCTATATCAAAAGCTTTATGGCTTAGAGAATATAAATTAATTAAAATGATACGCTTAGTTATTGGATAAAAAAATAACTACTTCTGAGTTCAATAATTAAAGTAATAACTGATTTAAAAGTCACTAATTGAAATTTTTAATTATTGATGCCTTAGGGATTTAAAAGAAACTAACGTGACGAACTGAAGATCGAAACTTTAGTTTTGAGAATATTTAGATATAATTATATGAATATTAATTGAGTGTTGATTAATTCTACTGTAAAAACAAAGAGAGAAGAGAGTTTTGCATCAGTTGCAATATTTTAATCTATGTTACTTGAATGTAGTTTTGATTACATTAATTATATAAAAGTAATAACGAATATGCATGTGAATTCAGAGTCAAACTGCAATTTTCAATACCATATTATGCTAATATTTCTAAGATGGATTAGGGGGGAAAATTATCCATTCATTTTCTAAATAATACTATTGCACGATTAATGTGAAATCATTTTTGAACTGTGCAATATAAAAAGTGAATTCCCAATATTTATTCATAAATATAATGAAACAAGTATATGTGTTAATTAATATACAAGTATATGTGTATAATTAATGATTTTCATTATCTGAAATGAATTGGAAGTTAATTTAAATTTAGGGAACATTTGCATACTTTTGCCAAGTGTGAAAAAGGACAATTTGCATAGGATTATGTATTTCAAGCACTGATATCCTCTCAAAAATTTAAGTATTCGGAAAGATCTAGCTTCGTTTAAACATTTAAGTTTTTGTTTTGTGGTTTCTTACTCAAACGATATAATAATATCATATCCAAAAAATTTCATGAAAATAACTTGTGGCCCTCATTTTTTGTTATCAAAATTCCTTTTCTGTTCAGCCCACAATTTACCTCGAAACGTTTTATTTCATATATTTTTGTTTCTTAAAATTTAATTTGAATTCAAAACTATTTTCCCGTTGTGTTTACACTATTTAGTTTTCTTACTTTAATCGTCGTAAACCTGGGAACTACATATGATGTACAGTAATTTTTTTTCCTCATTTACTTCTGCGGTGGTACAATTGTTGTATCAAGAGAGTAGTAAAAACGGTAGTGGAATTTCTCGTGACAAGAAAGTGTGGATGAATTGCCTCTGTGTTGCTTGGAATAGCAGTTGTACCACAGATGAAGTAAATGAGAAAAAAATGTGCAGTAAAACATACGTATACCGTTGAGTTTTAAAGACTAAATAAAAAAAATGAAGACTAATTTAGGACATAAAAATAAATATTCTATAAAACCTTAATTAGATAGTTTTCTTAATTATTTCAAGTATATTAAATATTTTGTGAATAACAATTTTTAAGACATTCCATATGCAGCATTCAACTTTACTTATTAATTTAATTGATCGCAATTGTTGCTTAAAATTCAAAAACCGTGTTGTGTATAAATATGCTAGAGATAATTCAAGAAATTGGTTTTATGTTTGAAAAAACTTTTTAACAAGTAATGTAAATGATATAAGAAATCCAGTTCACCTTAAAATTTAAATCAATAAGACGTGAATGTGTGTTGAACAAAAGAAATCAAATGGGATGAATTATTAAAGTTTTATTTTGAAAAACAAATATGCTAACTTTATTCTCAGTGGTTCTCAAACTTTCGATCCCCACTGCCCAATTTATGTATCACGATGACATCGCTGAGACACAAGATTTTGAACATCCCTCCCCGTCTTAATATTCTCAATCACAATATACCAGTAAATTTTTTCCAATGGTTGCATTTTCGAGAGCTAGTCTGGTATGGCACATCTTTCAATTTTGTCACGAGGCCTTTCAGAGTCTGTAAAACAGAGGAATTTCAATGTTACATGAGACTCCGTGGACCCCTTGAAAGATGCTGCGGATGCCAGGGGTCCGTGGACCCCATTATAAGAACCAATACTTTAGTGAAATACAATACACTAATTTTTGGAACATATTCCAAAATTTATTTTTAACTAAATGCTTATAAAATTTCAATATTAAAATATTTTACAATATTGTAAAATTATAAATGTTTTTAATTTCAGTGAATTTGTAAATAATACATTATCTATTGATATTTTGTAAACAATAAATTTATGGCCACCTTTGTATACATGTAGCAGAATCATTTCTCTATCAAAACCTTTAGTATTTATAGATTTAATAATAGTTTTATTAACATTGTGTTATTTGAAGCAAAATGTGGCTAATTAGAGATATACCTTATAAAAATTTAAACCTTGTTTGAGTGACGAGAATGGTACTTGAGCTGACAACACTCTCTCCAAACTTTTCCACCTTTTCTACAAGAGAATTTTAAACTGGTATAGATTTAACGTGCAACAGCTCCTCCTTAGGTGGAACTTTAACTGCACCTGGACTCACCAAAAATTGCATTGGCCACTTACAGTCACAGTTTAGTGTCGTAGTATTTTAGCAAATGCATATTTATTATTAACTTATCAGACAAATAGGTCACATTCGTTATTCCTTTTATTTCAACACATTTTTCAGTATAAATCAATTATAATTTTAGTAACATCATAAAAACAAATTGTTGTATAAAGAAATACGGCAAAAACAAATTATTATTTATTACTATTCGCTCAATCCAGCTTAAGTATAATATTTTAATGGGGCTGTGTGTGATTGACAATTAACATTGTTGATCTAGCGCATTCCCCGGTAACTGGTATCAATTTTTAGTGTGATATCATATAGATAGATATCTCAATTGCCGCAATACAATTTTTACGTTCAGTTTTCAGCCCAGAGGGAGGAACCTAAACTATGACAATGCGAAGTTAAACAAAAAGTTTAATTTTCCTAGAGAATCCAAGCCAAAGACTCAAGAGATCTTTTACATGTCGTATAATCATCTGACATGAATGCCGTCGAATTCTTTGCATCATGAAAATCCACTATCTTGGGACGGGGTCAAACCCGCAAACTTGAGAGTACAAGGTCAGAGCAAAACCAACTATACCACCCAGCTGAATAGAAAAAAAAAGGATGTAAGTATAATGTAATCAGATTTATTTCTTTAGTAAATATTACACTGATGGCCCATTCAATTCTAATACTTACATTAATGCATAAAGCTTTGCTGCATATTTAAATAAGTATTTCAATTATTTACTAATTTCACCAATGTAAGCTATCACTTGTAATCCTAAGCATCGATGAAAAACTTTTAATTTTCTCCCAAATAATATAAAAATTTAAGACCCTATCTCAAATATAAGAAATATTTATTTGTAACGAAATTATTGAAATGTCTCTTATGTGACAACGGCTAACCCAAACTCTATTTAAAATTGAAATACAACAACTAAATAAAAGTTTAACATTTGAATAAATTAATTTGAGCTTTGTTATAAAATTAATAAATAGCAACTAAGTATTTGACAGGTTTAATTTACTCTAGTAAAATGTTAGTGACATTAATCCCAGTAATTCCAAAACAACTTACTTAAAATGAATTTTTAAATCGGATTATGTCTGTAATTTAACTTAAGGCTAATTATAAATATCAGTAAAGAGGTTTATTTTTTTTATTTATAAACAATGCTCTTGCTGTTATCTTCTTTTATGTTTTACAAAATTAAATTGGCTTATGAATTTGTATTTATTTATTATTATTTTTTATTTTTGATGAACAAAATGGTCTCGTTTATTTTTAATCTTATTGGTGAGATTATTTTAAAAGAGCTTCCAAATGTTATCAAGAAAGTATCGATTTTAGCTGTTAAAATATAGGTTCTTTTTCTCATTTAAATTTTTCTACTTAGTATTTCTTTTTCTGATTATCGCTTCCCACATCTTCCACGTCTCATTTCAATCGTCTAAAACTTCGATATAATTTAGTACAACTTTTTTTTATTCGAGAGATCAAAAAGATTTATTTTATGTACATACTTTTATGAATAACGCTGTACTAATGGTATTTTAACGATTGAGCTGAACAAAAATCACTATTGAAAGAAATATACTGAATATCAGTCTTTGAAAGCACCTAAAAAGTAATGTTTTTTAAAACTGAAAAAGATTTACAAAAAACGCGTACAAATGCATTTTGTAGCAATACAAAATGATCCTGAAGTCAAAGTATGTATTTCTCTCGTTTTTCAAAATAAATGTTTTCAACTCTCTTATGGTTTGGTATGATAAATTCATTTTTCAGAGTACGTAAATGTATCCAATATTTCTCTGTCTACAACAAATAAAACATTGTTTTTTTATGTATATAAAATAGTCTTATACACATCCATTCATTTTAAGGTATGAAAATTTGATTTGTATACCTAAAAAGAAATGGTAAAAAGAGAGGGAAATTTAGTTAAACATATGTAAAAAAAGCCTCAATAACTTATTCTCGTGTTTCATAATATTAAATTTTTTTATTATGCTGGACCTTATATCCTTATTAAATGAAAATGATACTAACACATTTTTATAAGTGATAAATTTACAATTTACTTGCTATTTTGAATAATTTGCAAAATTAATTTTATAAATATTTCTTCTCATTTTTTGAATGGCTATGAATCAAATATCTTCTGTTAGTTTGTAGCAGGTTCTCACGCGTCTCTATCTTTTCAATTAACACCTGGGAATTCTGTTTGCAGATTTCTTGAATTGAAAATCTCTACTTGGGAAGGAATTTCGAAAGGCTAGTTATTATTGCTATTCAAAAAGTTCTGAATTAAGAAAGGAAAAATATGATTTTGTATAATAGTAAATTGAAGATGATATTTTTCCAATCAGATTCTGCAAATTAAAAAGAAACTCCCGTATTTAGCATTAAAGACGTCTAAGTAAAGTGGATGTATGGACATATTCTGGAATTAGAACCAGTGTGGCTGTGCTTTACAGCTTCACGTTAAAGTTTAGTAAATATTTATTATTTTGGATAAGCCTCGAGTTTTAATTTCTCTCTTATTACGTATCTACTATTGATACTAAATGATGATTGAGAATGTGTTAAATAAAAGTAGTTGAGTTTTATAATCCTGTTGATCAGTTATTTACAAACACTACAAACTCAGGTTCACTTCAAGTTGTTTTAATATGTTTGCGACTAATTAATTGAAACCTACAATCATAGATAAACAAATACTGTAAACGAAGCATGATTAAGATCTATTAGAAACCGAAATTTATTTCTAGTTTTCCATTCATGAATCACAGAAAAAACTAGCTTGGAAGGTTAGTATTATATTAAGTTTTTTTCGATATCATTTTATTTTGCTTCTTTAAAAAAATAACACCTATGTATAATCGCTATCTTTATAATGCACATTGAATGGTACTCAAAAAGTCCATTCCAAATATTATTACAATGACAGTGCATTGCATTATTGTACTTATTTTTGCAATATAAGTAAAGCACAGTATAAAATACCGACATCTTAAAATATTACATAGTTTCTAAAAGAAAAGTAACACAAAAATAATTTTTATAATGGAATGATGGATATTATCTAGTTCCTTTATACATCACCCAAATGCGTAGAGAATAATTATTGTTTTAATAATTAACGCTTTTCAAAAATACTTACAAATTTTAACACTCCAAACATACACACACACTCCAAGACCCAATAATTACAAATACGATACATTTACTTGTAAATAAGATTAAATAAGTGGTACTAAATGATATGTCTTATAACCCGAAACAACTTAAATAAAAATATTTTTTTAAAACGTTATTCCTTTCAATTTACTTTTTTCAAATAATTATTACTTTTATTTTTGAATAAAATGAAGAAGAAATATTAACTGCTTAGGATATATATGTTTGAGAAAACACGTATTTTTTTCAATAGAAAATGTAATTACAAAGACTTTGCATATTCCTGCAAATAACATAGAATAAACGAGTCTGGTCTAATAAGTTATTGTACTAACAGAAGGTTCTCCGTGACAGTATCACCTTCAAACTAATTGCCTTTGGCATTCACACATTTCTGCATTGGGTACTGCCAATACTGATAACAGTTCTGGAACGAGGTTTTTGGAACTCTTTTTAAGAGATTTCCAGTTTTTGCCTGAACCTCTTCAACTGAGGTAAAATGAGTTCCTTTTAAGCAAGATTTAACAGTACGAAATAAAAAAGTCGCATGGAGCCAAATCAGGTAAATGAGGAGAAAGCCTAATAACAGTAAAGTTTTTTTTTAGTTGAAAGCTACTTGACAGATAGGGCCATGTGATAGGATGCATTCTCCTGGTGCAACAGACTTACATCGTTCCCCAAATCAGGCATTCTTTTCAGAAATTTTTCATGAAGTTTTTTTAGTACTTCGATGTAGTAGTGTTGATTAACTGTATGACCACTGATGTTAGTGAGAACCTACTCATATCACGAATTTTGCCTATGTTTTGATATGTAATCGCTGACATTGGACGCGAAGCAGGTTCATCAGCTTTCGCTCTGTACCTTCCCCCTGAAAACCTCTTTTACCATTCAAACACATGTGCACGAGACAAAGTTTCATCTCTATAAGCATCGCTTGGTATTTAAAATGTTTTCGTGGCTGATTTCTTAAGTTTTTTAAGAAACTTGATGTTGATTCGACATTTTTCCGGCAGAAAGTAGTTGCAAGTGTTCAGTACCAACTGGCGTGATTGATTAAGTCGAAACAGGCCACATAGATAGAGGAGGGGTGTGGGATGACGTCAATACAATAGTTGTTGCCAACTCCACTCTATTTTCAAGCTAAATGTTTAGCCTTGTTTGTTTTGTATAACACTTTGTACATGGCAATAATTTGTGGTATCTGATAATGAATAAGCAACTTAAAAAGTCAAATTGTCGTAAATCAACGCCACCCCTCAGACTACCATCTCCCCGTCTATCATTAAATATTGCTGGACGTGTAGGCAGACTTAAAGGATCACGAGACATAATTGCTAATCACTATATTTATTAATTCTTATTAATCACAGAAGGATATAAACACTCAATTCAAATTTAAGAGAAACAAAATAAAGTGGAGTACGAAAAGAGGAATTACTACTAGCGGAACAACAGAATCGCAACTGAATCTATGAAAGCTTAAACACGCACAATTACAGCTAAGCCACGTACGCGTATTCACAATATTTTAAATCACTGACCTTATCTTTTATCACCGGCTGTTCCGTTGTGATGATATCTGCCTAGTTGACTGGATAGGAGAATGGAGAAGGGTCTACACTCTGTAACACGGAAGTTTTACCAGCTTCAATCTATTTCTCCCAGCGTAGCTCCACACGAAACTGCTATCTACGAATGTCAACCACTGCGTGTTGACCTTCCAATCTTCAATTCATTTAACTTCACTCTTCTATATCTCTTCACTTTTCTTAACTTTTTAACGAAACCCGAACTTATATAATATGCCTCATTTGCATAAATCACGCTTTGGCTCCCGTTGGAGATTGGTTGAAATAAATAAAATACTTTAAAGAATATAGAGAAGGTTAGTGGAAAACCGTATAGATCCGTCACAAATTTAATATTATTTTTTTCAATTCATTTACATTCCTGTTGATTTCAGTAAAATAAATCCTATAATGAAAGGGTTTGTGTTAATATTTGTAATATTTCATTAAAAGCACACACATATACACCGAAGAGCCAAAACATTATGAACACCTATTCAATAAAATGTTGCATCACTTTCAGCCTGCAAAACAGAGGCAACTCACCTTGGTATGGATAACACAAATTCTTGGGAGATTGGTAGATGACTGGAGACAGGTTGTATCTATTGTCCAAGCAGCAGTAAGGTAAATTCAAAATATTGCCATATAAAGATGTTTGATCTCTGAGCTGTTTATTTATATTAAAACCCAAATGTGCCCTATCATATTAAGATATTTCTAGTTAGGTAGACAGGATATTAAATGGAATTCATAATTATGCTTCTCGATCCCTTGTTATACAATTATAACCTTTTGATATGGGGCACTGCCCTGGTTAAAAGTTCCATTTCCAGTTGAGAAAACATGCCCTGTACAAGGGTGCAACTGATCTGTTATTCTCAGATAGTCCACAGTCTTCAAGGTTCTTTCTCTTAGAACTAATAGTACATAGTCACGGCTTGAGAACGTTCTCAAAGCAAAATACCACCATCACTAATCTGCGTACATGGATAGAGCAACTGTTCGATGTGGAAGGTGGCACACATTGCCAAAACCGCGAAGAATAAAAAATCATGATTCATCAAACCAGAAAAGTCTCTTTCACATATTTAAGGCCAAGTCTCGATATTTCTGAGCCCCTCTAGACGTAGTTGGTAATGGTGCTTTGTAAACAAAGGCCCACGAGTTGGACATCTGCTGCTCAGTCCCGTATTCAACAGTGTTCGCTGAACTGTATTCTCTGAAACACGCTTGAACATGCATTGTATTGGGCTGTCAGCTGAGTCACTGTGTATGACGCTAATTTTTCTTAACCAAGCGAGACAATTTCCCACGTCCTACTTCTTTGATGGCGCATGGACATTTAACAGTAGGTGTCTACTTCTGGATTAACCAATGTTTATCCTTTTTGTATTGATATTAAAAACAGCAGAATACGACTAAAAAAACCTACCAGTCACACTGTTTCAGATATACTCGTTCCCAGTCTTCAGGTCATTACAGCCTGCTCTCTTTCAAATTCGCTTAGACCAACAGCATTTCTACTCACTCACAAAAGTAAGAACAGTAATGATAGCTTTCTACAGAAAGAGAGAGAGAGTAACAATATTAGCTGTTATTTTCTCTTAATCACGTGGCTTCCACGTCATCCAATGAGTTCATTGAAAAATGTGGATGTGTTCATATTGTTTTGGCTTGACAGTGTATATAATTATAAAAATTTCGCATTTATTTCCAAATACATTCTCACTTGAATGAAATACAAATGCGGCTTCACAAGTCTAAAAAATATATTATGAATGTACTTAAGAAGACTGTATCATTCAGTGAAGAAAAATAGGCTAGTACAGTATTGCCAAATTTAGTAGACAGCATTGTCAATCTAATTAAAAGTAAATTTCAAGGAAAACGAGAAAGGAAAGCATGCTTCTCATTTTCTCAAAATTATTATGGCTACATTTGCTAAATGCATGCCGTTAAGTAAAGCATTTTCATCAATGAACTATGTTCATTAAGTTGAAAAAGTGTATTGTTAGTAAATTTTATCTAAAAAAAATGACACAGTCATACTATGTGACAAATAATGACAGTTTTTATATAGTATACGATTTAGATTTAATATATATATATATCTTTAAATTATTAACAATATCTTAATGTTCATTTTAAATTTATACTGATAATAACACTGCGTATATATTTGCTCAAGCACATAAATTCTAATTTATATTTTATTGCCAGAATAATACGGCTTTCAATCTGAAATTCAGTTTTACTACATTTAGGAATGTAATAATATCAATTTTCGGTTTTATTATTGCAATCTACCTTCACAATACTTTCATCATTGACCATTTATATGATTTATTCAATCTAACACTAAATCATTTTCTTGCGAACCTATTTTATATTCTTTGTATATTAGATTTGAAGTTTTAATGATATATTTTAAAGGCCGTTTAATAACATTTACCAAATTATCGGTTTGGTAACGTTTCAAATTTTAGAAGAACTTTTATTTAGTGTTTTTAAAACTAACGTCGACCAGTGACACTTTTTTAGGTAATATGAAAGCTATCATCAAAATAACAGTTTCTGCGTTAAAAAGGGGAAAATGTACATGATATTTATCTCTTAGTTTTCTTTAAAAGAAATCCTAGTGATATTTACACACACACACACACACATATATATATATATATATATATATATATATATTATGCTTATATATATATATATACACATTATACACTTTCGAACCCCGATTTAATGAACCCATGACAAATTTCACAGTTTAACGAATATTTCTTTTTTTATGATTAAAATGAAGGCAAATACCTCTATTTAACAAATAATGAACCCCAAATAAACAAATTATTTCTGCTGCTGGAAATTTTTTTATTAGTTTGAATCAGAAAAAAAAATACTTGTGAGCACCAAATGTCAATGGGAAAGGGTAAAGAACATTATTGACTTCACAGGTGTAGATGAGTCATAAGTGTAGCCTATCGTGTGAGTCTTGAGCAGGACAGGAATTTCCTTTTTTATCTCATCTCAATCATCCCCGCAGGGAATATATTCTAAGATTTCATCTTTTTTTAAATACATTTGATGAGAGATTGCCTATACCTGTGCAACTGATATTGAGGAAATTGTTAATTTGTTAGAGTCAATGAATTGCGATTTTAATGCAGATATTGATAATGAAACTCTTATCAAAATTGTTACATTTTCTAATGCTTTGTATTATTTGGAAACTAATAAAGTATGCCTCTCTCTTTTTCAGCAGAAAATAAAATAATACGGTAATTTTTTTCTCTGCATAAAGTCGCAGAACTCTTTCGAGTCTGGAATCAAAAAGATTTTCAAACATGTTTCAGTCAGTAATTTAAAGTTTCCATTTAAATGGTGTTAAATAATTCACTAATAGTATTTTTAGCTGTTGAATGAAAAGGGTGTATTTCCATTTAAATGGTACTTAAAAAATTCACTAATAATATTTTTAGCTGTTGAATAAAATGTGTGTTATTTCTAATTATGGTTGTATGTTAGTTGGTGGTAACTATGGTTGTTTATAAATATGGCCTTTGCTCATAGAATTTCTAAAAGGTAACTAAATTTTTTTTTGGACCCCGATATAACGAACAAAGTATGATCCCGATGAATTCATTTAATTAAGGCCCGACTGTATATAAATGCATATATGAAATGTTCCCACTGGAATACAACATGGCATGGATACATCTTTAACTAGAAACGATAATATTATAGATTAAAATGGTTCGAACATGCGATGATACTTTTTTCGCGAAAGATTTTACTGACCATGACACAAAAAGCCAACAGCAACATAACAGTACAATACAGAGACAAACACATATGACAAGACAACTAACGACTGACTACTCCCTAAAAATACGTCGGGTAGTATGGCTTATCTCTTTTTTTAGCTCTGTGAACCTGGGACTGAAAAAAATAAGTTTCTTCTGCTTTCCAAGTCACTTGATTGGTTGAAAGTAGATACGATGTCATTTAGTAACATCATTTCAGGAGAACTTCAAGCACAGGTCAGTTACAATTATAGTTAGTTGAAAAGTTGCGACTTCTTGCAAACTTGTGTGGTGCTGTCCGGAAAAGTTCTGGTCAAAAAATATTTAAAGCAAACGAAAAGTTGAATAAACTGAATATATATATATATATATATATATAAGAGAGAGAGAAAGTGAGGAGATATTCTTTCATTTCTTTTTTCAACTTTTACCCCACTCCCTCATTTAGACAAATCAGATCTGTTTCAGATGCAAAAAAAAAAAAAAAAAAAATCTTTTTTTGATGATTTTCATTTTTTATCGGGAAAGAGCGAAGACAAAATAATATGTGTTAACAATATATTCGAAATAAAATTTTCGATATAATTATACAGTTTCCCTTTTGTAAAATTCATAAGATATACTAATTGATCTATGAATAATACTTTAGCAATATTGTAGCGAAATATTTATTTATAGAACTATTTCACAAATCATTGTAAATTAATTAATTAATGCAACTCAATTTAAATATTTGATGATTTTGTCATGCTACATATTGCCATTAAAAATAAAATTTAAATAGAAGAACTCTTACTAAATCGGATAATTTTTAGAAAAAAAATTATATGAAAATTAAACAATAGATTTTCTTACAGCTTATATAAAAGCTTAAAAAAATAAAAATAAAACAATTCTTCCATAACATGTAATAACTAAATATCCCTCAGTAATTAAAGTTAATCAATTTTAAATGAAGTTTCACGTAGAGACAGTATCACATTAGTTCACACAGCAATATTTTATTTACTTGCAGATTCAAAAAATTCTTGAAATTGCCTTTGCGTATATCTACGTATTTTTGCAATGTTCATCTGTTTACTTATTATTATTATTACTTTAGGGAACATTTTAATAATTCTAATTTAATAAAATGTTACTTACATTTCATTGTATTTCCTCAAGATATTCTAATATAAAATGCGAATTTTATTTAGATTAATTTTTATTTTATTTTATTCATTTTGTATTTAACTTTACTAGAAAAAGGCGTGTAAGCGCTACTTTAATTTCAATATAAATACGTTTGAGTAATATTTTACTTGGCGAGAATTATGAGAATAAATACTTATTGCTTGTCACAATTTCTTTAAAATGTTTACAATGTCATACTCTTTATTAAAAAGAGACGAAACAATGCTTAAAACTATGAGTTTTTCCACTGTGTCTTAAAAATATTAATTAAAAACTTAGGAGAGAAATATATTACAATTTGAATAAGTTATCGAGATGGAATTTGAATATTTGATTAAAAATTAAACCAAAGAAAAGTTTTTCAATGTAAGAGGGAGTTTAAAAAAATGGGAACAATTGAAATTCATTTATTTTTTCATATAATTAAGTAAATTGAGTGTTACTGAATGTGCACTTGTCCGATGTTTAAAAAAATGCCCGAATTCGGAAAATACATAGATTGCAATACAGTGGAGTATTTCATTTGCATTATATTGAGCGGAAACTATACTGAAATCTAGATAATTGTAACGGAACTCTAGACAAAATAACGAGACTTTTCTGAGATACTGCGCCTGCGCGATTGCCACACTATGGATATTTTTTTTTTTGTGATTGTACCTCTAAGAGTGGTTGGTAAACTCTGCCAGCGAGCTTAGTGTGGATATTTTGTATCTTCTAAAGGCATATGTAAGGGATGCCATCATGTCCCATTTTTGCTTTCTACAAATAACGTATCAACAACTCACAGATTCCTTGATTGTCTATAAAGTATGTATAAAATATAATTTAATATTTTGTATCACGTGTGTGAGTCGTCATATATGTTCATGGTTGTGTAAACAAAAAAGTAAAGCATCCTTCGAGTCTCATCATTGTCAGAGAAATCCAATCCACAGTTTATGGTATTAATAATTTGGTAGCTTCAAAATAATTTTTATAACTTTGGTTGTGGCTGGGTGATGTGGTTCGTTTGTCACAGGGCCTTTGCACCCAAGGTTGTTGGTTGGACCCCGGCCCAAGTCAGTGGATTTTTATGATGCAGAAAATCGACATCAACCATGTCGTATGATTATACGGCATGTAAAAAAATCCCTAGAGTGTCTGTTTGGCTTGGGTGCTCTTGGCAAAATTAAATGCTAGTACAGGTTCGTATTGTCAGAGCTCAGGTGCCTCCCTCTAGGGAGGAAACTTGGAGTCAAAAATTGCCTGCTGTAATTGGTATCCGCCTATATGTTGCCGCACTTAAAAAGAGATACCAGCTTCCGGGAAATGTACTATGTGTGCAATGGTAAAACACTAATCCACAGCCAATTAGAAATTTAAAAAAATGGTTGTTCACCAAAAACAGCTTAATTGTTGTACTACTAATCGTAAAACAAACTTTCAATAACACAATTGCATTTCTGTTATATCGAGAGAAGTTTAAATTATAACAGAAAAAAGGTATTATAAGAGTGAAGAACTAGCGTAAAATCATATGGATCCTAAATTGCTAATTAGTACCTATGTTTTATATTTGATAAAAGTCTAATTTGCATTTTTATGACAACTTTTAACATTTCTCTCTTCATCGCTGTAAATTTAAGATTAACAATTTTTTTTGAATTAACGTCCGCATTTGACAGCTTTACATAAAATTTGGTATAATTTGAAGTAACAGTACATTAGCGAAACGTAAACATGTGTGACTGATACATATTTTCAAATCTCACTAAATTATTCGTTAAATTTATAAATTTTTATTTATAAAAATCCAAGTAAAAATAGCTCAGTTATATCTTACGCAGAAAATTATAAAATTTCAAATATTTCTTTACTATAGTGAAATTAGATTATATAGATGCGTATTTAATAACATGAAATTAGTCAGATATGAAATTCAAACACAATGCAGTTCATTCAGATACATTTTGAATACTAACAACCACTGTAGGTTTGAGGATTTTTCAAATACTTCGTATACAATATTTTTGGAATTTTTAGCTTTATTGGATGGTTTGAATCAATATCGTTTCTCGGTTAAGAGGAAGATATTTGTGTTGGTTATTTTTTTTTAAACCGAGAGATTACAAGTGGCAAGGCCAAATGCGAAATGGCATTTCGCTTTTTATACGTCAAGGGCATTGAGGCTTTTTTGAAATTAACGTGAATTATCCATGGTTATTCTGCACGACAGTTATTTGATGGATTTAAAACTTGCGCTTACAAAGCTCCATTGGAAAATCACTATACATGAAGTCTTCAGATTGAGCCTCTAGGAAGTGTGGGCTTAAAATTTCTAGAATAATCTCGCACTGTATTTCAAATAATAATCATAACAGTCTTTTCAATCTATAACTGTCAGACCCATTGAATAACAGATGGAAAATGCACAGTTAAGTTTTTAATACTTGGGTGAATATGTGAGTGAATATTAACGTTACACTATTCAGCTATAAGAGGGCTTTGGGAAAGGACCTCGTAGTTTTGAACCATGGTCAAATGATGAGGAAAACGCCTGAGCACCCCCAGTCTCCTAAATTCCACACCACATCAAAGAGAGAACGTTTAGGCTTTGAGATATGTCACGTGCTTCGCTCACCCCTACACGACGGGTCTTCAGTGGTACTAGGCTCTAACTCATTACAAGCTGGCCACGAGTTCGTGACCTTGATCACTAGACTACCGCGGCCTCCATAATACTTGAGTAAGTATGGGACTGATCCCGTGTCATATTTCAATCCCGGGATTAGGATTGGACTGTTTATTAAAAATACTTACATATAAGCATAGTTGAAATTGCATAATAAAACTGAAAATGTAATTAAAAATTGATTTAATATTATTTTAATGAAACAAATAAAAAAATTAATTCATTATAAAAACAAATAAAATTAGTACATAATGAAATTTAAAAAAAAAAGAATCTCTTCATTTCTTGTGTTTCTGTAAATAAGCTTTTAAATATAATTCAGACAAAAATTAAATACCGGAATTAGTTATTTTTATCCCTGTACTTTGAGGTTTGAAAAAAACACCGGGATCCCCCCCCCCCAGGGTTTCGGAATTCCGGGATCCTGGGGCTGAAACCCTACTAGACATCTTCCAAAAAAATTCTAATTGCCTCTGTCCAAGTTATCTGACATCGGACATCCTGTGGGTGAAAGAAATGTCCGTTTTCTATCCCCACTCGCGATGGGGAGAAAGTTACAGAAGAGAAAACAAGAGAAAACCTATCAAATTGCATGGTTTAACATACACACCCGCCTCAAAACCTTCAAGGTTCAACACGTATGAAAACTGACATTAAACGTAGACAACACAAAAAAAGTAATTAAGGTACATTAAATGTAATACCAGATTCACAATACTTTGAAAAAAATTTCAAAATATAATTCCGACAAGAATTAAATTCCGGGATTAGTTATTTTAATCCCGGGATTTCGGGATCCCGGAATCCCGGGGCTGCAAACCCTAGACTGACTAGTTAACATTATTTCTGACACAAAAATATTATTTTGAATATTGTGGATGTACTTTTAGTAAAAATAAGATAGAAATTTTTTTTTTTCAAAACGAGCCAAAATAAATAATTTAATTGAATTTTTAAAGTTTATTTTTGTTAAAAATTATACATTAGTCTTTAAATGTGATCTTCATTAATACACATATGTTTTTAGCTAAGATAAATAAAACTGTGATTTCTGTCAAAATTACAAATAAAATCTCTTTAATCTATCATAACGTAAGAAACTTTTGCCACAGCCTCATCTCCAGGTCTTCCTGAACATTTTACACTCAGTTCATGACAAATGATCTTAACGACCAGGTAAACATACGTACAATAAAATTTAAACGTCATCATTTATAAAGTAACTGTCCGATTGTTTGGAACAAAGCGAGGATCCGCCCTGCATCTTGATACTTCTTTTCCAGATATATAATTTTACTTTATA
The DNA here is from genome assembly GCA_019973975.1 of Trichonephila clavata. Lineage (NCBI taxonomy): Eukaryota > Metazoa > Arthropoda > Arachnida > Araneae > Nephilidae > Trichonephila > Trichonephila clavata. The sequence continues at coordinate 237,053 of BMAO01016471.1, read as the reverse complement.
TTTTATTTAAAATGAACTGTTAAAATTTTCCCTGGGGAGAGTATAAACAAAGATATGTCATTTGGGCGTACAATAAATATATAATTTTGTTATATTATACTGTTTCATATGGTTTTGAAAATATACTGGCATTTTTCCTTCTACCCCTTCCCTCTCTTATACTAGCTATAAATCTAAATTGATGTACTATATATATATATATATTTATCTATATATATATATATATTTATTTATTTATATATATATTTATCTCTCTCTCTCTTTATATATATATATATATATATACATATACTAGCCACAATAGTATATTTGCAAACTCTTGGTCTTAGGAACCAAGAATGCAGGTTTAAACAATGTTTTGTGGCCACTCAATCTTTCACCTGTAATTTGCCTATAATACTGGGCTACAGGGAAAGAGCGGAAATACTATAGATATGTCAGTATTAGAAAACAAAATACTCTAATATTATTATTAAGTAAAATATAACAGGAAAAATTAATAAAAACTACTTACTTAATATAGATATTGAGTAAGTAGAACATTTATGAAATATTGTTAAAATAAATGAACATACCAAAATTAGTAAATAGTAGGATCAGTTATAAATCTATGTATGCTTAAAAATTTAAACATTTATTAGAAATTTTTTAAATGAAGAGGACCATCAATCATACATAAAAATTTTAGTAAAAAATAAAATGTGTTTAATTTTATGAAACATGTAGTGACATCTTAAGATTGTATTCAGTAACTGAATAACAGTTGATTTAAAAATTAATAAGAGGAATGATTAACATTAAACCAAATGCAAATATTATTAAAAATTGTCATTTAACTTAAATCCACTAGAAATGTAATCATAAAAAAATTAATAGCGTATTCATCTTCAATACAATGATTGATAAATTCAATTATATTTAAGATGATATTAGATGTATCACTATATTTATTACGATTAATGTAGCTAAAAATAATCATTCTACGTTTATAAATTGACACATTCGAATTCCAAAATGGCATTTCAATAATATTAAAAACAAAAACATCTCTTTTATCATAAATTATTCTATGTAATTTCTTATCCATCATATACAGTGATACATATCATTAATCAGTTTAAAAATGATTATTGTTAATTTTAACTCGATTTAAGAAGTTTGGATAAACATTTATAAATTTTAGTTAAAATTATTCCTTTTATTAAGAACAATTAAATCATCAAAAAATATAATTGTGCTTTTTAATAATATATTTACCTTCATAATAATGTAAATATAAGTTAGCTAAACTATTGCTAGCAAGCCACCTTGAGGCAAACCTTTAATTTCTTTTTAAATTGTATCATTGAAAAAAATATAATTTTCTTTTGATATATGAGAATTTTAAATTTGTTGAATATTAAGATTACAATTACTGTAATTTTCGAAAATTACCTTAATAATATCATATACATCAAAGGGATTAAAACTCAAATCTCTATAAACTAAATAAATATATTTTCATATTTAAAAAATATATATTTTTACTATTATTAATTATCGCTTCATTATTTTGCTGTTTGAAGAGATTTTGTTGAATATTATGCAGCATTTTAACTGCTTTGCCATTATAAACATTACTCAAGGGCATGATTTTCAACATGCCAGCAAGCACCCTTATACTGCTGTTATATCCAACATGCTCTATAACAGTGCTTCTTAAACTAGAGGTCACAATCACAAATGGGGTCGTGAGACTTGCAACTGGGTTTGCCAAAAACTTTATTATTTTTGATTTTGCTTTGCCGTATTGCCCAATGCTTATGGGGTCGCACACATTTTTGTACAAAAAAGGCGTTGCCACCTCAACAAGCTTAAGAACCCCTAATCTTAATGAATGCCGACGTGTTGCTTGATCTGCCAAACCACTAGATATTTCTCCAATCGAGCATAAATGAAACATCATCGGACGGCAATCCAGCGTCATCCATTACCACTATTGAACATCCTTATATTTACTGTAGAAAGTAATACCATTCCACAAACTGATTTCCAGTACCTGTACAAACAAGTTTGTATGCTTGCATTCAAAAATCTGGTGGTTACACCACTTATTGATGTGCCATTGTTTCACATTTGAAATGACTGTTCTCGCACTTACATTAATCTATGATCTTAAAACTTTAATAAATAAAATATGCTACCTAGAGATATGTATTGTCGAAGTTTAATTTTTTCTTGATGTTGGGATTTTTTTCTATCACTGTGGGTGTGTGTATTAAATATAATGTATATTTATTCATATTTCTATGATTTTTTATTACATTTAAATACCTCCTTTTTAAAATTACAGGTATCAAAATAGACATTTAAAGGAGTTACAGTCGGTAATGTACAAATAATAATTATATTTTGCTTTTTCCATATGAATTACAAATTAATTTAGAACTTAATATAAGAGGTTTTTAAAGCGTCAAAGCCATGCTATTAATCGCCAACAATGCAGATTTCATATCTTACCCGGTAAGTGCCGAACGTTGAAAAGCAAAAAGAGTTTGAAAGAAGTGTCCAAAGGTTTTATACTTTTTAATAGGCGGGGGAAAGGTATCTGGTTTTATGTTTTCACAAAAGGCAAGTTTTTAAGGGCACAGTTTAATTTACATTGATTAGATTCCAAAAAGTGTATGCAAAATCAAATACTGGCGTGACTCAAAAATGAAAGTTCTTCACATCTGAAATAGATTGAGTTACAAAAATGTATAATAAGCGACGAATCAATTGAATTCATTCGATTAAGAAATGTAAACTCACCAGAGAAGTTTTAAAATATTCAGAAAAATATAGTCAGAAATAAATGAACAGTAATTAATTCTATAATGTACGAGATAATACATACGAATGATTGGTTGTTAATTAACGTCTTACTGTGAAGCAACGATAATTTTGAGCCTTTATCAAGTGACGAGAATGACACTCTAGTTGTCTCTCCCCACATTTCCCAAACTTCCACTCCATGCCAACAAGAGACTTAGGCCCTGACAAATTCAAAGTGAATTAACCCCTCTATACGGTGAGTCTTCAGAGGCAACAGTAATTAATCTTTCTACTCGATAAACGCAACACATTCTATTTCGCGATCACGATCACACGGCTATCGAGGCCATATAAAAAATATCTGAAGCATCAGAATTTCAGAGGAGTAACGTACACCGCCGCAACCCCCACATCCCGGGGGAGGGGGTAAGAGTTCTACAATGCCCAGAAGTTCTGGTTTTTCAATGTTCTGTAAGATCCTACTTGAGGCCCAAAACTTGACTTTGCAAGGGGGCCCGAATATTCTCCGTTACGCCACTGCAGAATATTCAAACGGAACACCAAAAATTCAAAAAACTGATTCCAAAATAGTAAATATACCAGACTGAGAATTGCATTTATCAGCAATAATTTCAAGTTAAGCAATAAATTAGATAATTACAAAGGCTATCTATCAAATTTTGTTTCAAAATTTTAAAAAAAAAACGATATACAATTATTTTTTACAAGAATTGTTATGATTACAGCACGAATGAAGAAAGTATGCTATCGAGAAATGAAATGTAGAATGGTATAAATATAAATTACTTTAGGCATATATTCGTAATAGCTTATCATAAAAAGTATAATAATATAATAAAAATTATTTAGTATATATATTTTTTGAAAAATCAGACAGTTTAAAATGCTTTAAAAAACGTGATAAAAATGTCATATTATTTTTTTTATTTCTAGGATATTAATCGTATCATCGTCCAAGTGTAGTCAAATCTGCAATTTGGTAAATGAAAAGAAAAATTAGGGAGCATCAAAGATAAAAAATAGAATCATAATAAATCTTATATTAGTTTTAATTAGCGTTGCAAATCAAATAAAAGATTTTACCAATTCTTAAATCTTTAGTATTCATAAAGAAGATAAATTTCTAATGAAATTAAAGAGGTATTTTGTTTTTTTTCTCCCCCTTATATATATATATATATATATATGTGTGTGTCTGTGTGTAATTTGTAACGCCCCCAGTTAGATAACTGATTGAAATGATAGGTATCGTGCAATAAGAATAGTTTATTATTATTATCAATAGATGGCGCAATGTAACTTAAGGTCTAGATCAGATTGGAAACCTATGGCACGCGGTACAATTCGCGGTGGCACCTGACACAATTCTATAAATCTATCAATTTTTGAGTAGGTGTAAATTGATATTTTTGAAATGGAGTTTACTGGACTAACATCTGCATAATTATTGAAAGCAACATTAAAAAATAATCAGAGCCGGTTTATCCACTGGCGCTTCGGACGGGCGCCCAGGGGCCTGGGGACCGGACAGTCCCAGAAGGGTCTATTAAAGTTGGACTTAACCAGCTTTTCTAGTTTAAATTTCAATCCATCAATGCCAAGGGAGCCCGTAGATCTTCTGAGCCCAGGCCTGAAATGAGCTTAAACCGACACTTAGAATTAAAAAAAAATGTATGTGATTAAAATATTTTCTCATGTGAAAAGTATTTAGAAGCAAATGAATGTTCAGAATTGAGCGAAATTGAAAGTCTTTAATTATATTCCTGATTACTACTGTATGAAATATAGAGCACATAGGGACAAGATTTGCATAAGAATATTTATTTTTAATTTAACTATAAAAGTAATACTTATATTTTGCTATTTCTTACTTGAATTAATATGTTTAAAACATTCATAGTGCATGTGCAATTTAAATTTTTCATTTATATTGCAGGAATAGTTATATTTTGTTTATTTTTATGTTAATAAATATATTTAAATGTTGTAAATTAATTTATAATAGAATTCTAAATCTGTATTCTTAACCTCTATTCCTTAAACAATTTTAGGGCAATGCAGCATGCAGAAAAAATTTAATATTTTTTGCCGTTATAACATTTAGCATACGTATTCCAGTTTAACTCATTATTAAGGGGAAAATTTGTCTCTTTACACATTCTGAAAAACTTTTTCACATTTTCATGATAAAAAATAAAGGAATTAAAAATAAACAATGATTAGAAACAACTTTTAACGATACTAATGGCGTGAAATTATAGTAATGATATATTTTGGAACTTATGAGAAAATTATTTCTATGGTAAGAAAGTTATAAAATAAAAATTGCATTGAATTGATTTTTTTAAACGAATCACACACACAAGATACTTATTTTATTTTTTTAAGATTATGTTATATAAGTTTCAACATTTCTTAAACGGTTTTCATTTCTAACAACATTTTTACGTGTGTAATCAACAAATTTAGAAGCACATATAACATTTTCTTTCCAAATACATTTTTGAAGCATTACTTAATTCAGGGGTCTGTAAACTGCGACTTTTCGGACTTCTCCCTTTACGCATTATTGAAAAAAGTACTACGTTTACTAAAATTATTACTTTTCTTTCTCTCAACAAACTGGTAAAAATTCCACCATAGGAAAACGCTCCTCGAAGTGATTTTTAGCAACGTTTACTTATTTGTATTCATGAATTCGGATGCATTCATGAATGTGTGTGTAAGAGATACACTCTAATCCCCAACAGAATGGGCAAAAAGCGCATTCGATATTTTATCATAGGCTTAAAGATTAACAAAAATAGCGTTGGAATTATTTTTATATGAAAGAACAATTTGTGCCAATTTTAATTATTAGCGAATCATGAAATTCAGGAATAAAGTTATGGTAGTATGGGGGGGGGGGTACAGAAATATGTTTAACGAAACTTAAAGATTTATTCCCAACATTATGATGTTTTGACAATGGTTGTTCTTGCACCGACCCACATATGAAAATATATTCGATGTTTCTTTGTTTCTAAATTAATGGAAAATTTTACTTTGTGTAAAATCTTATTAAAATGTCTTAAAATATTAATTCGAACATTGCAACTTTAATCGTGACCATTACCGGAGAGCTCCCAGTTCCTTTGAATACGTAAACATTTACATATAAATGTCTTTTTGATATTTTAGTAGCCTTGTGTTTCACTAGATCTTTTATTGAAAGTTTGCGAAACATTTTCCTAATTTATTTCTAGTTAAAAAACATGAAAACAGATGGCAGCACGCTCAGCAAAGCGGGTTTTCTAATGCATGTGTAATAACCAATTTTTTATAGTTCTTTATTAGAAATTGCGTGTCAGGAGCAGAATACCAAGATAGACCTTTTTTGAAATCACAATGACTTCATTATCTGACTTTGCAGTTCTAGCTTACTTAGTTTTTTTTCGCACAGTAATTAGATAAAGATGTCTTCTTGCTCTCACAAATGTTTGGATTATAAAATCTTTCTTTTTTTTTACAACGTGTTTTATTAACATCGAATTTTTTATTGATTCAGCACACAGTATGAAACTTTTAAAGAGTTTCTAAATTTTCGACATAGATTTTTTTTATCTAAACATAAAACACTATATTTTATAAAGATAATATAGTCACGACATAGGATATTATGCACAATAACAGTTCAATTGTCTGTTAAGTATCAGTTTCAGTATCTATTACATAATGTCATAATCTACTGCTACTGTTATTCTTCGCAGGAACGTAACAGGAGAACTGAAGTCCATTAATTTCAGTTCTGTATCCGCCTTTGACACTTGCCAAAATCGAATACTACAGGTAAATTCCTTTATTATTATCATTTGAAATTCATACTGCGTGCAAAGCGAAATATCTAATGTTTTATTTATTATAACTTGATTTCAAAATTAGGTAAAGTTATGTTGAAAGCTATATATGCATAGCTCAAAAAATTATAGGGAGTGTATGAGTTTAACGAAAATACTCAAATATTTCTTCTAATAATTAACGTAAAACAAAACATACATAATCTAAAATGTAGCAGAAAGCAGAAGAAAAAAACTTCAAATGAAAATTAACGAACATGAGGCCAAAAGCCGGAAAAAGAATATAAGTGCGGAAATCATGATTTTGTAGAAACTGTTGTTTTCTTTGTTTCAGCAGTGGAATTCAATCTTTCGGCTGTTCTTTTGAGAAAAAGAGACTAGAAAAAATGTTACGACAACGTGATCAACCAGAATCCATAGCTTGGTTTATTGTAGGAAGACTGGAATTAGGCAAAACTCAAAGAAATGCAGCGGATACTGTTGAAATAGCAATAAGTGTCAGTGTAAAACTGTGGAATTGGTTCTAAGGAAAAAGACATGTTCGACGTCAGTCATGACAAGGTCGTTCACTTATAACCATTTCAAATAATGATTGATATATCATATAAACAGCTTGTCCAGACAAATCAGCCTATACGACGTGGGTTCAAAAACAGTTTATTTTGGCAACAGGACGAAAAGTCTTAAGCTAAACAATCCGAAATTGGCTTTTTGCGGGTGGTCGATATGCATGTAGGCCAATGACGTGTATTTTTTGTCAACAAGACACCATGCGGACTGAAGAGAATAGACTGCTGAACATTGATATCAGATGCAAAGTGATTGGAGTCTAGTGCTGTTTACGGATGAGTCCGGATTCATTTTAGAGTGTGATGCCAGACGTATTTTGGTGTGATGAGAAAGAGGCACCCGAAATAACCGAATATTAGTTTAGGAAGCATCAGATTACGGACTTAGTGGTTTGATGGTCCTAGTGGTTTCAGCATATGATAAGTATGCTAAGTGGTTTCAGCATAGCAGGGAGTCTCGACCTAATTATCATAAGGACTGGCAGTTTAACGGCTCAAAGGTATGCAGACGAGATCCCAAGACACCATGTCATATCTTACACTGCAGCTATTGATTATTCATTTCTTTTAATGCAGGATAATGCACGATACTATACAGCTCGTCATGTGGAGAAATTTCCTGAAGTTAAAACAATACAACGTATGGAGTGGCCAGCATGCTCCCTGACCTAAGTCGTATCCATCATGCTTGGGACTCATCCGGACGACGCATTCTGCGAGATCACTGTTTTCATTTACTGTCATGGACGTGAAGGTTGCACTCCTTGAACATTACACTATATTCCTCAAAGTCTCACTGATAACCTCTTCGCATCCACGTTAATAGGTATGTGACAGTCTTAGAAGTTCAGGGGAACCACACACCATATTAAACATTCTGTATCAATTCTAAGTAATCAATATTTTGTCATTTATATGCAACCAAATTGTTGACCTGAAGCAACATTTCATGTTTTTTATACCATTCCAAGAAATTAAAATCTCCATACATTTTTTTTGCTTCTTTTTTTTCTGTATTGAGCTATGTTACACATGCACTTTCCATTTTATACCTGTTCGTGAGTGTCGTGAATTTTTAATTAATACGGCGGACCAAGTCTTTCGACTAATTTTTTAATAAAAACATAAAAAAAAACAATTAAAAGTTATAAGTAAAGTGATCGTGGGTTTCGATGTACGAACAGTCGTTACCCACGCCCGTTATTATTGACAGGTTATTATTATTATCCGTTATTATTGGAGGATGGTCATTCCATAATGCTGTCTTGTCACCATTACCTTTTTGGCATGCAGTTAAAAATTTCCAGTTTTTTTTTTAGGCATATGTCCATGAATAACATTTGGGGCAATAAAATTATTTTGATTATGATCTCATTGAGGCTAAGGCCAGAATGTGACGAGGTCCCACTGAGGCTGAGGTCCTTAGCCCAGGGCTTAAAACGTCCTTGAAGATTAGATAATAGCATTTATATGATAAAGAAGTTTTTATATATGTGTATAAAAACTTCTTTATCATATAAATGATATTGCAAATGATTATGTGCGAACTTGTTTTAAGGCTTAGTGGAAGAAGAAAATGTATTTTTATAAGGAGAAAGATTAAAAGAAAGAAGGCTACATATACATCTCAAAGACACTTTGTCTGAGAACTTTGTGTCATTAAGCTCTTAGGAAGAGAGAGTCCCTTACTTTTAAATCCCCTATTTTTTGGGGGGAAATACAACCAATTAAGGAGTTTAGGTAAATTATTATTTTTTTAATAATAAATATATTTTTAATAATAGAAATTAGACAGAACCATAAATATATATCAATGAAATTTTGAAATGAAGATATATGCATTTACCATTCAGAGTAACAAAATGTGCTACAGTGCTTCAAAAAAGTTTCCAATTTAGATGTTTTCCTATAATTTTAATTTCGCAATCATATATTTTGTTAAGCTGGTAAGAGTGTCATAACCACCATGCAAGGTGGGGCGGCCACTTTTTTTTTTGTCGTTGAAACTTCTTTTTTAGAAGATAAATCGGATACTCACTACTTATTTGACAAGATGTTGACAAGAATTGTGTAATTTTTCTCTTATTGTTTTGAAATCAATTTCATTCTCTTCGAAACGAAAGAGGCGTGTTGAAATAGGAATCGGATGAAAAACGTTTTTATCTACAATCGAATGTTTTCTTTTTTGTTCGTTTATTCATATCTTATACAAATCTACATCGTTGATCGAATCTTTATAAAAATTTTTCGAGAGTTTCACTGATGTTTCGTAGCTACCGTCAGCTTATCCTACCATCCCTAAAAAAAAAATTGGTTAATTTTTTTTTTTTCGTCAAACCTGCTGCCATCTTTCGGAGGCAGCAGCATCTATTTTCTTAAGAATATAGGAAACCTGGCAGGAGATTTTTCTTTTTAAATTTCTCCTTCCCAATTTCAAAACTGGAATTTAATAAACCTTGAAGCAGCGACCTTTTGGTTTGTGAAACACATTATAATTTTTTTTTTTAAATTTAAGATTTTGATTTTATTTGTTTTTGGCCACAATTTGAAAATAAATTGTTTAAAGAAAATCGAAAACCATGTCAGTTTATTAAAGAAAAAAATCGGCTATTATTTGGTTGAAATTCAGGGGAAGGGGGCCTTATTCAGACCTTATTCCTTATTGTATCACCTTTTTCAGATGAACCCATGAAATATCGAGTAATTCAGCTATATTTATGTAATTTACTCTATGCTATTTTATTTATTAAATCATTCTTTCTTTGGTGCATTATTTACAGTTCAGTTTAAATCATTTAAAACACTATTTAAAAAATTACAACTCATTAAAATATTTTTTTTCCTTTCTAACTCGATTGTTGTATTTCTCAATTCACTGAATCTCAATTCACCCAGCCAAATAATGGGTACACTAGCTAGTATATAATAGAGAACAATCACTTCTACAGTTCATATAATATTTTAAAGAAAATAAGTACTGAAAATTACAAAGGAATTCGCAGAAATTACAGTTTCACAGTACAAAATTTATTTAGCAAATTTGCACTGGTTTCTTTTCTTTTATTTATTTATTTATTGATTTATTTTAAATTTGTCGCTTTCGCATTGAACTGAATTTTACTAAGCTAAATTTACTATTCTTCGATTATCCATCTTTTAAATGCCTGAATAGAAGTGAATTATTTTCCATTTGACTTTTCTCAAAGCAGAAATACATATTATTTGAGATATATTTATTTTATTCTTTGCAGTCCTCAAATTGTACTTCAAATACTTCAAGTTGGAATTTTAGATACATTTATGGAGAAAAGAATTATATTGGTAAAATTTTTACTGTGTGTATAATTCTTTTAGATTGGATAGCATAGCTAAAAACACATTAAACATTACAAAATTAAAAACGAGACTTTGGTCACGCGTATCTTAAGCCTGAAATTGATTCAAACAGAAATGATGCGCGAAATACAATATATGGCATTGGCATGATAGTGAATATAGAATATAATGGCTGATGCTGTAAGACGTTCGTTTACAAAATTATTCTGTTAAGATCTCACGTCTATTCTGAAAATATAAAACACATGCGAAAGGAGAAAACATATTTGTTCAAATGTCAATCTTGTGCTGCCATCTATTGCGAAAAAATATTGAAAAACTTTAAAAAAGTTTTTCAACATATATACGTTAGGTAGAAAAGGTCTGCGTTCACCTATAACAAATCATACATCAAAGCTAAAATTTAAGAGAAATATAATTTTTTTTCTAAAAAGTTTCATGAATGTGTTCACTATTATTTAAATATTGAGCATGCAAGAATTCGTTCACTTTGAATTCAAATTACGTAAGATAATGGGAGTTTCGTAGCTAAGCTCATCAATAGTAAGCAGAAAAAGTCTGCGTTCACTGTTTGAATATTCTTGATTCCTGAACTTTTTATCAACAGTCGTTATAGATTAACATAATTTTTTAATCCAGCTAACAAGTAAAATAGCTTAAGAAAGTTGTAACACAATATTTTGTTTTTGTTTTTGTGAGATACGAAGCAATTCACAAGGACATGGGAAATAAAAGGAAGAAAATTAGAATCAGTGAGCTTAAATCATTGTGAAAATGTGGAAAGATGGAAAAAGTCGTCATGATATATCCAAATCCGTTGAAGGGCATCATTACTCTATCCAGCGTGTTATTTATAACTTTAAATCTACAGAAGTTTACACACCCAAACCTCGTTCAGGTCGTCCATCTAAACTCACAATCAGAGAAAAATGAAGTATGATATCCGTAGTGGGAAAAAATCCGCGTTTGACTGCAACTCAAATAGCAACAAATATTCACGAGAAGTTTAAGGAAAATATTTGTGCGGATACTGCAAGAAAAATCTTGAAAAAGGCCGGATACCCCAGTGGCTCACAAAAAGTCTTATATTTCAAAAATCCTACATAGCGCTTTTGCAAAAGAGCATATACATAAACCTCCAGAGTTCTGGAGAACTGTGATATTCTACGAGACAGCAAATTTTGTATCTTTGGTATAAATGGTCGTAAATTAGTATGCAGGAAACCTTGTAAAAGTGTTTCAAAAAGAGCATTTAGTACCAACGGTAAAGTACGATGGTGGGGGAGTTATAGTGTGGGGGTGCATGGCGAGTAATGATATTGGTAAATTAGAGTATATCGAATCAATTATGAACAAATGTGATTACCTTGATGTCCTAAAAACAATTTAAAGGAAAGAGCCACCAAAATAGGCCCATGATCTTCGTTTCGTTTCTAACAATGCAAGCCTAAGCATACCACTGAGATTGTAAAGCTTTGTCTCTTGTATAATGTTCCAAATCAATTGCACCATCCACGTAGTCACCTGATTTGAATCCCACGGAACACCAATGAGATTTATTGGAATCTAGGATTCGTCAACACATTATATCTAGCAAGGATATGCTGAAAAGAGGTTAAATAGGTAATGTCAAAAGATAAGCACTGAAGAAACCGCTAGACTTAATATATCAATGCCGAAACGATTTCAGGAGGTTCTCGAAAGACGGGATTATTCCAATCAGCTATTAAATAATCATTAGCCTTTTTAAATAATTTTTATAGTTACTACTAAAACAGTGAACGCAGACATTTTCTACTAGATTTTTGTTAGTTTCGCTGCAAACCTGTCTTTATTTTAAAAGCTATGAAAGCAAACCGAGTTTACTTTAGTTGTTCTCAATACTTGAAATGAACTAAATAAAATATAACTTTAAGAACAATTTTAAATTCCAATTAAAATTTTTTTCCCGTTGTTTATGTAATCAATAGTACGTGAATGTAGACTTTTTCTTGCAAGTGTATATAAAGAGAACACACCACACACAAACACATTTGTTCAAATGCCAATCTTGTGCTGCCATCTATCTTTAAGTATTGTTTAAAAACTTTAAAGATGTTTTTTAGTATATATACATGTGCATTTAAAAATTAAGTAACTTACGTACACACACACACACGCACACACACACACACGCACGCACACAACCAGAGGCGGATTAAGGTAGTTGGACGCCCCTGGCGGTAAAAGTTTTGAGGCCCATGGGGTCAAGAGTCAAAAAACTAAAATAGTGAAAAGAGTTGCTTACTTTAATTTCTCAAAATAAAATGTACTGAGAAAAAAACTCAACGGCTAAAGAAAAATATTAACTGTATATAAAAAAAAATTAAAAACCTTACTGAAGAGCTTACAGTTTTGCTGTTCAACTTGATTTCTCTTCTGCAAATTCATCAATTATTTTTGCCATATCTATTTTGATTAAAACATTTGGTTCTGTATATAACATTACCATGTTGTTCAATTTGTCTTTTCTCCCAGAGTACTTCTTAAACTATTTTTAACACGTTTTAAAACTGAAAAATTATTTCACCTGATGCATTCGATAGCGTTATTATTGAAAATATTTTCAAAATATTTCTACATTAGGATTTCTCTTGCAATTCGATAAATTTCTAGTGGGGTTTTTCATTACATCCTTCTTTTCTTTTCTTGCCCCAATTCATATCGTCAAAGTTAAAAGATTCAATATCGTCTTTAGAAGTTTCCTTTAATTTTTGTGTAGTTTTCTTTTTAATATTTCAGGTTATAATCTCTCGTCGAAAATACAATAAAGTATTCTATAACAGTTTGATAAATCTCAGCTCCTCAGGATAGTTCTCTTGTCCTATTGCATATGACACAAAATTAATTCCCTAAGAAATTGTCCCTTTTTTCAAAAATTCGTGAAATAATAGCAATTTGATTCTGCTTAAAAATTACAACCCCTTTTAATTTAAATGACAAGTTTATTCTTAGCATTTAAGCATATAAAATGTACATATAATCTTATGAGTTTGTAATTGTTTTAAATTTATTCATTAATGTTATTCAACAATTTAGGACAGACATTAAAATAAAATAAAAGAAGCAATATGTTACGCAAAATTGACAGTTGATATCCTTTTACAGGAGATATTAACACTAGTAATTGATTTTTCCTTACAGGCTTAAAAGATATGCTCCAATACTTCAAGACGCATAGTTAAAATTGAAATGCTTGATTATATAAAACTAGTATTTATTGCATTTTAGTTCAATAAAATTTAACTGCAGTCTTATCAAAAATTTTTTGTTCAAATAAAATTCTGATCTTGTGTGTTGTTGGTACTTCCTTATTTATATGAGCTTAATACTAATCATATATGGACGCCTAAAAAAATTAAATGGCTTTTAACATTTTTTATTATTTTTTTAAAAAAAATAAATGTATTTTTATATATTAAAATGAAGATTAAACAACTTTTCAAATAAATCATCATTTCATTTACTTTAAAAATAACATATCAAGTAAAAAATTCTATCATTAAGCTTTTTAAACACTTTAGAGGCTGAAATTTACTACAGATAATAATTGGAGTTAGAGGATTTGAAATGCTAAATATCAATACAAATATAAAAAGAAAAGTGTAATGTTAATTCAAACCCTGCTTTAAAATACACTATTAGTCATTAAAATCATTACAAAATTACAATTAATAGTTATATTTTTATCTCCTGATAATTTAAAAAAAAATTGAAATCGTCCTTTTTCTGATGAGTTTTAAGTATTAGCAAACCAATTTAAATTAGATATTCTTGAGACCCTCAATGGGAACACTTTTTTTAACATTTAGTTGAAAGATATTTATCCTGTAGAATCTGTGCTTTCAAACAATGGCACATTATTTAGGTGCCAAGCTTTTCATATAAATGATGAAGCTGGAAATCCATTTTTAAGAGCTTTAGTTACATTTGATTTAAAGTTTTACAGCCTACTCATAAGTTATGCAATTGTAGAAAGGGTAAATTCGAGAGTGACATCACCTAAGACAAAACTAAGGAATCAATTAACATAATCAGAATGACTTAGGAAGAACGATTGACTCCCTGAGTTTATTTTATTTCATCACCACAGACGCTTCTGAATACAATTCTAAAATTAATAAAAAAAGATCCAATAGATCACGATATTTAAAAAAGGAGAACCGGAATGAATTTTAAATAAATTAAACAATTATAGCATTTTAATATATTTTTTAAAATTAATTTTACAAAATTATAAATAAATAAATAAAAAATGTTTATAAATTGTGAGTGAAAATTAATTTCCTACTTTTCTGTCACTTTTTTTTCTTCTTTCATTCTACTTTACTGCTAAGATTTCTGTCATCTTTGGATGGAATTTCTGACGCTATGAGTGTTGTAATAAGATCTTTGAGCCTACTATAATATGCAGCAATAAAAATTGAATTTCGTAGCTTCTTTTCTTATAAGTATGTTATGTATATATTCTATGTGGATTTCGTTTCATGATTCATGGAGCAAAAGTTAATTGTTGAACTGTTAAACAACAGTACACTTCTTTGAAATTTTACCAAAAAATTATAACTTTCTTACTTTATGTACACATTATTAGGAATATTTACAAATTTTATATACATGATTCAAAAGTCCCAAAGTCTTTGTCAAAGAATGTATTTGAAACTCATTCATGAAACAAAAGTGTTATTTTGATAATTATGATGGAATAATTTTTGCAATGAATCAGCTGCATTTTGTTATCACAGAGAAGATTAAACAAGAAATCAAGCCACCACGAATATTTCATAGAGAATGGAGAATTTGGAATTTTTGGTAATGCTGTATGTGGAGTTATTTTATAAATGCATTTCACTAGATTGGCAACTCACTTAACTACATGATTGGAGAAAATCAAATGCTCAATTTTCGGATTATATTATAGACCAGTGTTTCTCTGAGGTAACCCTGGGCGGTAGGCACGAGTATATCGAATAGTCGAAAACAAAATTTTATTTAAAAAAAAAATATGTATGTTAATTTACTGAAAGGAAGAAAAACAAAATACATTTGACACAAAATACACATTTACACTGATATAATACACTTGTAATTGTATCAGTATCGCATAATGTTGTTGATAACTAATTTATTAATACTAAGTTAAGAACAATATTAGTAATTACCAATGACTCTGTGGGTTTGTCATACATAATATTATATACAAAATTCATTACTTATCATGTTAATTTGTACGGTTTATAAATAAAGTCGTATTGTAGCCTAACGTCAAAGTACATTACTATTGAGTTCAAGACATTGCTATGGTCTAGAGCGTATTGCTATGAAAATTCTGATTGAATATTGAGCGCCATTATAGACTGAAGATATCTTTTGGTCATTTTGAAAACAACACACAATCAAAGCAAAATGTAATTCATGTAAATTACAATAAAAGCAGATGGTTTAGAAGGGGAATATAAGTGAAGATGAAAATGACAATTTAGGGGATCTTAATACAAGTGCCAGAATTAAATTACACGTGGATTGAACCTCGTTGAACCCAAACATTCTCTCTCAATAATTTATTATTTATGCTTACAGCCATGATCAAGATGATCTGACGTATCAGGATCTGTAAGAAGTAATATGTAATGTCCAAATACACACACACAATTACTATTCCTTTATGTAAAGGCAGTTCTGAGAATGCCCTTTTGCACAATGAATACAAATACATTGGAAAAATAACCTTTTCTCGATTGAGGAAGTTAAAAAGTGACTTAAGTACAATAGCGTTTAAGATAAATTGTGTTCTCTCAACCTGATGAGCGTAAAAAATGACAAGCTGTACAATTTATGATAGAAATGATATCATCAGTGGCTTTGCTTTGATAATAGCAAGAATGAAACACAATTCCAATTTAAAATTTCCAATATAAACTATACGTGTCACAATAAATCACTGTCACATTAAAATTATACATTTAAATGTGTGACATTATTGAGTAGTTTTTATCATATACTTAATTACTATACCATATAACAGAAACTTTCTAAAAAAACCAGATGATAAGTCTTTGTAAATTGTGATTCTAAAGGAGATTTTGTGTTTGCTACACCCAACAAGTTTACATTTAATGACTTTTTTAGTGTATTTCAGTATTAAAATACTTCTTATATAAATCGTATTTACATCCTTTTCAGTTCAGCAAATACTTGAATATGCTTCACATTTAATTACGTGCGATTAACTCTGAATACGTGTTAGGTTTATAAAATATCATGTATTATAAATTGAACACAAAAAAGTGGTTACTTGTCAAAGAAATAAGAATAATGGAGTCGGGTATATAATGATCCTGATTATTTTCAATAATCTAGGGTTCTATCAAACCTAAATCCAGCCTTGAAGGTTTATCAAGTTTTCAAGAAACCGTTATTTCTGTCTGCTACATCCAAAAGATGGCAGCACAAGCTCCTTGCTGAAGATTTTCTCTGTTTTCCGGCTTCATTGTACTACAGAGGAAAAATTTAGCTCAGGAATGATTTCATTTCAGAATTATATTCGACATTTTAATTTTAAAATCCTACTACTATTCTGATGTTTTATGAAGATATCAAAAACCTTTGTAACAATAAACCTGAGGAATGACCATGACCTAAATTGGTTTTATTAGCAGCTTGTCTTCGAATGTGACCATTTAATGTTTTAATAATTCTATTCGAACTATATGAAAATAAAATTTAAAACAATTTTTGAACGCTCTTTACACCAAGAAAGGGCAATTGCCTTGGCTTAAGAGCCACATTGTGAAAGCGGTGGGTAATAGAGGGCCTCACCTTGTAATTGGGGGCTATTCCTACTCCCTCTAATCGCCCTTGTCTACTCTCGGACCCGGATAGAAGTGTAGGAGCAACTAATTGATCAGGCGACATGATTCACTAAAATCGTTTATTTGTCACAATAATCAACACAGACACAATAACAATCCAATTAAGATAGTGTGATCAATATTTAGAGCCCGAAGGTGAGACCAGTTAGCATGGGGATAATATTTACAGACATTCAACTAATTTCTACGATAACTTATACTAGCTCGTTTCTAATTCGGACGCGATCTAACAATTTGCTCTCTAACTTCTATTTAAATAAGAAGCACAATACCTGAACTCTGTACTTTCAAAATCCTATGGCTGAGGCCTTGTACACTAACGGTCGACTTGTGTGTGTGATCACCACGTATCCGAGCAATCCTCACTTTGGTAATCTTCAATTATCAATTTAAGAAGCTTAGATTTTCACTTCATGAACTCTTACTTCACTAACTCTCAAAACTCGCGAATACAGAATTTATATAATAAACTTAATTTGTATAATCACCTTTTCTTGAAAGTTTGTTGAAATAATTATTTTCCTTAAAGAATCCCCAAGTGGTTAGTAGAATCTCGTATAGATCTGTCACAGCCTATTAAAATTTTTGCTTTCATTAGTTAAGTTTGCATCTCAAAAAAATGTATAAATTGTACCTTAAAACAATAAGTATAAATTAAATAAAATGGTAGAAGTTTTATTCAATTTATTTACTGTACTAATTTCATATCATCTATATCTGAAAGGACATTTAGTTTTAGAATCAGTTTAAAGAGAAAAATGTACCCTATCACACATCTCTAAATTTTTTTAAAATTAGGAGTAAGATTGCTTATCGAAATTTTCATAAAGCCCGCAAGTTAATGTTAGCAACTTTATCTATATCTACTCTTGTTGATCTTCATGCTAGAAAAACTTTGCCCACAAATAGATGTCGATCCAAATATAGAGAAAGTTTTCTCTAGATTTTGTTTGTTAATTGTCTTGGCATACTGCAAAAAAAAAAAAAAAAAACCCTCTCTTAGAGTCACTTTTTGCTTACCCTTGTTGTAGACCAAGGGTGAGCAATTGGTTTTGGCTTGATGACCCTACTGTAAGAGCGGATGAGCGGATGGATTGGAGGTTCGCAACTTTTTAAAATGAATGTATACATTATCAAAATATTAAGTATAAACTAAAAAATAGCCAGGCAGCTTTATTCAATTTATTTATTGTGCTAATTTAATATTGTCTACAGCTGCTCCCCCCCCCCAGCACATTTAATTTTACAATCAGTTTAATGATATAAAAATGTACCCCATCTTACATTCTTACTTTTTCTTAAAATCAAGAGTGAGATTGTTTGTTTAAATTCTCATCACAAACTGCAAGTTTATGTCAGCCAACTTGCATCTATATGTACTGTTAACGATCTTCATGTAAGAAAAACTTATCTCACACACAAACATATGCCTACTAAAATATAAAGAATATAATATCCCCTTTAAAGTTCTTAATGCATGGGAGTTTTTCAGCTAGCGAAGGTTGTAAAAGTCAATGACACAGCATTAAGTATTTTTCTCTCACTGTGATGTAACTGTAAGTCAATAAGTTCAAGTGTAGTTTATCAACAATAAAGGGATAACAGGGTAAACTGAATTTAAGCTCAACTTTCTTAAAATTCTGAAAACTTCCTGTAATCTTTTTCTCTAAACTCTACGAATGTTTCTTAGTAGAAATATTTTCTAGTACATTGTTTTCGTTATAGTGAAACTTGGAAGACACATATTTGATCACGCACAGGAAAAAATCTGGTTTCATACCGGAGTTTCTTACTGTCGGCGGGACGCAAGTGGCTCGCAAGCTACTCGTTGCCTACCTCTGCTGTTGATGTTATGTTGAAGTTTCTGTTAAAAAGGAAGTGCTTTTAAATTACTTTATAACTATAATTCACATCCTCATATTTTAATTTTAATGTTCTACAGGAGAAATAATTATTTTTTTATTTTAATAATATTTTGAATAATTGTTGAGATATAGGCTAATTTGAAAGAAAAAAATTTTGGTTCACTCTTGTCAAGAAAAATTTACAGAAAACATCATTTTTTGAGTAAATACAGAAATGGAGAGTAAGTCAATTAAAAGAATATAAATTTGCAATTTATATACACATCAAAAGAAAGTCTTTAGGTAGAAAATTTAATGATAAATTAACCTAAAATATGGCAAAATGCTTTGTTTAAAAATGTAATTAAACACACAAGGTATCATATTTGTCTAATAAATTTTATTTATGAAAATTGAAAGTAAAAATTGAATTAAATTAATTTACTATATTTAATCAAATGTTATTTAATAAAAACTATATTTTATTAAGATATTTTTCATTAAATACTTCACAAATCAAAAAATAGATCACATTAAATCATTTGAAAAACAAAACATTAAAGAAAATGATCAGTAATTCTTAAAATACATATTTTATGGTTGACAAGTCTTTTAATTAAATTAAATTTTAAATAATTTGTATTTAATAATTTAATTTTAATTATTTTATGAATTTATTTATTTGTTATGGAATCAAGATTGCTTCATATTTGCTTCAACTTTAATTTTATAGCAGCAATCTTAAGCATAAGGTACAAATTCAAACTCATTTAAGGGGGTAGGTTCACGAAACAGGATCTGTATCTCAGTAATGTTAAAAATGGGTATTTTTAAGGAACATTTATAAACATTCTCTATTAAAAAAGAATCTCCATTTTTTTACTGAATATTCTTTGAACCATAATATATACTTTAATCAGAGATTTTATGGATAGGATGTCTAGTTATTTTTTAAAAAAAATATTTTTTGCACAAATCTGTTTTTTTCTTCAAAAACAGTGAAATTTCATGATGTTTAATGCTATAAATCAAGTCAGAATATTTTTTTTGAAAAACTCCCTCGATTAAAGTGTGTATTAGAGTGTAAATATTAATAATGTAAAGTTATAAGCTTTTAAATGCAGTAGTTTAGGAACAAATGCTCCTTATATAGAAAAAAATTTTAGTTTTGAGAAAAATGAGTTTTGGAAAGGGATTTAGTAGACTTTGACAGGTGGTAAAATATTTTCAAAGAATTATTAAAAATACTTCTACTGCACGTAGAATGATAATTTTTGCACCATTAGAAGCGTAGAAATTCATATTTTTTAAAGATGGGGAAAATGTGTTTTGGGGCCGAAATTTATGAACCTTAATTAAAATCTATCTTTACTTATAAAATTGGATTATTGTATTCCTTTCTTTAAAGCATGGTCACTGAAACAGTCTGGATAGCGGAGTTACTCACCTCACTCGAAGTCAGGGAAAGTCAGAGAGTCGGTTTCCTCGTGCAACCACTCATTTCATCTCACCTTTCTTCTTTCACTGTTTTTTTTTATATGTAACATCTTTCCTCTCGATTGCTGGAGATTTGTAGGAGTGATTTCGTGAAAAGGGATGGAAATGCGTCACAGGAAGTTGGGGAAGAACGCGCTATATAATTTGACCAATCAACGCGCTTGGTGGTGCCTCTTCGCTACCCTCGCAGTGAAGTTCTGTTTTTTATCTTTCATTCGGGAAGGGCTCCGCCCCCCTTGTGGTCTAGGCCGTGGGATATTTGTTTTGTTTTCTCAGTTTAGGATCAGAGAAGAAGCTATGTCCTTTAGCTGGATCTTGTAAAAATATATCCACGTGGGGTTCAACTCTAGTAGCCATCAAGCCGCCAGATTTCTTTATATTGTTAAATTTAGCATTTCAAAAGATTCTAATTAAAAAACTCGGTTTCATTTGCGCTTGATACTAAGTCTACTTCGCACATACCAGCAAGTCTTATTAGACTTCACCAAGGATAAACTTGGGATCCTTACGCTCAATTGTCAAAGTCTGAGGGCTCACCAAACAGATTTCGACGTTATTTCACAAAACTGTACGTTACTCATGTTGGCAGAGACGTGGTTAGACAATGACGTGCGTGTTTCGATACCTGACTTCGATTGCTGCGTACAATTTAAACGACCGGGCACAGAGCAGCTGGTGTTGCGATATATCGCAAACAGAACACCTCACATGTTGTGGCTACTCATATGGATATTACTTATCGTCAAAAAAGTGGACTGGGTATTGTTAGTCAAGATATTGGGGACATATGTGCGGCAAAATGCTTATTTGAAAATGGACAAACGGTGATTTCGGTGGCCGTATACATTTTTCCTAATCAAACGGTTCGAAAGATTAAAGATTTCCTGCATTTTTTACTTTAACCATATACCGAAGGTGGTTCTGCTCTTAAAAAAAAACTACCGCTCGCTTCCCATGATTTTGAGTGGTGATTTTAAAGATAGTTTGCTAGAAGCCGAGTCACTCATAGCTTTTTTGAATGATGAACTCAAGCTCGAAATGAACACAAATCGAAATGTTTCGACAACTAACAGTGGTACTATTATTGACACTATTTTTCAACGGTTTTTAAATACTTTGAAATCACAACTATATGTGTCACATTTTAATTATCACAAGTTATCATTACCGCTCTTCCGAAAATTGAACAAGAATAATTATTTTTGATAAAAAAAAAATGTATTACTCCTTGTTTTAATTAAAAAAAATTTCATTAAAGATATAATTATTCCATAGAAAATTATTTCCAATCATACTCGATTCATTTTTTGCAGGACTTAAGTTGGTATGGCGAATTTACCACGATAATATGCCAGATGCTACACATGGTATGCGACTACTGTATGTGTGTGTGTGTGTGTAAGGCTCGTTTCTTCCCCCCCCTTTTTTTTCACTCAGGGCTCAACTATACTTACAGTGTCCCGCTAGCGAAGGCAGCACTACACCACCACTACAGTATACATATTTACTAGCATTAGTATCTTTCATATGCCTCGCCTATATTTTTGCCAAATAGTTCTTCATTTTATAGTATATAGTAAAATCGGGCGTATAAAGCGCACATATACTTTCTATGTGTATTTTTTTTATTTTTAGGTATGTTCGCTGTATAACGCATACCCCTTTTTTCAGAGTACTATCCAAGGTTTTTGAAAAAGTCGTATACTTTTTTCTTGAACTAAAACTCTTAAGTTCATACGGTTCATTTCATTTAAAGAAACAATATTTCAATGTATGCTGAAGTCTATTTTTTTGTTCTGATCTATTTAATTATTTTTAAACCTATCATTTTTATACTATGCGTATAACACTCACACGTATATTTCGATCATATCTATTTTGTTAAAAGAGCGTGTTATACGCTGGATTTTACGGTTTGTTCAAAATCATCCTGCTGAATTTGCAAGTCTTATTTCCAATAAAGATGTTTGAAATAGCAATAAAATATGAATAAAAATATTTAAAACTTTGTTCCATTTTGTAAAAAGAAATATTGCATTAATAAAGGCATGCTGGGAGTCTAAAACATGATTCAAAGACGGCTCAATGATAGCTTATACGGGCCTAAATACTATTTTTTTCTTTTATTTTTGATCCTTCGCACTATACAGCAAATATTTTTGCTACCTACAGAATAAATATATAACCAACTAGAAATGCAACTTAAAATATTTGAGGAAGATTAATCATGAATAAATTTATTAAACAGATATATATCATTCTTTAAGGCCACTCGTGTTCGTTATTGGTTGCTTACTTTTACATATAGCATTCAATTCTGAACGGATTTTTGAAATCTCATGTACCAGGGGTAAACAGAGCGTCAAATTGAAGTGAATGCACATGGGGAAAAGAGGGGAATTCCATGGTTTCGGTCAATGGCAGATTTAAAGTAGCAGTACCTTAGTTTTGAAATGGGTGGTTGAGTTGTATTTGATATCGGGAGTCGACAAAATAAACTTATGTGGTTCTGTGGATTCATCACTCACACAAATATGTATATATATCTGTGTGTGTGTTGAATGCTCAACGAATTCCATTTATTTAAGATAATTTCATTATTAAGGTATACTTATTGTAGTTTGTCTCAAATGATCAAGGTCGATAATTTCAAAAATTACATAACCATTAATGAAATTTGTTTCTCCTGTATTTTTAATTTCGTTTTTTATCAGAAAGAACATTAGATGAAAAAATATCAGAAATATGATGTAGAAATAAGTTTGGTACAAATATATTTTACTTTATTCTACAATGATAGTAACGTACTATTGATATAATTTAAAATGTACTAATGACATTATTATCCAGGTGGTATACTTAAACACATATTAAATGAAATAGTTGGACCTTTACTGTACAGTTTATAAATATGAAAACACATTTATAAATCGCTCAATAAAAAGGGTTTGGGAGAAAAAGGGTTTTTAAAAATGTAGAATTAATGCTGTGTGGAATAAATGAAAGAGCGCAAACTATCCGATGTTCATTTTAATTTTTCTCTCATATTATCCACAAAATACAACCTAGAAAGGTACTTTTTCAACATGAATATCTTCTTTTCGCATCAGTATTCAATATTTCATGTTCTGAATATTATTATGTCTCTTTTCTGACGACAGATGTCGCTACATGGAAAAGAATCGAATAAGCAGCTTAATGAACAATTGAAATACATCGTTGTCTGCTCCTTATGTGATGTGTTATTGAAACAAATATGTAAAGAAGTATTATACAAAATCCTTTTATCTAAGCATTGAAAAAAGGTTTTTCCCATTTCATGTACATTAAATTTATGTATAAAGTACGTTCATCCATGAATCTAATTCAAAAATTTTAGCACTCATTTATGATACTAAAGTTTGATTAATTCCGAGGCAGCCGATTAATTTAACTCGCAGAAGCAATTTGTGGTATTGGTGACGAAACACCTTGTTCTGCCCCACGGTCAAACAATGAATACAAAACAAAAGCTCTGGCAACCTACTCTTCGTACTTCCTCACCATGTCAAAGCTTGAGAGGGCTTCGAGTCTGCAAATTTAAAATGTATTATCCTCACTACTGGCAGAGGTTTAGTGGCACAGAAAAAAAAAAGCCCCAAAATACTGGGACCCCTTACATACGGTGGTTCGTAATACAAGTTAATAATATAATAAGGGTAAATAGGGTATATAAACTGTAGAATTATGCTTACCTCGAAAAAACTATATTATGTATGATTGTTAAAAAAGTTTTTTCTCTGTAAAAATATTTATAAAATCTAATTGTTTGAATAAAATTACGAATAACAAAATAAGATACTACTAACATATATCTTATTTAAGCACCGCATATAAAAAGAAGATATTTAACACACTGAAAAAGATTTTAGCAGCAGTTTTATTCAATTTATTTACCGTGCTAGTTTTATATCATCTATAGCTGCAAGAACATTTAATTTTAGAATCAGTTTAATCTGATAAATGAACCCTATCACACATTTCTACAATTTTTCGATATCAGGAGTGAGACTGTTTATCGAAATTTTCATCAATACCCTCAAGTTTCAGCCAACTTACATCTATATTTACTCTTGCTGATCTTCATGCAAGAAAAACTTTGCTCATAAATATATGTTAATCCAGTTCTTCTCAAGCTTCAACAATGCATTAATTTTAATAAAACTATACTTTCACACTAAAGCTACAATACGCCTTTAACCTCTGAAATGCTACCGTCATATATAAATGTCTCTTCCAACTCAGGCGATAATTGCCTCGGGCGTATATGTACGTCTTTCAGAAGTGCAATCTTTTCTGTGCACTGCTATCCATAAAATTATATTTGGAATCCAATTAAAGGACCTTAACAATATTTGCAAAGAATTTACGTACTTCAGAGGACTTGCTTATTTATTCCTTTCTTTCCCTTCCTCAATACATCGCATTCGCGCAGCTACGTGGAAAACGGTGGCCTTGGGGAGTGAAACACAAAACTTTTAATCGGCGTCTAAGGCATTAATTAGATGCCGTACAGATTATCAAGATAAGTGTTAACTTGTATATAATTTTATTAATGAGAAGCCCATGGTAATTATTAAACTTGTTTTAAATTCAGTATTGTTAAATTAACTGTAAAATGAATTGTGCAGTACCGATACATTTATAAGGGTATTATATCAGTGTAAATGTGTATTTTTTTTTTTTTTTGATTATGTCAGAATGTATTTTGTTTGTTTACTTCCAGTAAATCAATATATTTCTTTTAAAATAATCTTTTGTTTTCGGCTTTTCAATATGCCCACGCCCCCATCGTAGAGTTATCACCCCCCCCCCTTAGGAGGCATGCCCCTAACTTTGAGAAATCCTGTGTTACAGATAAAATTTTCTTTCTATTTGGGTTTTCTGCTGTCTTAGCGGCCCCAAAAAAACTCTTTGTGGAAGTGTACTAAAATCACGTTATGGAAATAAAAGTGAACTCCAGATTAGAAAGTAACACATTGCTAAAAAATAACTATTAATTTATTTACTTTCAAAGTTAAAATCAGAATATTACATAACATGATAAAGGTACCTCGATTACTAATTAACATGTGGCTTAGCAAGGAATCGACTGGAGGTCCGATTTTCATCTTTCTCTTTATTCGCCATCCACAGTCACGGTTAGTTTATCAATTCAAGGGTTCTGTATATCTTGGTTGGAGAGCCACAACCGTTATCTTTACTTATAACCAGTTTATCATCGAAGTTTTGAAATTTATTCCTAAATGAGAAAGACAACAGAAAATATTCACGTATTATGAATACCATGTTCACCAATTCCAAATGAAATCACGGTATAATCTACATTGACAACAAAAATTTGACATCGAATTGTTATCAAATTTGCACTTTTTAAATACATCCAGCCCACATGCAGCTTGTTTGTATTTAAGTAATAACCACAACTAATCAAATTCATTCTATAAGCAAAAGCTCATCTCACCACACAAAACTTATTTGAAAGAACATTTTTCCGATAAAAAAATAAGCATCAATTATATAGTCACGCGTGTAACATGTGTCTGAATTCAAAATTTAGTTTTCTTTTATTTTGCAGGGTTGACACTGTTTTTCAGGGCAAACATATTTTAAGACATCTCTCCAAATATTTATTCTTATTTGTCACTCTAAACTGAATCATGACGTTAAACGTACCAACACTAAATAAATTTACAGTAACAGCCTGTTTATACAAAAATAGTTTACCATTTTAATACTGGTAAAATGGATTTTAGTAGAAACAAGTAATATAAAGAAACTTTTTAAAGTCAATTTGGACTTTGGTGGTGCCACCTGTTGAAGATAATTCTAACTTTGTCAGAAATAACAGAATAAATTTAAATTAAAAAAAATATATTAATGAATAATATTTGAAGAAACTGTATTAACATCAAGTGTCATCCACTGCAAGTTTTAAAAAGGTATTTGAGCTTGAGTGGATGAAGAAAAGTATTTTATTAACGATTGAAAATTGATCAAGACACACACACACACACACACACACATATATATATATATATAAATATATAAATAGGGAGAGTAGGTATTGAAAAAACATTAAGCAAATCAATTTTAAGGTAATATTTAAAAAAAAAATACTCTGATCAATTAGCAACGAAAATATGAAGTTTTCACTTTATGTACCTTCTGCAATATTAATATCCCGTTAGATTTGGAAAAACTACGAAATACTGATCTTCCAGATACAGCAACTATTTGCAATTCTTTTCAAACAGTTTCATCAATCGAAATATATTGATCTTTTTTCTTTCTCATCTTCAGAACTTCAAGCAATCTCATTCTTTTTCGTTCTCAACACATATTCGCAATATTTTCTTCTTTATCGTTGGTATTTGCAGAACCAAGCTCAGGGTAAATAGATCATTATCATTTTCAAATAGTTTATCTTCACTTTCAGAAAGTAGTTCACCTTCATCAATTTCCGAAAACTCTTCGCCCGTGTTATTTATTTCGCCTAAGATCTTGGCGTGTGTTGATTGTTTCGACATTTTTGGGGTAAAGCGTAATATAAATATACAATTTTATAGGAACGGTTTAAGAGGAAAAATAAAATACATGTACAGTTTAGTTTTTTGTATAATTTAAAAATATGTTTGCATCTTGAAATTTTTGGTAATTTAGTGATATTTTTATTCACGGTTATTTTTAATTCTTTTTAGTACACCAAAACTCTTGCAAATTTATAGAACATTGATACAATACGCAGAACTTGCATGTGCATTATAATTTATAATCCGATAAATTTTTATTTCTATACATTTTTTACCGTTTGAAGGACCTATCGGGATAAGTAGGGCCGTGGCAGTGGTTATGATCACAGCCTCGTAGCCGAAATGTTGCGGGCTTAAGTCCTGGTGCTACTGAAGACTAATAAACCGAAGGGGAAGGAAGACAGACTACAAAATTAGTTCTAATTCCACGGAAAAATCTTCAGTCAAAACAATAGAGCAGTTGCCTAGTGGTCAATATAATGGAATCATTTCTGGAATATCATGACTTCGAGCTGGACCTCTCATGACCCCTCTAAAGACCCACCGTGAAGAGAGGCTCGATTCACGTTACATATGTTGAGTAAGTGAATGAATATTAATGTCTCACTAATCAACTACTCGAGGGTTATCAGCGACGAACCTCGTAATTTTGAATCATGGTTAAGGTATCCGACTACCCTAAAATTGTGAATTTTGCAAAATTTGACAATTTTTTAATGATTTTTTTATGGGTCATCTTATTAGATTTATAAAAATACCGAATTTATCATTTTCCGTTCACTAGAACAAAAACTACAAATGTTTTAGTAAAAGCAGATGCCATTGTTTTAATCAAGATGTCATACTTTAAAATGCAAATGCGTTTTAAGTATAACATCTCGAAATGTGATTTTTTGGAAATTATCAAACGGGGTCAGCGATTGCTCAAAATGTTTTGAGCATAATTAACCGAATTTTTTTCTGTAAGTTCTGTATAGTAGTAGAAGTGTTTTAATCTTTAGATTTATCGATCACTGTTTTATTACAGAATTTACAATCCCTTATGTGAATATAATCACTGTTTTTTTAAAGCAATTTCATATAACAACTGATATAATGTGCTCTAGTTTTTGAAAAAAGAAAATATCTCTTATTCTGAAGGTCACTTCAAAATTGAATAATATATCAACACATTAGAGATTGAAGAAATTGAAAATTTGTTCATAAGCCTTTGGTACAGAATGGGCCACATTTATGCTATTTTTTTGTCAATTTTTACCTATTTTTTTCCTATTTTAGTAATAATAATTTATTTTTCTCTTCTTAATTTTAGCACATTTTTCTTAAAATGCACTAAAAAAATCTAAAAATAACAAAAAAATCCCCATATCTACTTTTTTTTTAAAAAAAAAGTTGTCGCAACCAGTTGGATACCTTAAGTGACGATGATGACACCTGAGCTGGCACCCCCTCTCCTAACTTCCAGACCACACCAACGGTAGGACTTTTGGGCTCTTGATAGAATTGATAATTAAATCTGTAAAAGCTCAATATCCTTCCATTGGTGTGGTAGTTAGGAGAGGAGGTGCCAGTTCAAGTATCGTCCTTTTCACTTGACCGAGGTGCAAAATTAAGTGGTCCATCACCAACAGACCTAGAGTTACTTTGCCATGCAAAATTAATAGTTTACGATAGACGTCTTAGATTTGTCCTCAAAATAAGAAATACAAGAAGAATATTAAATATTAATGTTTTAAAAAAATCAATTATAAATATTAAAAAGAAAGTAACGAAGCTAAGCAAGAGAAAACGTTAATATTTAAAATATTTTGATAAAAGGCTAACGATAGATAAGTTTTCTTAAGTAAAATGATGCAATAAAGATGTATGGATGATAGGGAAAAATAGTTTTCACATATTGTTTCGGTTATATAAAAAATAAAATTGCAAGTATTACCAAATGAGGATCACCGTTATACTTGTAATATTCAGATGTGTAACTAGGTTTTTGAAATTTAATGGCAGTCAAAATATCATGGTCTGTCATATTTCCGAATTGAAGAGTCCGAGTGAGAGTGCTTATAAACATCGTTCTACAAAGCAGCATGATAGCTATTGGAGAAAGAATTTATGATTTTGCACCATAGTCTAGTGACGAGTACAACACCTGAATTAATACCCTCTCTCTGAACTTCCACACCATTCAATCGAGAGGGCTTTGAGCTCATAAGATATAACATCCATCAACGCCTTTACACGAGGGGTCTTCAGTGGCACTAGCCTCAAACATGTGACACACCTGATCCGAGTTCATGACTACTAGACTGCCACGGTACTGAAGAGTTCACAAGTAACGCTCCAGAAAGTCATTTAAGCATTGCGCTCCAGAAACACATTTCAGAAAGACGTATATATACGTCCTGATCACTTAACACACAGGTAGAGCGAGCTGTAGTTATACACCGGATGTTCTTAAAGCATTTATACACCTAAGCAAATTTTTGCTATTTAACATATCCGATGTCTATGTTGGAATATTTTTAATGCAGTTGGAGATGATTTTTTTTTCAACTAGCTTATTTTATGTCACAGTTATTTTTAACCTCTTAACTGCCGATTAAAAGTTACGCGATTCGCTCTCCAATGCCACTGTTTTTCGCATAGGCGAGCGTATGCGGTGTATTAGGAAGAAAAGAAAAGGCGTAAAAAAGCAAATTTTTCTTTGAAATAAGTAAATCCTTTGAAAACATTGTCAAGGTCATTTCGTTGCATTTTAAAACTTTTGGAACAGATTCAATGATAGCAGCGTGAAGAAATGGATCACATTTCGGAAAGACGTATATATACGTCCTGATCATTAAATGCACCGGCAGAGTGAGCTGTATATATCCGTCGGAGGTACTTAAAAGCATTTATGAATAGTAGTCAAATTTTCTGTTTTCTTGAAAATTATGCAAAATTTAAGGGTTGATAATAATTATATTACAATACTTTTTCAAAATACTCCGTAGAATTTTAAAATCACCTTTTTTTTATCTTTTTACCCTTCGAAATGAAATATTCATAATATAATGATTGAAACAGGGCACATATGTATTATATGTGCAAAGGAAAGAGAGAAATAAATAAAAAATATTTTAGATATCTATTTTTCAATTATTTTTATTTCAAGCAAACTATCTAAAAAACAGCGGTAGATTTTGATTAAAAAATATACAATTTTTTATTTCTTTTTTTTTATCCTGTAATGATTCTTATCGTTGGCAAGAAGTTTACAGAAAGATGTATGCTCTAGTTAATGAAAAAATAGTTAAGATGCTTTCCATATTTTTTACCTTACTACATTTCGCAAGCTAATAAGTTTTCAAAAGCACATGCGATATAAAAAGTGACTTGATATCTAAATTTATTATATTAGTGAACATAAAAACACGTTATTTATGCAAGCAGAAGTTATCCCTTTTCTTGTTAACGTAAAGCCACAAATCTTATTGAAACTAAAACGCAAAAATAAAACTAGTTATTTCCCCTCATCGTTAATATTCATATCAACAAATGAAATTTACGGAAAGGATGAACTTGACGACTGGTATCTATCTCATAACAAAATATGTTATTCCTTTTCTGTAAAGATTTCGGAAAAAAGATTTATTCTAAGGAAATTGCGACTGGTAAAATGAGATTTGAATTCCTTTTGGAGTAAAACAAGTATTTCAAAATACATGTCATTAAACACTTTTTTTCACATATACGCAATTTATTATACTAAATAGAGTTCACAGAGTAAAACTTAACTTATGGGAAGGCAGAGTAAACAATAAGGGGCGCAATAATAACAGGAGGGAGATGGATTAAGCTATAAAGTGTTGAGCAAAAAAGATGGATTATTGTTATTTTTTTTATAATTATTTTACTTCACACGGATGTGTGGGCTCGTGGTTGCCTAGTGGTCACAGTAACGACCTAGATATCGGTGTGTCTTGAGTTCGATCCCTTGTGCCTTTGAAGAGCCGCCCTGCCGATAGGCTGATGCTTGTTGAAGCTACTTGTCCTCCGCATGGTGTGGTAGTTTGAAGAAGGTGTGACGGATATATACGGTTTCCACTAACCTCCTCAATATTTCCTTAAAGTTTGTTATTTATTTCAGCCAATCTCCACCGGGAGCAAAGCGTGATTTATGCAAATGAGATTTATTATATAAGTTCGGGTTTAGCGAGTTAATAAAAAAGTAAAGTAAAGTGAAGAGCTAGAAGAGTGAAGTCAAATGAATTGAAGCATCGGTAGATCAACACGCAGTTGTTGACAGTAGTAGATTGAAGTTATGTCACGAGCTACGCCGTGGAGCAGTAGATTGAAATTGGAAAAGATCCCGTATTGCCGTGTGTGGATCCTTATCTATTATCCTATCCAGCCAGTAAGGAATTCATCACCACGACGCAACAGCCGATGTTAAAAGGATAAGGTTAATGATTTAGAACATTGTGAATACGTGTACGTGTTTTAGCTGTAATTGTACGCGTTTGATCCTTCGTGGATTCAGTCGTGATTCCGTAGTTCCGCTAGTAGTAACTCCTTCTCATACTCCACTGTGTTTTATTTCTCTTAAATTTGAATTGTGATATTACATCCTCCTGTGATTAATAAACATCAATAAATATAGTGATTTGCAACTATGTCTCTTGATTACTTAAATCCGCCTACACGTCCAGAAACATTTAACGGTAGACGGGGAGATGGTAATCTGAGGGGAGGATATAATTCACGACAAAGGGTGCAAGCTCGGGTGTGTTGTCAGGTTACTTAACCGAATTTTAAAATTAAAGGATGTGTTTCCAATAACCTGCGTGTAGCTTTATAGTGCAGCGTTAATAAGCACACATTCACTCATCTCTAAAAGTATATCAGATATGTTACTTATATTTTTAATGAGATTAAAATTGTGTTCGAAAGATCTATACAATTAAAAGAATAAATGCGAGATTTGAGTTCATAAACTCAACTTCCATTGTTCATGAGTCATTTTATTGTTATGTTAATCATTAAAAATGGGATTATCGAATCATATTTATGGAATTATTATCAAGTAAATAAATTCCGTGAATATATATATATATAGATATAAAGTTCTTTGTGATGTTGTAATTAATGTGTGACGTAGTTAAGATTAGCTGCAATGGCGCCAGGATATTTTTTAAAATAAATTTATAATAAGCTGTGAATACTTTAGAACTACATAATACACATGTGTAAATTATACAATTTTACATTTTCAGCAATGAGTGGGGATAGTTATATAATTTGTATAATGGGGTTTGAACCGTCGTTAGGTAGAGAGGGGGTAATCTTCGTAGTATGCATTGTAATTAAAATTATTTATTTTTAATTGTATTTAGGAAGAAATAAAAAGAATGAATCTTGAAGAATAACTAAATTGAGTTAACAATCATTCTGAATCTATAAAATCATGATTGTAAATCCTATATTTAATGTGTTAGTATTAAAATATAAACATGCGTTATGATAAGTGAAAAATAATGTTGTCTCTGGGAAGGAATCATGACAGAGAAAAGGAATAAGATGAAATACCTAAGAGAATAAAGCAGAGGAGTGCGAGTTATAATTGGAGATGGGCATCGTATTTTTGAATTGTGGTCAAGTGACGAGGACGACACCTGAGTGGGAATTCCCTCTATATGAACTTCCACACCACACTTTAGGGAGGACGTTTGCGCCTCGACTTCGGCCCCATCTGCACTTTTGGTCTTCAGCAGTATTAGGCTAGAACTCATGGCATACCAGCCACTATTCCGTGACCTTGAGCACTAGGCTACCGCGGACACTCAGATTTCATTGAAGGCTCTAATTAAGCAACCAACTTTTACTAGTCATGATTAAAATCTCTTTCGAATCATAACTAAACAAAAATTAATTAATAAATTCTCTAAATATGTACATTATTGCTTCTTGAGTATTCTTAATTTCAACATATATACAGGAAATGTTAGTTTTCGATGTTTCAATATTTACTAAGTCATACCTTCGTATTTCATGCAGATGGAGTAACTAATTTGAGAGGAAGGAGCAGCTCGAAACGGATCAATTGTGTTCGAAACATCGATTGATACTTTGTAAGCCAAAGTAAAACTTTTGAAGGTGAACCTGTCTGTGTTCCTAATTCACCTGTTCTTCAAAATAAGAAACTAAATTTCAATCCCAGACTTCAAAATTCCTTCGGATGCGTTCATTTTTTATGTCTTTGATTTCGAAAGAAGTCATCTTAATCGTGCCTAAGCGAAAAGAAATCTAACTCTGGTAAGATGATGATGCTTGCTCATTACAACGACCATCAGCTTCGTACTTGAGGTTGATTTATGCAGATTTCTAGTCATTACTATTTTCTTACTCAGCAAATCCCCGATCTCATAGCCTTCATTATAGCAACTGCTTCTTTTTAACGTGTTTGCAAAACGTTGATCACTGTAGAATGTGAACCACTGGATTAAATCTCAATAAGAAAGAAGGAATATTTCATGACGAGGAACAACGTAATCTCCATTCTAACCGCATTAGCGTTGTGTTGAGAAAAGAAAACTGCTTTTAACGGCCTGTCTTTAGACGAAATTTCACTACCCAAGTTTAATGACAGTCATCCTAGATGAACTTCATTTCGTTACACTGAAACGAACCAAAATTGTATTGCACTATTCGATACACTGTTCCTAAGTTGTGTGTTTTTCAAACATTTTTTTTTATTCAGATTTGATGAAGAAAAAAGGAATTGCTTCGATCGAGACAAGAAAAACTCAATCTAAGCTAAAAGCTAACAAATATTTATTTTTCGTAAATACTTGATAAAAATGCGCATATATTTGATGGATTCATTATTTTTTTACAATGCGTTTTTTAAATAGTCATAAAGTAACGTATTACTTAGCCATAATAAGCTACTTTGATTTTTTTAAAGAAAGATTAAGAAAGTGTGTTTTTGAAAGTAAGCTTTCGGGTTATCATGTTTTAATACGCCTTGTATTATAGCATGCATATTAAGCAAAATTTGTATTTATTATTCAGATTCCCAAAGAGCGACAATCAAATCAATTAAAAAAACCAAATGATCATGTCTCATTTACTAGAATTAAAATTCCATTTGAAAAAGAAGGAAGTAAGTGTTTAATGAACTGATATATGTATATACTATGTAGGGATATTGTCAATAGATATAATATAGTACAAAAAGTCAACTGAATTAATATTCTTAAACACAAACAGAATTACCACGAACCAATTTGCTAATTAAATCAGACATACGAAACTTTTCTTTAAGAAAGTTATCAATAACTTTCAAGCAAAAATGAGAAAAACAGTCTTCTAATTAAATATTTTTTTATAAGTGTTTCATACAAATTTTATGAATGTCTTATAAGAAGTATTTACCATAAATATTGTAAAATCATAAAACGTATATTGTAAGAAGAAATATACAAAGTATTTATACATAAGCGAGGTCTGTATATAAACTAATAGGATTGGCTTTGTAGCCTCTGTTGTATGCATAGAGATTTGAGTACCAACCTGGGAAAAAGATCTTGAACGTGTCTGAGACATAGTGTACACCTCATAATTATCTGACTCTCAGAATTATGCCAAGCATGGGTAAGTGTGATTTGTTTCACCTCGGTTTTCATTAAAATATTGAGTTCTAAAATTGAAATGAAATGTTTGGTGAAATTAGGCGATATATCTATGGAGATCTTACAGATTCTTGTTCATTCTTATGGAGAAGACACCAAATCCCGAACAGGAAGTTTTAGTAGCATAAAATGTTCAATGAAATTCGTGAGGAGGTAGAAATCCATAAATGCATGAGGGATGGGGACAGTAATTTCGAGAACCAACAAAACTGATAAAAAATCAGCTCAGCCGTTACAGATTGAATTTTAGAATGATATCTGGAATTAAGAACATCGATAAAGAGACTTTGTGAAAAATTTTGCAGGCGCACATGAACCTGAACAAATTTGAACCAAGTTGGTTCTGCATCAAGATAATGCTTAGCTCCGGCAGTGCTTCTCAAATATTTAATACTTGCAACCCAATTTTCAATCATAATTTTCAGCGCACCACTCCTCCATACAATAACAATGTATTGAGTTCAAACAATGTTTTTCACGGTTAAGCTGCCATACCTTTTTAATTATAAACCATTCAAATTTTCAAGATAAGTATTAAAAATTGTATTGTAATTTTGCATATGAGAAGCCCAAGTGAGTCACTATTAATTATTAATCTTTTCCTCAATTAGTATTGACACATTAATTGTCAAATACATTGTGCAGTACTGATGCATTTATAAGTATATTATATCAGTGTAAATATATATTTTACTTTTATTATGTCAAAATGTATTTTGTTTTGTTTCCTTTCAGTAAATTTGTAAATTTTTAAATCTTTTACTTTCAACTTTTAGATATGCTCAGGCCCCCATTGTAAGGTTATCACGCCACTCTAGGGACCGCGCCCCACAGTTTATGAAACGCTGGCTCAAGGTGTTTTCATGAAGTAGTTTTTGGTTGAAAAACATAGTGGGACATCTACAAGGCTTCACTGATTTAAATCCCTGTGACTATTACTTTTTCAAATTTAAAATATGTGCCGTATAGGAACCTATTTAGAGTCAACGCGGATGCTGTTAGAAAGAAAATGCCACAGCTGTTAACCCTTGAACAAGCTCTGGCGTATGTATACGTCTTACTCAGTCTGTGCGTTAAATGACCTATATATATATATATATATATATAGTTTCTGGATTTATGATCAAGATCACAAATTGCACTGTAATATTTACGTTGTAAGAGATGCATGTAATTTTAAAATTATATATATATGTATTTGAAGATCTTTCTCTAGAATAATTATTTAAATAAATATACATTTATGCATCTAAATAATGTCACATTTTTGGTTTGGCAACAATATTTGAACTGTAAACAATATTTGATAAAATTAAAAAGTAAAAATATTATAGAATATTAAAAAAAAAAAAACTTCTGCACAGATTTTGGATAAAATAATTAATTATAGTTTAAAAATAATAAAAAAAACACCTTTTTATAGTTGATTGAACAAAGTTGAACTTAATATTTTAGTCGCCAAATCTGGAAGTGGGATCTGCAATTATTCGCCAGATACGGGATTCGATCTAAAAATAGGAAATTGTTATTCCTGATGATCCTGATCAGGACAATGGAGTAAAATTTTTAAACTTTTCTATTGTCATCGGTCCTGAACAATTGAGGAAAATTTTGAATAAATCTGACCTTTGAAAGTGGGTAAAAATTGAGTTCAAAGATTCCGTTACATACAAGTGAAGCTTATAAAAGGGTGTTAAAAATTTATTATATTTTAAATTACATGAAGTATTCTTCTAGAACACACATTGGAGCTTCTCATTTGAGCGGGGAAACAAAATTACAGAACTTAAGAACAATTTCCTCTTTTGTTTGTGGATATGTGTTGTTACTAGAGCAATATGATTTTACACTGCAATGTTGATTATTGGCATTATGGTCAACACATTCAGCAAATTTCCTTGCCTTTTGGATATCAGCATGCATATAAAAGTATATATAGTTATAAATTTAATTTTCTTAAAAATGAAAATGAATGAATTAATTCATTACTTCTTCAAATATAGGATACTACTCTACAAAATAATTTATTATTAGTTTTACATAAGACATTTTAAGACTACTTTATCATTATTAATAATATACATTTTGAATGCAATAGTTTGACTGCAGCGAGGTCTTTCAACTTAGCAGCTTTGACAAACTAACTAAACCTGGCTATAACTTATTAGTTATTTGTTGATTCATGCAATGGTGTATGCATTTTAGGAGCTCAGGTGGCGCACTCGGCTATGGCTCAAAATTACGTAGTTCAACCTCAATAACAATCGTGTTCTATGAAGTGCGTCAATAATAAATAATAACTATACATTTTAGGTATGTCCTGTTATTCGATAGTTAGTAATGAATTCAGAAGATGAGAGTTCATTGTAATAATCTCTTTCGATTTTACGCAATACTGTAAGCAGAACGAGGAAGGTTGGCTAACCACTTAAAAGGGATTTTAACTGCGTTAACAGCAATCTTGGACTTGCATATTTATATGCATATATAGTTATACATACGTATACATATACACATATATACAAATATTCATATACATGCATATTTTTAAATACATACATGTATGAGTGCATGCATACATATACATATATCAAAATTAATAATTCAATTTTTCAATAGTCATTCATTTCAATTTATTTCTTTTATAAAGTAGTATAGTTTACACGTGCTTTCTTAAGCTCAAATTCATTTTTCTCTCGAAGTATTTCATTCCTTCACTTATTATTGCACTATGATGTCGAAAACTGCTGTAGGGGAAATTTCGATCCTGTAAAGCAAGCTTAACCCTATTTCACTGACTTAATTTAGTGGTAGCTATAATATATATATATACAAGGGGTGATCAAATGAAAAGGTACGAAACGACACGGTGGGTACAAATATAGACTTTATTCAAAATATACACCATAGGCCTGAGCACAACGATCCCACTGATGAACAAGCCGCAGGATTCCTTGTTCCCAGAATTCCTGTGGCTGTGACGAGACCCAGTCCTTCACAGTGTCCTTGAGTACGTCGTCCGAGTTGAAGCGCTTTCCTTTCAGGTGTTTCTTCAGTGGACCAAACACATGGAAATCGCAGGGTGACATGTCCGGACTGTAGGACGGATGGTCCTACGTCTCCCATTGGAACTTGTCCAGTTCCATTTGTGTGACTCTGGAGACGTGTGGACGCGCGTTATCATGGAGCAGAACCACACCCTCCGTGAGCAGCCCCGGTCTTTTGTTCTTGATGGACCTGCGTAGGCGTCGGAGTGTCTCACAGTACATATCGGAGTTAATGCTTTTTCTGTGCTCGAGTCATTCTGTGCTCGCATCATTTGGACGCCGCTTTTTATAAGAGCCTTTGCTCTCTCCTGCGCATGCGGGCACCCGCGCATGATCCGATCCCAGTCAGAGTCTCCAATGGTATCCCGAGATGTCTCGCTACATTCTCCCTTGGCGGAATATGCAATATTTAACTGTTTAATTTTTATGTCGTTTCGTACCTTTTCATTTGATCATCCCTTGTATATATATATATATATATATATATATATATATGATTCTCTACATTCCAGACCGATTCCAAAAAATTTGTTCTTCAGTCTTTTAAGTACAGATAAAAAATAATTCGATGCATACTGTCTAATTTTCTGGGAGTACGGATTTCCTGTACCAGTGAGAAAGAGGAAAAGCATTGAGTATTCGAAACAAAACATAATCGAAGCACTATTCACGGCATCCACCGGAGACAGTTTTTGACGTTGCAGAGACGTCAAAGTCCATAAATGAAAACGAAAGGAATGACGTTCCCCAGACTTCATTGTATGTGAAGGTATTAAGACCTTATAGAATATATGCATTTTATCTAAACTAACACATTATCTAATAAATTAGAAGGAATGTGTTTAGAATTACAAAATCATTATAAAATAATTTTTAAGCATCCCCCCCCCCCAATTTATTGATTAGTTTCATCGGAGAGTCACTTATTTAATTCTAATTACATGATTTTCTTCCAATGGTGTTGAAAGTGAAATTATTAAGAAATCGTAAGATTTGATAATTGCTCAATCGATTGCAACATATTTTGGAATTATAGCTATTCATTTTAGGCTAGTGAGTGAATGCTTATTACTGTCGTACTCTAAAGCTACTCGATGGCTATAGTGTACAGATCTCGTAATTTTAAGGAGCGATCAAGTGCAAAGAATGACTCCTGAGATGGGATCCTACTCTCTTAACTTCCACACCAAGGAATTTGAACCACGATGAACTTAACCGGCACTAGCCCTTTTACACGGCGGGTTTTTAGAGGCTTCAGGAATCGAAACCGTGACTCAACAATACCCGCCATGATTCCGTAACCATGGCCACAAGGCGACACAGGTCCTCTTACGCTCAAAATTAAATCATGCACATATATTATTATTACGTTTGTTAATGTTATTTATGAAGACTACATTATGTTCTTTAGTAGGTAATTGCATAAGTTTGCATAAATTTATTTATTTATAAAATATTTTGAGCTTATGTGTTTTTTACCGTAACTTTAAAAAGGCTAATTTAAAAAATTCTAGGATATATGTTCTAATAAAGAAAACATACTATACAGTTGCATTTTCTTTCAAATGTAAGCTTAAATACTTGAAATCAGCTCCTATATTTTTAATTGAAAAAAAAAAATTGATTAATTCTTGTATTCTCATACTGAAGGGACTAAAGAATTCAATGAATACGAGATAAAATAAAATAAAAAATTGCCCAAGTAATGAATATTTTAGAAGAATTAAACCTCGTTATAAGTGTGAAATACA
Source organism: Trichonephila clavata (assembly GCA_019973975.1). Lineage (NCBI taxonomy): Eukaryota > Metazoa > Arthropoda > Arachnida > Araneae > Nephilidae > Trichonephila > Trichonephila clavata. The sequence continues at coordinate 197,206 of BMAO01016471.1, read as the reverse complement.
TGAAAACATATAAAAATATTGGAAATAGATTAAGTTACCGTATAAAAACAAAGCATTTTGGAAAAATGTTTCATGCATTAGATAAACTATTTGCTTTGGGGTACATTTTTTACATATTTGTTTTTAAAATCTATTCAGTAAAGTGTTATTTTACCTATTAAATATTCAATGATTGTTCCTCTTTTACTTTTTATTAAAAAATATATCTCTTTAACGATAAATATCTTAATTTCCCTATTTTTTGGCATTGCCAGCTTTTTAATGTTTTATCATGTGAATATGTATCAAATTTTTTAATATTTATTATTTTGTTTTACTTTTATAACTTGAACAGTCTTTAAAACGTATTTTTGACAAAATTATATTTAATATTAATTGTACTCAATCATTTTCTTCCTTGAAATTAGGTTTATTATTAACTGCGAATATCGTGTGCGTATTGTGTCACTGAAAAAAAGCTATTCATAATGAGTATAACAGTTTTTTTTAAAAAAAAAATATCTATTAATTGAAATTTGAATAATACTTTTGAACATCTAGTTATAATAGAAAAAATAAGCATTTAAAAACTTAACCATGTGTTAAACATTTAAAAAATTAAAGATTTCTTTATCATTTAAAACCATAATGAGCAAGGAAACAGAAATACGACCAGAAACAGTTCACATTGAATTTAAAAACAATAATTGAAGTAAAAAAAATTCATTAAAGTGCAAAACATATATGTTGATAGAAATATATAGTAATAATTATGGGAAAAAGCTTATATGAACTTTCACTTAAATTCAGTTATAATTGAAAGTAAACGAAATATTTTATGCTTAGAACAAAAAGAACAAAAATATGTTAAGCAAAAGAACAAATAAAGAACAAAAATGTGTTACATTAAAAGAACAAAATAAAGAACAAAAACATGTTATATTAAAAGAACAAAAATATGTTATTTAAATTATGTTTAATCCAATAAATATATACTTACAGTGAATTTTAAGAAAAATTACATGGATGTGCTTCATAATTATCAACAAAAATTATTCCCAATTTTTTAAGTAAAAAAAAAAACTTTTATGATACATTTTTTAAAATAAAACAAATGTGATACGATAAATTTTAGGCAGAAATATTTATAGTTAACCGTTTGTGAGCATAACTTAAATTGAATAACAAGGTGTGACACTCACACACAAAATGAGACTCAGTGTGCAGCTTGAAAAAAGAGTGGAATTGGCAACAATTGTTTGGGTGATGTCATCGCACAAATCTCCTCTATCCATGTGGCCAGTTTCCCCTTAAGTTCCCCTCCAGTTTGGAGTACTGCGTCGTTAAGTGAACACGTGCAGTTTGCATTCGACATTTCACTGCGTCGTTAAGTGAAATGTCGAATCTTCATCTTCATGTTTCATGTGAAACTTAAGAAATCAACAACAAAAACATTTTAAATACAAAACGAGGCTTATGGAGATGAAACTTTGTCTCGTGCACAGAGCTTAAATGGTATAAGTGGTTTTCAGGGAAAAGGGTCAGTGTGGAAGATGAGAAATGACCTGCTGGGTGCCTAAGGTCAGCGATTGCAGACCAAAACATTGCCAAAATTCTTGATATGAGTGGGTTCCCTCTCACACCCGTGTCAAACTGTTAATCAACACTACTATATAGGAGTACTAAAAAGACTTGGTGAAAAAAATTGAAATAAAAGGTCAGAATTAGGGAGTGATGGATGGCTGTTACACCAAGAAATGCACCCTCTCACACTGCCCTATCTGTTAAGCAGTTTCTGACCAGCAACCCTGTTACTCTAATGGAACGCCCTCCTTATTCACATGATTTGGTCAATTTAACCTCAGTTCAGAGGTTCAAGCAAAAACGAAGAATCTCCTGAAGGGTGTTTCAAAAACCGCGTTCAAGAAGTGTTACCAACATTGGCAGCACCAAATACAGAAGTGTGTGAATTGCAGAAGAGAATTACTTTGAGAATTACAACGAACTGATTCTGTAACTACAATGATTTATTAGACCAGTTTCACCTTTTTTTTCTTTGCGTCACACCTTGTATTCATCTCTCAGCAAAAGTAGTATACCGTTTTAAGTGAAATATAAAAGGCATGATTAAAAAAATTGTAATTCGACTTCTGCATTGAACATTTTCAACGAAATGTATTAATATGATACTAAAATAAGTTTTAAAAATATTCTTTACATGAGTTTGCTTCTAATATAATGACAATTACTCATAAATAATTTAGTAAATGAATGATAAAATAAAGAGTAAATGGAGAATAAGTAACTTTTTTGCTTTAAGTATTGAAAGAGAGACTTTCCCCAAAAGTTCATTTAACTATTTGGGCGATATATGGTTAAAATACTGATGTAAATTTCATCAGAAGATATCGTGACAAGCAATATTCAAAATAAAATCTCATAGTCTAAAGTATATATATAAATATGTATATAAATTTGAAAGAAACGAAATGTATTGTTGTATAAAAATATAGAACACATTATTGAAAATATTTGTTTTTAAATTTTTAAAGATAATAATAAAATCATCATTACCTAAAATGAGCGAAACAATTTTCAATATACAAAAATGGATCCACATTTTCCTTACTCGTATTATTTACATGTGTGATATTCTTCAAATTTTGTGCAATTTAATACGTTTCATTAAATATATTGATTATGCTTTTCGTAAATGTTTTTGTTGTTCTAAATTGTATCCTCGTCGATCTTAAACTGAAAAGTTGGTGACGGGCATAGGATAAAAAAAATATAATTTTTCTATTCTAGTGAAGAAAAAAAAAAGGAAGCTTTTTTATCTAAACCTTTTTATTAAGGAAAAAACAGAATACTCCTGGAAAAAATACGTATAAGAATTATGCATTCACCCCCTCCTCCATTTTTTAAAAATCTTATTATAGTTCACACACTCACTCTATATATTTATATATATTGTTCAAATTTTTAGTTGTTTGTAAAATAATTTTTATTCATCCACTCCAGTTCAAATACATTTTTTTAAAATTGTAGTGTATGACACTCGATGTTAACACAGTTTTTTTTTCAAATATTAATTCATTAATTAAATTAATTTCAGTTATAAATGGGAGAAAAAATTGCCACTTAATCTTGTGATTCTATCAAATGCATATGCATACATGCATTAAGTGAAAATATTTAATAAAAAGCAACTAAAATAAAATTTTTCTTTGTTGATCTAAGTAGGAATTGACTGTAATTATTTTTTTATATTAGTTGTCTTAACTCTTCTTCCCTACAGTTTAAACTGACTTCATAGTTAATATTTCTGCTAATTCATTATTAAACAAGTAATGCATATAAAAAAATAAGTAAATTCCTACAAAGGTCAAGAAAGAAAAAATTTATTTTAGTTAATTAAATTTAATTAATGAATTCATATTTGAAAACATTGTTTCATTTTTAAGTGACATGACTTCAAGTTTAAAAAATATATATATTTGGAGCCAAGAAAAAATTTGTCAGAAAAACTTAAAAAGCCATCTGTTGCTGCTAGTTTTAACTTCATTGGAGATAGTACTGAATAAATTTAAAATTAAAAAATAAAATTTCATTAGAGATTAGTATTAAAAAAACTGCATTGACATCAAATAGCATCCACTACAAGTTTAATAAAATGTATTTGAACTTCAATGGACAAATAAAAAATATTTTATTAACCATTAAAAATTTGAACAATATATATATATATATATATATATTCTCTTTTATATTTTTTATCTTTAACTCTATTATTTTAATTTTTCACATTTCCTTTTAAATTCTATTGTCTGGTCATCATGCAATTTAAATTTTTTTTCAGTTTTGATCATATTTATCCATCTCTCTCTTGTAGAGAAATATATATATATATATATATATATATATATATATATATATATATATGGGGAAAGAGTGAACTAATAGTAGAATTTGAATTATACTTAAAATTTTATTTATAATTAGATTAATGATTAGGTTTATTGCAAGAATCATGTTTCTTTTCCTCAGAAACAAGAAAACACTTGACTTTATATGTTCAATATTTTTTTCATAAATATTTGGAGTAATTATCAGTTATTTCTGCAGATCTTTTGTAAAATTTAACAAATGATAATGCATTTTCTTGAATATAGCTTAAACAGCCCACAATAGATGGCGCTGCTAGGAAAAAGGTAGCTATTTTAAAGACGGTAGGAAATTCAGATCATAGGATAAATATTTTTAAAAATATGATTGATTAGAAATTTGTGCGGATTGCATGAACTTATAACACAAGACAGGATTGATTTTCCAGCTGATAAATCTTAATTTTAATCAGTCAACATCTTGTCGCAAAAACTTTTTAAAACTAATTAATACATAATTTAATATAGTTTCCGTCAATGCTTTAGATTAAGTAAAAAAAAAAACTTAAAACTATTTTGAATGTTGAAAAAATTAGTTAGAACCAAATTTCTCACGTCAAGCATCATGAAATAGTAATAGGATACTTTTCTGTATGAATAATTATTGTGATATTTTAACAATTATTTACGAATATGCTTGAGTTTAAAATAATAAAATGAGCAATAAATATTAGTTATATGTGTTAGAAAATATGTATATTTTTATATGCGATTTTATTTTAATATATAATGAGTCTTGGATTACAATGCAAGAACAAATATCTTAGTTCTTTAAAAAAAATTATTTACTCAGATTGTTTTTGTTGTTCGAAAATACCTTGCCAACACAAAAAGGAAAGATATGCCGCTCTTTGAAAATTAATACAGTAATAGCCCGAAATATAGGCGGGCTAAAATTTCGCGCATAAAAATATTTTTAGTGGAGGGCCGGGTGAGAGAATTTATAAGAAATTTAGAAAAAAAAATGTTTTATTAAATCTCGGATAACACAAATACAAAATCACAAGCCAAACTTGTTTTGATGTTGAAGGTTTCATAAAAATCTAAGAAGTAATCTGCCGGTTGAAGGAATTTTTTTCCCACAACACTTCCTCCTACATGCTAATGATTTTTTTATTCTCTATTTTGTTGAATAAATACGCTTTTCATTGGAGTCTACATTTTTTAAATTTCATAACTCTTTTTTCAGTTAAACAGCCTTCTGTGAAAGTTCCAACCATCATCCAATCTTCCGATTGAACTAGGTCTAAAGAATCAATTTCTTCAACGTCTTGCTCATGGATTTCTATGAGCTACTCAATTGTCAGCTAATAATTGTGGGAATCCAGGAGTTCTTGAACATCATCACTATCCACTTCAATATTTATTCAACTGGCAAGATTGACAATTTCTTCAATAAAATAACCAATTTCATCAAGTTCTGGCACTGATTCCACCTGAGTGTTAGTAATGGAAAAAAAATAAGAAAAAGTAGACAAATCGGCGAGATTTGAAAATCGCGTAACTCTGAATTCAATTAAGTCGAGGTGTCATTGTACTGTATAAAGCATGCTCTACAAAGTAATGCAGAAATACAAACTCAAATGCCAGTCTATAATAGTTGGAATGTTTATGTAAAAAAATGTTAATAATCAGGATTATAGGAAGAGTATGTAGAAGCATTTTCATTTGCGTAATCGTGATGGATTCTCTGTAAACTAAATTTTCTATAAATGATAATATAGCTCAATAATGAGCTGTTAACTATTTCATCGAATAATTTAATTAAAGAAAAAATAAATGAATATGAAACAAAAACCCATTCGTTATGTATAAAAGAGTCTTGAATCTGATTACAATTTTTTTTTATGTCTTGCTTGATGTCTACTTTTCAAGGCTAGAATATTTTATAGAAAAAAATAAATTAGAGTAACAATTAATCCGTTTCTTGATGAGAGGAAGGTAATAAATGGGGAACAAGGCATTCTTTTTTTCCCCATTCTAATTGAAAAAAAGCAAAATAATGATAACTAATAGAATCGGATTATAAATAATTAGATGAAAGCTCTAAAAAAATACCTGTGCTAACTAAATAAACTGAGCTACTATTTGACTCTTGTGTGAAACATGCACATACTACAAAATAATAATTGTATTAGATGGTCTTATACGACAGCGGTAGTCGCTTGACCATGGTCACGTACTCCTAAGTAGTACGGTCGAGTCCTGGGTTTGAAGTCTGGTGCCACTGAAGACTCGCTGTGTAGAGGGGATGGCGCACGTTAATGCTAAATAAAAGAAATATTTTCAAATTCATCCTTAAAATAACTTCAAAAAGTGTTTCTCAATCAAAAAGAAAACACTCCCAATCGTTGCATGAAATCTGAAAGAATTTATATAATGTTCACCTGCCAAGCACAATTATAAATAAATCAGTGAAAAAAATAAACGTGATAATGCATAATGTCAATATTGCGTGGTGTTCAGAAATGTCATTAATATTGAAATCACGTCAAACCCAATATAAATGTGCGAAATAGATCAAATGGTTGAGTATTTAACTATGCCAAAGCATTTTTAAGACAACAGAATTTTAAAAAATACTTTAAAATATTAGCTTTAATGAAAAAAAGAAAGAAACGAGCCTTACAGTAGTCGCATACGATGTGTAACATCTGACATGTTGTCGTGGTAAATTCGCAATAGCAACTTAAATCCTGAAAAAAATGAATCGAGTATGATTGGAAATAATTTTCTATGGAATAATTATATCTTTAATATAAATTTTATCTAATTAACACAAGGAGTAATGCAAATTTTATCAAAAATAATTATTCTTGTTCAATTGGGGAAGAGCGGTAATGATAACTTATGATAACTAAAATATGACTCAAATACGTGTGATTTCAAAGTATTTAAAAACCGTTGAAAAATAGCGTCAATAACAGTACCACTGTTAGTTGACCAAACATTTCAATTTGTGTTCATTTCGAGCTTGAGTTCATTCAAAAAAGCTATGAGTGACTCGGCTTCTAGCAAACTAATTTTAAAATCACCACTCAAAATCATGGGAAGCGAGTGGTAGTTTTTTTTTAAGAGTAAAACCACCTTCGGTATATGGTTAAAGTAAAAAATGCAGGAAATCTTTAATTTTTTGAACCGTTTGATTCGGAGAAATGTATACGACCACCGAAATCACTGTTTGTCCATTTTCAAATAAGCATTTTGCCGCACATATGTCCTGAATATCTTGACTAACAATACCCAGTCCACTTGTTTGACGATAAGTAATATCCATATGTCGAGCCACAACAAGTGAGGTGTTCTGTTTACGATAGATCGCAACACCAGCTGTTCTGTGGCCCGGTCGTTTAAATTGTACGCAGCAATCGAAGTCAGGTAACGAAACATGTTCGTCATTGTCTAACCACGTCTCTGCCTAAAGGACTTAGCTTCTTCTCTGATCCTAAAGTGAGAAAACAAAAACAAAGATCCCACGGCCTAGACCACAGGGGAGGGGGGTGGAGCCCCGCCCGAATGAAGGAGAAAAAATGAGAACTTCACTACACACAAGGGTAGCGAAGCGGCACCACCAAGCGCTCTGATTGGTCAAATTAAATACCTCGCGCTTCCCCAACTTCCTGTTACGCATTTCCGTCCCTTTTCACGAAATCACTCCCACAAATCTCCAGCAATCGAGAGGAAAGATGTTACACATCAAAAGCCCTGCTTTTAATTACCGTAATTTTCGGCGTATAACAGTCACACCAAAAATGAAATCTAAATTTAAGGGTGCACGTTATATGCCAGCTAAAAAATGACAGCTTTAAAAATAAAGAGTGAAACCTAAAAAAATAGACTTCTACATATACCAAAATACTGTTTATTTAAAAGAAATGACATACTTCATGAACTTAAAGGGTTATAGTTCTAGAAGTATACTATTTTTTAAAAAACCTAAGAAAACACCTTGAATAAATTACTTCAAAATATAAGAGCATTCCATTCATACATTTCAGGTTTCTGCGTAAAAAAGAGTAGTATGGGCGTTATACGGCGGATATATCTAAAAATAAAAATAATACTGCAAAAAAATATAGTTCCGCGTTATACGCCGGATCTAATAATAGATTAAACTTTTTAAAAATGTTTTTTTTTTATTTCATGGTACTTAAAAATTATTCTGAGTAAAAAGATTTAGTATTATTGTGTACCCAAAATATGAAAATCCTGATTTCTAAAAAAAAATATTTAGCTAGAATAAAATGGAAGCATTAGTTGTGTGATGAAATACTCTGAAATTTAAAAAAAAAAAATTGCTTGCGGTGCACCTACATATCTGTTACATACATAGCACCGTTAAAAAATTACAAAACATTTTTGATACTCTCAATGGATCTAAGAAACATGTAAACATTATTCAGTATAAACACAAAGTCCATTATTTACAGATATTTCAAGTGGCGCATTATTTGATATAAGAAATATAGTAAATAATATGGACCGGTGAAATTATCGACAAAACTTTTTAATTATTTTAGTAGTAATGGTACACTTATAATATTTTACTTATTACTTTTTAGTTATATTTGTTAGAAAGTGTTCCAAGTAAGTTAAGTTTTTGTTGCGAAATATTAAAGAAAACAATCGAAGACGTATCGATCGTATTTGCCAATAATTGTTTCAGTTTATTGTGGTAAGAAGTTCTGAGAGATAAGTACTTAATTTGCTTTGTTTCTCTTAATTCCATAATATTGGTGAAAATTACATCATGTTCTTTTATGTCCGCCATTACTTCGACTTTTCAATTCATACTATTTTTTCTCCCTCTCCCTATACATAATTATATATATATATATGTGTGTGTGTGTGTACAAATTTTCAATCTTTAATAAGATACTTTTTATTCATCCATTCAAGCTCAAACACAATTTTTAATGTTGTAATGGGTGATACTTGAAGTTAACGCAGTTTTTCAAATATTAACTCATTAATTAAGTTTTATTTTTATATTTAAATTTATTCTGCGTTATTTTTGATAAAGTTTGAACTTACTGCAACAGATGGCGCTGGTAGGTTTCTCTAACGATTTTTCTTGGATTCAAATGCTTATTTTTCATCCGCTAAGTTCAAATATCTTTCGTTAAACTTGTAGTTGATGACACTTGCTTTTTTTCAAGCATTAGTTCTATAGTTAAATTTAGTTAACTAAAATAAAAGTTTTCTTTGTTGACCTAATTAGAAATTGACTTTAAAATTGTTTTTATATTACTTATTCTATAATATTTTCTGTTTTTAAAACTTAACTTATTACATAAAGCCTTCAACCAGAAATGATTACAAATGTAGAAGTGATTCGTCTCATACTATACATGATCATTTTAGTGAAAGTCACCTAGATTCTTAAAAATGCAAAATCCATCTAGCATTCCAACGTAATTAAACTTTTATCTACATAACTATCAGTTATTGAGTGAAATTATAATTTCTTAAGTAAATAAGTGGATTTAATGTGTTCAAGAAAAAAAAGAAGTGTTAATATATATATGTATGTAGAAAATTATGGAAGATAATAAAGAGTAGTAAAGAACAACTAACAGAAAAGTAATTGGTTAAACCAAATTTTTTTCACACTCTTGTATTATGCGCAATTGTTCAAAGCAATGATAAGAGCTCTCAAAAATGTAAGTATTACTCGTTTTTTTAATACTGCACACAATGTTTGAGCGTAATGGCTAGTTTAACTGTAAAGAGCACCTTATGGCAAAATCATTTCTTTTTATTTCAGATTTTTTCAAGCCGAATTCAGATTTTTTCCCCCTTAGAAGTGTTAGCAGTGATAATATTCAAAATGGTTAAAGTATAAAATTCTCGATTGTTTCGTAAATTGTGTAGTTTTCTTGATGTACAAAAAAAAATTCTAAACGATGCATTCATAAAGGTGTAAAACATAAACATTCTACAACGACTTTAAATAACTCAGCTCAAAACTATTCTATTTATTGCATACGTTAAAAATTTTATGAAACAGAATGTTCTCAATATAGCTTTAAAAAATCAATTTATTTAAATTATGTGTAGGAGCTTTGCACCCTGATTCAGTTAAAGGTATTTTGTTATGTAATCTGGGGCTGGTGTAAATTTGATGTTATAAAAAAATAATTCATGTCCCTGATTTGTATATTATTCCTTAACTTTGTACGCATAAATCCACATGAGACTTATTAACAAATAATATTTTATCTACCAAAAGCAGACTAGTTTGTCCGCATGCTGTACGGGCACTGATATTTTCTTCTTTCTATCTTGGATTTGCACATATTTTTTAATTCTTATAGTGAGATTATTAGTGCTAGAGAGAGAGCGCTTTTAAGAGCTGTAGTTTGTCCATGGTACTAAAATATTTTTCTAACGGTGTTTAATTTTTGGTAAAGGAGGGGATTTTTCATTGAAGCCAGGAATATAGATTCTTGGGAATTATTCGAATAGGGAACAGGGATTGAGACAAATCAGCGTGCATTTATTGTTTCAGAAGAAATGGAAATATAAAGATAATCCAAAAAGACCTATATTATGCCTGTCCCCTTTGCAATGTAAGATTTAGTATTACACCATATTTTAAATTGTGTGTTAATACATATATGCACCCACACACAAAATTCTCAACCATTTGAAAAACAGATATGGACATGAACATTTTTTGTAAGTATTCGATAAACTCTTTTAAGATGGAATGAAACATTCTTCATATCATGCAGAGTGAACTTGTACAAAACAAACATTTGGGGTTTGTTCCCAAATTATAAAATAAAAATAGTGTGAAGACTTTATATATAAAATTGAAAATTAAAATAAAATTTGTCCATTTTTGCATTTTGTTAAATATTATGCTTAGTTATAAGCAATAAGGAAATGTGCCTTTTGTTGGAATATTTTGGGCAAAAAAAATTAACTCTTCATCTGTTAAGCAATATTAAGTGACAAAGAGGATTCCTGAGAGTTTAAAAACCACACTCATAACATCCACAACCCATCAGCTTGAGGTTTCAAGCCAGAAGAAATTGCTTTATGATGTTATTTATTATTTTACGAAACACACACACCGACACACAAAACTAAATCCTTTGAAATCCATAATTCTGTCACTTCATCTGAAATTCAAATTAAAACATACGAGTTCTGCTAATTATTTTAGAGATTGATTATTAATTCATATTGATGCTTTATTCAAATAGTTCAATTCATTTTGATAATTAAACAAAATTATTTATATTGAAAGAATGTCATTTATTTCATATGACCACTACCAAAAATTTGTCTCTGTAACTCATTAAAAAGAAGGTACAAACATTAAAACAAATGTTTAAAATAATTAACCTTGCAAATACAGAAGTTACGCAATAACAATTGGTTTTAGAATTTATTTTCGTAGATAACGGAGCCCCTAAACCACATACAAAACCTAAACTACACCACAAAATCAAATAAAGTAGTAAAAAGATTTAGAGAACTTAAAATGAATTATAGAATTTCCTGCAGCGCATTTGATTGAATTTGACGAACCTTCTACAATAAAACAAAGCTGTAGGAAAGTGCAGAAAACATCCCTGTAGCTGAAGCAGAAAGAAAAGTCGAAATGATATGCAAGTTGGAATGAACATTTTTTAAGTTAATCCTTCCAAAATTGGATAGGGCACCGTCCTTATAATCCCTATATTTGAAATGAAGTTCCCCAGCCTTTTCAAATCCGATTTGGAGCAAGAGTATTATAGAGGTGAACTGTTTTAGAATGCTTCTGGAACTAAAATGAATTTCATGAAAATATATTTGAACTGAAATGGTAATTGAGTGGATGAAACATAATCATATTGTTTCACGAAGAAATATGCGGGTTTTAGTGCGGATGAAATAAAATCTTTTCAAAATATTTTCTTTCTAATGCGCTTTTGACACTCAGTGAGTAGTATACAAAGCTTGGAGCTTAGAATACTTCTACGAATACTAGATATGTATTGAGTTTATATTAAAAATGTTTGCACTTGAATTGTAGCAGCGTAAATTAGTTGAAAATTTTAAATTATATATTTTGCTGCACATATATTACATTTCAGTACAGTTACACTACGGTACGTTTTTTTTTTTTTGAGGTATTCGACTACTTGCGACAACTTTAAAAAAAAAAATGGAGATATGGGGATGTTTTTGTTGTTTTTAGAATCGTTTAGTACATTTTAATAAAAAATATGCTAAAATTAAGAAGAGAAAAAAATTGTTATTACTAAAATGGGGAAAAAAATGGGTTAAAATATACTACAAATAATATAAATGCGTCCTATTTTGTACCAAAAGTTTACGAAAAAAATTTCAATTTTTCAATTCCGATATGTTGCTATGTTATTCATTTTTGAAATGACCTTCAGGATAAGATACATTTTAATTTTTACAAAAACTAGAGCACTTTATCTTAGTTATTATATAAAATTGATTAAAAAAACATAAGGGACTGTAAATTCAGTAATAAAACAGAGATTGATAAATCTGAAAGCTAAAACACTTCTACGATTATACAGAATATTCACAAAAACATATTATACATTTTTACTTATTTTCAAAACTTTTTTAGCAATCACTGGCCCCATTTGAGTATTTAAAAAGAAACACATTTTGATTAAAACGCGTTTTAATGTATGACATCTTGCTTAAAGTAATGGCATCTGCTTTTCCTAAAACACTTGTAGTTTTTGTTCTAGTGAACGGAAAGCAATCAATTTGGTGTTTTTATAAAGCTTATAAGATGGCCTTTAAAATAAAGGATAAAATATTTGGTCAATTTTTGGCACAAAATTCACAATTATTGTGTAGACGGATACTTTAATAAACACTTTTGCCATGGCTAGTTTGCATTTAATTCTAGAGTTAGCTATTGAATATTGGATTTCCTAATTATTATTATTAAAATCAGGTTTTTTGAAAAAAATATAAAGATTCATTCGTAACTGATAATTTTATATTATGGTATCGAGATAAATTTAAAAGGTGTTTTTTTAGGTGTTAGGAAAATCAGGAAAAAATGTAATATAAATATTGAGAAGAAGACAGAAGAACATATAAATCTAGAGAATTTTAAGTTATTTTTCTAATATTTACTTTATCTAACTTATAAAAATATTAAAAATTTTTTTTTTAATGGAATATACTCACAAAAAAATCTTCCCCAAAAAATATGATATCTACTTTACAATCCAATAAAATTCAATGGAATTTGTAACACTTGTGCGATAAGTCCTTTAAAGTACAACAAACCATATATTTTAAGATACTAGTTACATAAATCATATTTTACAGCCATTTTTTGCTTAGAATGTTCTGTTGAAAAATCAGTAATGTTAAGTTGTGGAATACTTATAAAATATGTATTTCTTAAAATAATTTTTATTCTGTGGTTTAGAAGGATCAAGAAGTATATGAATGCAATTAAAATTACAAATAAACAACGTATTGTTATTTATGTTGTTTTTCTTAACATTGAAAACTTTGCTAAAATTTTACAAAAGTAATTTTTTTTTCAAATATAAATGATAATACATGTTATTTATTTATTTAATAATTAATATTCTTTAAACCTATTATATGTTCTTTATAATAGTTAAATTCTTCAGAAAATCCATTTCTGAAACATTTGTCACATAAACTAGTCCTATGCCTTAAGCAATATCGTAATTCAATGAGAGGGGAAGAATATTGTCTTAAGTAAGGCTGAGCTGGAGAGTAAGTTTATATATGAACTTTGCACTTTGAAGATGATCTACGACTATTGGCAGCGGACCTCTCTTAATTTGAGTGAACTAAGGAAGTATAATGGTTATATTTAAAGTCCGAAGACATATGACGTTTAAAAAGAGTTATAAGGTCGAAGTAACTGAGTTAACATGGTTGCGAATGTGTGGCTGGCATTGAATTTGTGAAGTTGTGAGTTCGAATCCCGATGCCACTAAAAATTGGCCATGTAGAGCAGCTGGTGTATTTGAAATCTTTCTATGCTGAAAGTTCTCTCAATGCCGTGGTGCGGGAGTTTGGAGAATGGGATGCTAGCTCAAGTATTGTCATTAATACTTGATTGTGGTTTAGAATTATGGAGTTCATTGTCAATAGTATGCTTGTTGCTTCGAGGTGATACGTTGATAAAAATATTCAACTAATACTTGGAGTCGTGGGTCCCAGGCTTGGGTTTAACAAAGTTGTTTTATGGGAGCACTTTTTGAGTTTAATAAAATTAAATTCTTCTTGTGGCATGGTGATGAAGTCAGGATATATATACAAGACTCATAACTCTTCAGGTGTTTCTCACCTAGGTGTTATCTTCCTTATTATCTCACCTAGGTTCCAACTATTGGTCTGTGTTACCAATAGCTCTAATGAAACTCTAAATATAATTAAATTCTAAAGAAATCAGACAAGCAACTATCATCATTAAATACCCAGTTTGAAAAAAAAAACGTATAATTTAGAGTAAAAAATAAATGGACACACAATAGCTATTTTATTTATTTTTAACAAGTTAACATAGCTCGAATATATTATCTTTAATTTCATATAATTGGCATGTTTTATTAATCTAAATGATATTTGGTCAAAAAAATATTTTTGTTGAGATCTATGATTGCCTAATCTTTTTAAAATGTATATATATATATATATATATATATATATATATATATATATATATATTAATGTCCGTAAGTTAATGGTGGTATGTTTACAATTTTTAATCTTTATTTCTATTATTTTCATACTTTTGCTAAGTGCTATTATTCATTCATTATCATGCTTTAAATTTGCATTTAGGTCCAGACCCTCGAAGTAACTTGTTTATTGTACTCAGATTTAGCGCGGACTCCGCATTTTCGAATGCAATTTCTAGGTAAGTTGCTTTTTTCTTTTAATGGATTTATATATTCTATCCATTATTTTCAATAGGGTTTACTAAGTATTATTAACAGAAAGGGGAAAGGTTGGCTGGCCACAAAACATGTTCAACCCCTCTTTTCTATAAATTATTTTATATATAAACTGCCTTAAGTCAGCAATGTTTATAATACTGTAGCATCTATATTTTTATTTTTATCTCTATTACTTTTATTTTTCATATATCCTTTCTAAAATCTATTGTCTGTTTAATTTGCAACTTAAAGTTTTTTCAGTTTTGTTTAATGTTTATCCATCACTCTCCTGTAGAGAATTTTTTGACTATATATATATATAAATCTTTCCTCAAACAAAAAATTACCAGAAAATCTCCTCAACAAACTTTCTAGTATTTCGAATTGTAAGTTCTTGTAAAAAAAAAAAAAATTAAGCCTATTTAAGATCCGCAGCCAGACAGAAGCATTTATTACGTCTGTAACATCAAATAAATCAGAATGTAAAATAACATTTAGAGTTGCAAATACTCAAGTGGATATTTTTCAACGAGTAAATGGGGATTACATAGATAAAAAGAAACAGCACAACTTTGAAAGCAAACTTAAGTGCAACTTTTTTGGAGTAAAAATTAGTAAAATACTTGGTTTCATTACATTCTCAAATTTCCATATTCACTCTAATTTAGTGGCTGTCAAGATTTTTTGCCATGTAGAGAGACTGATGCACTATAAATCTGTTGGAGTTCAAAGTCCTCACGTGGGGGTGGTATTGAAGTTTAGAAATAGGGATGTACTCATAAATGTTCGACTCGTCGCTTGACTGCAAATCACTTTACATTTTTTAAGGTTAAAAGACCTAAATTATGGCTTTGAAATATGAAGTTTGTAAAAGATCAATACTTTTACAAACAATAAAATTTAGTGTAGAATTATATAATTATTTTTTGGAAAAACATATATATGGTTTTATTATAGCTAAAAATGCACTGATGAAATAAATTAAGATAATTTACATATTTTGACGAACTGCAGGAAAATAAATGAATTAAGTGAAAAACTACTGCTTCTAGATAAAAATGCAAATCTTGTTCTTCAAATACGTAAGCGTACACGTATGTCTAGACTTAGCCAGCAGTAAAACAGGCTTTATAAGCACGTGCAAGTTAAGACGTATTTCATTCTCCAGGACACCTTGACAAATTTCTTGGTGCTAGTTTGAAGCAATCGGTTCAATTCAAGTTGTAACAGTAAAAATGAGTAACCACCAACGTTCAAATGATGAATTTGGTGGCGAATTGTAGGGAGGCTAGAATCAGGCCAATCACAAGTCGAGATTAGTAGAGAGCTCCATTTAACGCACAGCGTAGTGTATAACTTATGGAAACAGTTCCAGATACTGGTTCCATCGAGAAAAAAGGCTGGTCAAAGTCGTCCAAGAGCCACAACGACCAGATAAAGTCGCCATTTGTCGATTATAGCGATGCGTAACAGAGGGGATACAGCTTCTCAGCTCTTTCGTTACTTTTATGCGGCCACAGGAACTCGTGTATCAAGGGTAACTGTTTCAAAAAGACTTCATGAGAGAAGGTTGTTTGCCAGAAGTCCTGCTGTTTGCGTCCCGCTCCCGTCTACGAATATGATAGTCTGTTTAGAATAGAGATTGGACTATGGAGCAAATGGGT
Source organism: Trichonephila clavata (assembly GCA_019973975.1). NCBI lineage: Eukaryota > Metazoa > Arthropoda > Arachnida > Araneae > Nephilidae > Trichonephila > Trichonephila clavata. Next base: position 180,700 of record BMAO01016471.1, on the reverse strand, counting down.
GACCTTTCTGTTCCCCGATAAGTCTCGTTTCAGCCTAAACACCAATTCTCGCCGTACGTTCATATGGAGAGAACCAGGTACTCGCTACCTACCATTCAATGTCCAAGAAATCGACAATTATGGTGGAGGAGGTTTAACAGTCTGGAACGGCATCGTGTTGGATGGCCGTACACCTCTCCATGTCTTTGAAAGAGGCTATGTGACTGGAGTGAAGTATAGGGGAGAGGTCTTGGAACCCTTTGCTTGCCTTTTCGGGGATGTATGTGGCCCTGAGTTTCTTTTTATGAACGATAACGCGAGGCCACGTAGAGCTCTTCTGATCGATGAATTTCTAGAGAGTGAAAATATTCATTATATGGGTTGGCCAGCCAGGTCTCCAGTTTTCAACCCTATAGAGCTTGTCTGGAACGCTCTGAGGAGGGCAATTGCAACTCTCGCTAACCACCTCCGAGAACCATCCAGGAAATGAAAACAGCGTTGCTGAACGAGTGGACCAATTGCCACAAGTACTGATAAACTGCCTTATTTCAAGTATGACATCACACTGCGAGGCCTATATAGCTGAAAAAGAGGGCCATGCCCTCCCCATTAACCTATTTCTTTTGTATATTCTGTAACCGCTGTTTCATACCTTCCAACTCCAACGAGTGTTACTCACGATAATGCGTGTGTATTGCAATTTTTGAATAATCATTTGTTCTGTATTGTATCAATCTATGTACATATCAAATTTAATTAAAATCGGTCCAGTAGTTCTAGAGAAAATCGATCACGTCTGCAAATTCTCTTAGTTTCTTGCACCAGTGTATGATAAAATCGACATCTTAATACACTGGCTTCTAAAATTTAAGGTATAATATGGTTTTCGTAGCTGATTATTAAAAAAATGCAGCAAAAATAAAACTAAAAATGTTTACAAATAGTTGTAAAAACTTAAAGAAATCGTATTCAAATTAAATAAGAGTTACAGACTTTATTTTATGCACTGGACAAAGAGATGTGCAAAAATTAGATCTTAGTAACTTTGTGTGTGCATTATGGTTGTTGATATTCAATAGTTTCTAGTAATTTCATTGGAAATATCCAAGAGAGTCTAGCAGTGCCTAGAAGTCATTTATCCAAATCATTAAGGTGACATTTGGTCCGAGGGATGGTGATAATGGTGGGAGGGAATGTTACAAGGTGATGCCACCATAAGTCTCAGTGTGCCTCGTAAGAATATCTAATGACTGTGGAATCAGTCTCAATTTGAGGATTCCGCGTCTATTAGACGGAATCCAGGTCAACCATGATTTTTAACGAATGCAAGATACCGTTTTCTTGCACCTTTGGACCAAAGAAGAAGCACTACTGAGCCTCAGCTCGTTGCACATAATTTTGTCGCAAGAGGAATAGAAATAAATTTACGAAAACACCTTCTCAAAGCAGGTCTACATATAAGACAAGCAATTATGTATGTACCCTTGAACTTTTAAAAGAGGTGTGAACGCTTATGTTAAGCAAGGAAATTTGCTTATGGACCAGACAGCAATGGGGCTCTCTATGCTTCACAAGCGAGTACAAGATTTACACTGGAGAGTGATTGAAGGTGTCTGTTGATCTGGAAGAAACGGCGCACTAGATGCAACCAATCCAAAATTCTTGAAAGACATAAATGCAGAAGTAGTGAAGTCATTGTTTTGGGTAAATATCTCTCTCAGCAGTCTTATTGATTTTTATGTACTTTTTAGAGTAACTCTGAAGGCGTGAAACTTCGAAACGAGGTCTTTCACAGTATATCTGCTCATATGCTGCTGTTATTTGTATTGTTTCAATCTAATGGATGATAACGCAGTACTTCACCGAACTATACTTGTTAAGGAATATCTTGAAAATCAGGGATAGAAGCGAGTGTGATAGCTAGCTGAGTCTCCAAATTTGAATTCGATAGATCATATTTGGAACTACCTTGGTAGACACTTAGCTGCTATTTTTGCTTGAGTTAGGACTACAGTTATTCCTTATTTAGTTTTCGTGTCACATTATGATGTCCCACAAATTAATTGGCAGGTAGGAAAATCGATTCTGCTAATGCATTTCAGGTAGAAGAGGACAAATGACTTATAAGAATCCATTTTTGTAGTATTTCCATGAGAGTTTTCCTCATAAAGTTATAATTTACTGCGTTCTCCAAGAATTGAATTTTCCACCAAGAGAGATTTTTCAATTCCTACTGTTAGCTCACTCTCTCCCTATATATATATATATATATATATATATATATATATTGTTAGTGATATTATTTTGTATTATCAATTTTATTATGCCATGTATTTCTTTCATTTATATGTATATATATACATATATATATATATTATATATATATGTATATATATATATTATATATATATATATGTATATATATATATATTATATATATATATATCTTGTTCAAATTTCCAATCGTTAATAAAATACTTTCTATTCATCCATTCAAGTTCAAATGCATTTTTTAAAAACTTGTAGTGCATGACACTTGTTTTTACTACAGTTTTTTCAAACATTAATTCATTAATAAAATTAAAAAATGAATAAATAGTAACAAATAAAAATAACATACCGACAACATTTATAGGAAGGAAACTCGTTTTTTTTGTATCCCTATAGCGCAATAGATAGCACGTTTGACTTATAATCCAAAGGTCGTGAGTTAGAATTCCTTCTGAGATGGCCTAATTTCTGAGACAGTAACAAACAAACAAAAAATAGTCCAACATCATACATAGAAAGAAAAATGGAAAATTGCAAGGAAAATTACTTTCTATTTTGTCACTTAATATTGTGATTATGTCATATGCATATACATATTTATATTAATTGTAACTATTTAATAAAAAATAACTAAAATAAAAAAAATTCTTTGTTAACCTAAGAAAAGGAATTTACTTGAATTTTTTTTTCCTTCATATTACTTGTTTGGTTATAATTTGTATTCGGATTTAAATAATGAAATTCTCTGTCACATTCAATGAAAAATGTTCACACCCACACATGCAATGCGCATTTCCTTTAAATATATTGTTTTTATGTTCATTCGTTTTTAAATCAGAAACAAGAAGCAATTTATTTTTCATTTTAGGAAGCTAATGCATTCCATGATAAATTGTTGCAAATTTACATCGATTTATTTAGATTGGATATTGTATCAAGGAAAAATTTTACAGGTACACGGATATAAAATACAAGATTCTAAACGAACTCATACTTAAACACACCGTAATGCTTAAGAATTTTTCATACTATCTCATATTTATGTAATTATTCTTTAATATAAATTTAAATATACACACAATCTCAAGAGAAGCATAATTTAATTTTTGAAAAAAAAATTAATCTCTGACGTAGCAGCAAAAAACAACCCATCCCGTTTCATTACATTTCAAGAACTGATTTCTTTGAAAAAAAAAACATTTTATTTTTCTTCTCCTTTCTAACCACAATTTTTACTGTTCAAATGAATATTAATTAATAAATTCTTCTTTACGACTGTCTACTGGATTATAAAAACTCTTCCTTATCTCTTGATGGTATACTTTGGAAACTGTGTATCGCAGCTAAGTGAAAAAAGTTTGAAGGAAAAAAATAACAATGCGATGTTTAAAAATTATTTTCATACTTCAATATTTTTTTAGTAGTCTAAAACTCCAAAGCATAACAATCCGATATTTTATTCTTTTTTGAAAAAAAAAATTATTTTTAATTATTTTTGATTAATAATGTCTTTTATGAGTACAAAACAAAACAAATTTTTTTTCGGTATTATAAAAATATTTTCCAATAGCGCGAATTCAATTAACTGAGCATCGAAAACAACGCGAGGAATGCAGAAAAAAAAGAACTTTAAAAAAAATTTAATTTGTGGAAAAGAGTGAGAAAATAACCGCAAAAAAAAGTGTTGACAAAAGTATTTGTTTTAAAATGATGCTTTTGGTTACTTTAAATGAAAAAGTGTGTAGGGAGAAACTTAATATTTTCCACTGTGTTTTTAATTTTGAGAAATTTCGATGAAAATAAAAAGTAATATTAAAACAAGATAGATAATAAATATACACATTTACTTATTTCATTTTTTTATATTTAATACTGATAAAAAATTAAATGCTTCGCTGTTGTTCATTTTTAAATTTTAAAGTTTATTTGATATCAAAAGTTTATTAGTAAAATAAAGTTTTAAAAATTTATTTGTATGATAAAAGTTTTGTGGTTTATTAGCAACTAAATATAACACTAGATTTTGTTATAAGACTTTAATATTTCTCCCTCTCTCTCATATATATATAAATAAGTTAAAGATTGTTTAGTATACACAATGAAAAACTGAATATTTAATTAGAAAAAAAAAATTTATGTACAGTGGTGGCAAAAAGTCCTGAACACACTCATTTTTTAGCGTAATTTTTGTTTTTGACTTAATTTTTCGTTGTGAAATTAAATTATCGCACTATCTTAAATACTGTTATTGGTTTTAATGTATTTTTTCATGCTGATTTCAAATCTGTTTGTAGATTTCATCTAAAGTAAATAGTTTCATTGATATAATGAAAATACCTTGACAAGAAAGCACAAGGTCACTATAAGAATGAGTGAGTGTGTTTTCCACCAATGAAATGCTCTGTTATTTCAAGCAACAACAACAAGAAAAAGGTGAAACGTGGTTTATTGTATTGAATGCAGTTGTGTGTGTGTGTGCTTGTGGAAAATAGTGTATTGAAAGCAATTTGAAGTGCGTTTGTGGAAAATATTGGAATTATGGCTAAAGTTTCATATCTGCCTGAGAATAAAAGGTACAAAATAATACATTTGAAGGAAGAAGGTTATTCTCTGCGCCAAATTACTGCTAAAGTACCATGTGGCCTATCTACTGTTGTTGAGAACTTTGAAAATATTTTCTGAAACAAATTTTATTGTGGACAAGGGGCGATCAGGACGACCAAGAAAAACATCTTTACGTGAAGACAGGTTATTGCACAGAATTTCACATTCAAACAGAAAGCTTAATTCCTCGCAAATTTTGAAACAATGGACTTTGACATCAAATGTGAGTGTGTGCCCAAGAACTTTTAGAGGAAGACTGCTGGAAATTGGGTTACGAGGCTGTAAAGCGCGCCCAAAACCATTACTGACTGAATTTCAACGCAAGAGGCGATTGACGTGGGCAAGGCAACATTCATTATGGACTATTAAAGACTGGGAAAAGGTAATATTTAGTGACGAGAGTCAGTTTTGTATTTCTGGCAACCAAAGTAGGGCATATGTAAGACGACGCACTCATGAGGAATTCAGCCCTCAGTGTCTGAAGCCCACAGTAAAGTACCCGACAAAAGTGATGGTATGAGGTTGAATGTCTTCTCATGGTGTTGGAAGACTTCACATAGTTAGCGGAACAGTGAAAGCCATGGATTACATAGAAATACTACAAAATAAATTGCTACCAACTGCGAGAGATCTTTTTGGGAATCAGTCATGGATTTTTCAGGACGATAACGCCCCTTGTTATCGTGAAAAGGTAGTCCAGATAAGGTTGAAAGACCATACTGTGAATAGAATGAACTGGCCAGGACAATCTCCTGACCTTAATCCGATAGAGAACTTATGGTTTAAAATTGGTTATGAAATTTCAAAGAAAAAACCTTCAAACAAACATGAATTAATTGAAGATTTAATATTTTCCTTCAACCATATTGGCACGAAAGATCTCCTTTTGAAATTGGTGCATTCCATGCCAAAAAGATGTAGAGCCGTAATTAAAGCAAACGGCTGGCCCATAAAATATTGATTTTCTAACATGTGACAACAATGTAATTTTCAAAAATGCTTATTAAATATACCGTATTTGTCAATTTTCATGTTATTTTTCTTTGCATATTATGTTATTCTATATTGTTTTATTCTGCACATATTTCACATTATTGTGTTCAGGCAGCTTTACTACAAAAAATATTTTAGTCATTAAGAAACTAGTAGTAGATTTGAAATCAGCATAAAAAATACATTAAAATCAATAACAATATTTAAGATAGTGCGATAATTTCACAACGAAAAAGGAAGTCAAACACAAAAATTACGCTAAAAAATGAGGGTGTTCAGGACTTTTTGTCACCACTGTACCAGAAGCTCCCTTCACTTCTATGCATAATCATCTCGTACAATTAATCATTTGCTGTATCTATTCTTGAGCTTCAATTCTAATGCTATACCTTTCTACTCTAAATGTTCAATGCAACATCGTTATTGTTATCCTTAAAAATAAACATCATGCCATCTAAAACAGGAGGCGAAGAAAGCTTTCTGGAGGGATTGTGATACATTATATTTCTCACAATTTTGTTACAACTCAAGAATTGCTGGATCAATTCAGACAGAAATTTTTTGATTATCCACCCTGTAGACCGGATTATTCTTCATTCAATATCATATTTTCCCTAAGCCGAAAGAGATTACGTGTTAGTTTTACATTTACATAAAAGTGTACAATGCATGGCCACTTGACTTAATGTACCAGGGGGAAATGAGCGTAACTTTGGAGTTTTTAAGCTCGCGAACGGATACGACAAACGTTTAAATATAGCAACTGATTATGCAATGAAGTAAAGAAAGTTTCAAGTTTATAACATAATTGGTTTTCCAATAAATATTATGTTTTTGACATTGTGAAAGCAGCTTTTAACACCTGGAAAGTCCCAGAATTGTAGTGCATGCATGCAATGGCTTTCTCTTGAACACCTAAAACACATTCTATAGGATTGAGCTCCAGAAACACTGGGGTCTGGTTTATACGCTTAATATTCTCTTCTTCAAGAAAATTTGAAAAATGTGAGCTCTGTGTTACCTTCATGAACTCGAAAAAACCTTACATAGACCTTACGGACTTCTTCCCTTTACTGAAGTGCAATGACACTACCCGTATCAAAGACGTGCAGTGATGTAAGTATTCGCATGATGGTGAAACGTCAGACAAGGATTCCTCTTCAACCAAGCAGGTCGATTTATTTTATGTTTGAGGGATTATAGAAACACTGTCATGTTCTTTCCATTTCGAAACTCCCAAAGAATCCCTTTGCATATTGAAACGTGACTTATCAGTGAGAAGAAAATACCTTCATTCTTCACGTGTATTGCTCCACAACAAAAAGTTATTTTGTGCAATGCGCTTAGAGGGTGGCACACCACTGGAAATCGGGCGTAAGTCTGTCTACTAGACTTCTGTACTCTGTTTCGCTAGAAATTCTTTTTCAGACGTAGAAGCAACGTCACGAGAAAGCTGTATGAGCGTTATCTACCTATGTTATCTAACAATGCCAAAAAAAAAAAAAGACTGCGTGCAGATTTTGTAGCTGATATGTGGTCTTGATCGGGTACCATTGTGATAGTACTGAGAAGGGATTCTACAACCTTATAACCATTTTTGGTGCCATTCGAAACCATCGAACCACCGTTGCTTGATATTTGATTTGTCACAAATGACGAATCAGATATTTGAAAAAGTCAAATTTTACGTTGTGCAACAAAACTAACATTAAAACATCATCTACATCAAAATGAAACCTAATAATGTGTTACGCGTCCTTCAAAATGTATCAATTACGAATTTTATCAGTTCAATTGAAGCAAATTTGAGTTATTCAGGAAAACGTGTTTAGGAGTCTACTTTTACACACCAGTATATATATATACTAGCTGTTACCCGCCCGCTTCGCTGGGTATTTCATGATGTTTTATAAATTTTTACTGCTTATATATATGTATAAATTATTGATATCTAAGTCCTAGCATTAAGAATTCGATTGAATTGAAAAATATACTTATACATGTAACTGTCACCTGTTGATAAAAAAAAAAGGGCAGAACTCATCTAATTTGTATTTTCTAAAAATCTCTAAAATTGAAGCATAGAATGATGTTTGCTCTTTCGTAACTCAAAAACCAAGTGGATTCCCGCAAAACCAATTTTCGGTGGATCTCTACTCCGTAAATTGAACATGCAAGCCAAATTTCAAGTCTAAATGTAACAGAAAAAAGCAAAAGTTTTACTCTAAATATCCCCGTAATCCCGTTGAGAGCCGTTTTCCAAAATTACCGCTCTTAGAGGATTTCAATTCAACAAAAGAAAAATGCAAACCAAATTTCATTATTATAGTCCTGTAGCTCGAAAAAAGTAATTTTTTTTGTTAATACGTCCCAGTAACCCCCTGCAACCCCCCAGAACTTGATTTGCTTAAAATTTATTCTTAGTGGATCCCTATTCAACAAAAGAAACATGCTTAACAAATTTCAAGTATATGGGTCTAACAATTAAAAACAGGAATTTTTTTCTGTAACTCCTCTTGACCCCTCGCAAACATCTTTGGGTCAATTTTCATTTTACTCTTTGTTAGAGGAACTCTATTCCATGAAAGGAACATGCCTACAAATTTTCAAGCAGGATGATCAATTAGTTTAAAAAATGGAAATATTTATCGATTACGCCTCTTAATCTCCCGAAAGTAAACTTAGTAGTTGATATTCGCGAAACCCATTTTATAGCGGTTCTCTACTTAACGAAAGGAATATGCGTATCAAATATCAAGACTGTACGTCGAACAGTTTAAAAATGGGGATAATTGTCTATAACGCCACTTGAGCCCCCGCAACGCCACTTCTGGGTCTGTTTTCACAAAACCCATTTTGTAGGGGAATTGCACTCTATGAAAGGGATCTGCTTAGCAAAATTTGAAGACTGTGCGTCCAATTAATTAAAAATGCAAAAAAATTATCAATAACGCCCCTTGAACCCCCGCAACACCACCTAGGGGTCGATTTTCACAAAACACATTTTGCAGTGTATTTCTATCCTATGAGAGGAATCTGCTAACCAAATTTCAAGACTGTGAGTCTAATTGTTTAAAAAAAAATAATTATTTATATCTGCCCTTAACCCCCCGCAACACCCCTTGAGGGTCAATTTTCTCTAAACCCGTTTTGTAGCGGATATTTACTCCATGAAAGAAACATTCCTATCAATTTTCAAGCAGGTAGGTCAAATAGTTTAAAAACGAAAATATTTAACTCTTACGCCACTTATTCCCCTGCAACGCCACTTAGAGGTCTGTTTCCACAAAACCTTCTTATAGCTGATCTCTACTCTATGAAAGAGATTTCTTTATCAAATATAAAGACTGTGCGTCTAATAGTTTAAAAATGGAAATAATTTTCTATAACGCCCCTTAAGCCCCCTCAACGACACTTGGGGGCAATTTTCACGAAACCCATTTTTAGCGTATCTCTACCCTATGAGAGGAATCTGCTTACTAAGTTTCAAGACTGTACGTCTAATAACTTAAAAATAGGAATTTATAACGCCCCTTAAACCCCCCGCCCCCGCAACACCCCTTGGGGGTCAATTTTCCCAAAACCCATTTTGTAGCGGATATTTACTCCAGAAAAGAAACTTACCTACCAATTATCAAGCAGGTAGGTGAAGTAGTTTAAAAACGGATATATTTATCTATTACGCCCCTTAATCCCCCGCAACGCCACTTAGAAGTCTGTTTTCACAAAACCCGTTTTGTAACTGATCATTATTCTACGAAAGGAATCTATATATCAAATTTAAAGACAGTGCATCAAATAGTTTAAAAATGGAAATAATTATCTATAACGCCCCCTAAGCCCCTGCAACGCCACTTGGGGGTCGATTTTCAGCAAACTCATTTTGTAGCGGATCTCTACTCTCTGAAAGGAATCCGCTTACCCAATTTTAAGATTGTACATCAAGTAGTTAAAACATGGAAACAATTATTATTAAAGCCCTTAACCCCCCGTAACGCCCCTTGCGTTTCGAATTTCGGAAAATCCTTTCTTAGCTGATGTCTACTCTATCAAAGGAACATGTCTACCAAATTTCAAGTCTGTAGGTTGAATAGTTCCAGAGATTTCGTGATTAGTCAGTCAGTCAGTCAGTGAGTCGCTCTTTTCTCCTTTATATATATAGATATATATATATATATATATATATATATACCGCATTTATTCGATTCTAAGCCTTACTGGTTTCCAGTGTTAATGCTACTGAAAATCGGTTACGCCTTAGAATCAAAGGAAAATATTTGTTGGATGGAAAAAATTCAGTTTCTACCCCTTTCACAAGGAAAAATGTAAATGTCCGTTCTGGCCCCTTGCATCGGCAACTTATCCCGTTCCACAGTTTACCTCCAAAATTCAGTCTATTCATAACATCGCTGTCTTATAGTATTTGAAGATTTTTTTTTTGTATACGCTTTCTTTTAATCACCTAAACATCGAAAATATTGGTAATAGCATCAGGATGTGAGTTCACTGGGAATCAAGTATGAAAAGGGAGGCAGAAATAAACGGAAACAGCTGTGCCCATTGAAAATTTGACATGGATGAATCGAATATACGTCGATGGTGCAAACCAAATGATGTAATGTTTGCTCGGAAAAGCTCAACAATCCTTATATAAAACTGTTATCATACATTCTTCTATAATACATTCTTTTAAGGCGATATGGTACACTAAAAATCATTAAACTGTCGAAAATTTTTTATTGGCTTATTTGATACCCCTAATCTTTATAAATATGCCTGCAAAATTTCAAAGCTTTACCTGCAATTTTCATTAAGTAATGGAGCAATGTTTGATGCTAAACATCAACTACCACGCTTACATTTCAGATTATCTTCTAGAAAAGAGCCTGATAAAAAATGAATAAATTATTTTTCTACTGCGCATCAATGAGATTGACATTATATATGCAGTAATAGATCCTTTTAAGAAAGAATTGTTCAATTCATGCAAAAATTCTAGTTTGTGAATTATTTACTGGAAGATCAAATGGATTTGGTCAAGATTTAGAAGTTGTGCATGCTTTTTATGATATTATTATGAATGAAATTAAAACTTCAAAACGGATTCTCCCAAAGCACAAATACTAAATCTCATTTTGATAACTCAGATAATTAAAAATCTTATTCGCAAGAATAGAAAAACTCTCCCATTTTTATATATTTGTTTTTGGTGATATATATATATATACCATGTGTGCGAGATTCAATACTTTTATTATTAAAATATTTTAAGATATTTATTTAAACAAATGCACATATACAGTTCTTAGATTTTGATGTATTTTACCTATAAATTGCTATTTGATTTTGCTTTTATTCGTATACAATATTTAACATGCGAAGGCTTTTAAAATCAAGGAAATAAAAAATAAAGGCATAAACATCTTTTGTACATATTGTGCATTAGCTCCGAGCATGGAATTAGCTCTGAAGTGTGTATTTATTTTTTTTATAATTATTAAGATAAAGTTTTATGAAATATTGATCTTTCCTTCGTTTTTTTCTATATATTCATTATGGCAGTATACTGTTTTATTGTTCTACATTTCTGCAATTTTTTATGGTAAGTAGTTTTAAATAAGCTAATTAACATTTCATAAAAGTTTCTGACTATTCGATGAATATTATATCATGCTATTCATGGAATGAAAATTTCAAACTCATATTTCTCCATGTTGAATTTTTGTACATATACCGTTATTCAAAACCCTAAGTCTTTTTTGATAATTGAAGTAAGGGTTTGAAACTTTTTATACATGTTTTGAAATGTATGTTTTGTAAAACTGTGCATGAAATTAGCTCTAACATGTGTTTAGTACTTTTTCTAAAAAAAATTTCAAAATCAAAATTAATGTTTTTTTGGGAATTTTCGGAAGTTTAACTATAAAAAAATTAATAAAAAGTTAAAGAGCATCAGCAGAAAAAACTCCATTCACAGTTTTATGTAGTATATTATAAGGTACTTGGAAAAAAGTTTTTGAAAGAAAAGAGATATATTTAAAAAAGCCTTAGGGATTTAAAAATGCTTAAAAATGTAAAAAAAAATTAAATTTTACAAACATTTTGCAACAAATTAAAATTTTTTGTATGGAATTATTATTAAATATTAACCTTTATAAAACACAATTAAAACCAAATATCAAATATTAAAAATAGAAAAAATTGTGAAGATGGTACCATGTCGCCTTAAAAATGTTGCATAAGAAATGCATTGGAAAACGATACTGTGTGGGAAACGGCACCAATTCCAAAGTCAGCTTGTGACAATGAGAAGAATGAATCATTTTCGAAACATGATAGTGACAGTTAGAGTAATTATAGATTCATGCATTTATTTGAAAGATTTTAATGCAGGCAAAATAAATTAATAACTTTTTATTATTTCTCGAAAAACTTTTTAAAAAAAATTCTTAAGTATTGAGTATTGAGGAAGCTTTTACACGCTTTTTTTAAAAAAGTTTCTAGAAAAATTGTGTAGAGAATTGCAGGCGTGTCTAACAATCTCAATGGTGGCTTAGATTCGAGTAAATACGATATATATATATATTGATGTTTGTAAAAAATGCAACACCATGAAGGAATCATCAGAATTAGATGAACTTTGCATCAAATATCATTTATAGAATGTTACGTAAAATAGTAAGATTTCAGAGCCACCGCGCATTCGTAGCATGCTCAGCTCCCTCTGAATAGACGCTGAAAGAGTATAAATAGAGGGTCGTAGCGAGACGTTGAAAATAGTTAATGCTTATTTTTTAGAGGCGAACGTTTAGTATGACGTAAGAATGCCTCCACGACGAATTAAGGAGAAATTCCAACAACCTGCGGAGTTTGAACGGGGAGGATTATCGGCCTTCGAGAAGGAAGTTTTTCCTATCGTGCAATAAGATCTCTTGTGCAGCAGGACAGTTCCATAGTGATGCGACTTTGGAAGCAGTGGACCGAAGAGCACGGAACAACTCGAAAAACTGGCAGTGGTGACGTTAACGTGCGATCGACACCTGCTCCGCATGGCGGTGAATTACCGTACAGCTTCATCCAAGCAGTTGGCAGCACGTTGGTCTACTGCTACAGGTGTACTAATGTCGGCTTCATCAATTCGTCGACGTCTGCTGCACAAGGGATTTCGTGCAAGGGTGCCTTTATACAGGATCCCCCTTATGGTAAACCATCGATGGAGCCGTCTGCCATGGGATCATGAGCGCAGAGCCAGGTAAGCTGATTGACACCAAGTTGTCTTTTAAGATGAATCACGCTTCAATTTGGGAGACCATGATGGCCGCATTCGTGTTAGACACTATGCCGTAGAACTCTGCCTTCCATAGTGCGTTATTGAACAACATAATGGCCAAACACCCAGAGTTATGGGTTAGGGTGTGATTTCGTATCATGGGCGATCCAATTTGCTAAGAATTGAGCGTAATCTCAATAGCAACAAGTACGCCCATGAAGTGCTACAGCCTGAAGTCGTTCCCTTCCTTCAAGGCATCCCTGGAGCTATCTTTCAGCAGGATAATGCACGCCCACATGTTGCAAGGATTGCTTGAGATTTCTGTTCAGCCCAACACATGCAACTTTTTCCTTGACCTGCTTACTCGCCTGATATGTCGCCTATTGAGCACGTGTGGATTTGGTTGGTCGTCATCTCGCGTGATCCGCGTCCTGCAGCTTCAAAAGAAGAATTTTTGCTGCGCATACAAGCAATAAGAAATTCTCTGTCACAAGCAGAGATTCAAAATCTGTTTGTCTCCATGCCACGTCATATAGCAACACTTATTTCAGCGCGTGGTAGCTATACCAAATCCTTATTTCGGAAACTTAATGTTCTGCTTTTACTTTGAAAATTTCGTCATGGATTTATACTTATACAAAATGTTTTTTAATAAAATTTCATTTAATTCTGATGATTCCTTAATGGTGTTGCATTTTTTACAAACAGCAGTACACACACACACACACACACACACACACCACACACACACACAAACACACAAAAAAAAACACACAACACAAAAACACACACAAAAAAACACACTGCTGGCCACCTAAATGCAACAACCTGAAGAAAGCACGCAAATAACATGAAATTTACAACATGACTTAGCGGAGGTAAGATATGCAAATGATTAGAATTTCAGCGTAGACACACATCACGCACGCCTGTGGCGCCACCTCAAAGCGCTATTTAAGGCTTGGAGGTTTCGACTATTTCAAGTTCGGCAAATGTGTTTTTCTTGTGGTTTTTTTCAAAAAACGATCAATTATGTCTCGTAGAAAACAGCTAACAGCTTTTGATCAAGTATCTGAGTTCGCCAGAGGAAGGATAGTGGTCTACCGAGATTGTGGATTATCTTTCAGGGAAATCAGTAGTCGCGTGTTGGACGAAACCAAACAACTGTAATGTGGATATGTGACCGTTGAATGCAGGATGGTACGGCGGCATCAATTCACGTAAGGACAGGCAAATTGTGCGCATGGCAGTGACGGATCACTCAGTCACATCACGAAACATAGCACAGCACATTGAGTCTGTAACGCATCATTCAGTGTCTGCGCGTACCATTCGACGCCGTTTACAGAAGAGTTGTCCGCAAGACGTCCATTGTTTGGTCTACCCTTGACGCAGAACCACAGACGTCTCCGCCGCCAATGGTGAAAAAGAAAGAGGGATATGTGGCAGAATGGTATGAAGTTGTCTTTACTGACGAGTCACGCATCTGTCTGCAACACCACGATGGTCGGATTCGAGTCTGGAGACATCGTGGAGAGAGGATGCTGAACAGCTGCGTTATGCACCGCCACACTGGTCCTGCACAAGGTAATTATGGTATTACAGGGTATTTGATATCACTCTTCCACTCCTCTAGTACGCATTGCCGGTACTTTAAACAGCCAGCGCTTCATCTGCGAGGTGTTGGAGACAGATGTCCTTCCTTACCTTCAGGGCTTGTCCACAGCCATATTTCAACAGGATAATGCGCAATCACACGTGGTACGCATTGTTCAAAGGTTCTTCGTCCATCACCAGATTGAATTGCTTCCGTGACCGGCTCGCTCTCCGGATCTTTCACCGATAGAAAACATGTGATCCATGGTTTCTCAACGATTGACCCAGATTACACCCCCAGATGCTACACCAGATAAACTTTGGGAACGTGTGAAAGCTGCTTGGTCTGCTGTACCCCAAGAACACTTTCAAAGTCTCTTTGAATCAATACCGAGGCGTGTGGCAGCGGTGATCTCCAACAAGGTGGCTACTGTGGCTACTGATTCTAGCAGGAACCACACTTCACAAAAGTCTATAAATTTAATCTTTTGATACTTGGTCAACATGTTATCTGAAAAAATAAATTTTGTTGTACTATCTCTTGTCTTTCTTGGTGTTGCATTTACGGTGACCAGCAGTGTATATATATATATATACCGTATAATCCTTATAATCCTTAAAAAACCTTTTAAGATCTTAAAAGTTTTAATGATAAAAGATATAATCTCAGAGAGTATTTCTTAAAATTCTTACTTTGACAGGCAATAACAAGCGTTTTTGAACATTTCAACGTCATTAAAGAGTCATTAAAAACATACGCCATTATATTTTTTTCTGTGATTTATCTGCTGTGTGATTGGTCAATTTAAATTAGGTCTTCAGTATACTCTACTACTCCTGGGGTGTCTAAATTTAATTTCCTCTTTGGACTCTTAAACAAAAAATGTATTTATATTAGTCTTTATGAGAAGTCAGAACTTAAAAAAAGAACAAATGGTACAATGCAGATGAGTTTTTTTAATTGTTGAAAAATATATATTTACATGTTTCCACTGCCGTGCAGTGCTCATTGTACCAAATTTGTGATCGGCGATGCTTTAAATGAACCTCTGACCATTTGTCACAAAAAGAAGACAAATAAACTTATGTATTGCAAGTTAAATTTCACTTTGCTTCATGTCCTCACATTCGAATAAATATAGAGGGCAAAATTCCATCTCAGGTACTGATTTTATTGTTTGATAAGGGTTTAAATTTCTGCAGCGTATTATCTGTAGCTACCTGATCTCATATTAAACAAAAATAGGTAGCCCAAAAGTGTTCCATAAATAGAATATGTATTCTTTTAGCAGAGGGTCTGCAGCTCAAATATTTCTCAATCACAAGAAAAAGGAAGCATTCCGAGGATGTATTTTTTCCATATAACGGGGATGTGCAATTATAAATAAGGTCTTATAGGAATTTAGTCATTTAATCCAATTTAAGTCGAATTATATATATATAAAAGCTACATAAACGAATTTAACATCGGGATTCGGATTATTAAGCCTTAGTCACGAAAAATCTGAGTTAGCATCCTACTCCTCCTATCCACGGAGCATCTACTTGAGGCTTTAAGCTAAAATTGTGACATGCATCGCAGGATGGTTTTCGTAAGTAGGGGATGCAAATTTATTTCTCATCATTTACGCGTCAGCTACTCTACCAAAACGAAGCACTGATACTCTTAATTTCCTTGAACTAATACAAAGCTTAAATAATGCTCTGAGTTACTGATGATAGAGCCTTTGTACAATTTAATTATATTAAGATGAGGGAAACCATGGCAATTTCTAGTCCTGATTCATTTTAAGATCCAGAAAAATGTACGTTAATTAAAACGATCATCAAACCTTTTCCAAAGAGTGGCGTTGAAGGTAGGAGAGTAAAATATCAACTAACGAGTCGTCATCGTCACTTGTGCATGGTACTAAACCACGAATCTCGTCGTCAATGGTCCTCGCGAGGCACTAGAGTGAATATAGTTGACAATTTACATTAAGGACGGAAAGATCTAGCTTGGTACTTTACTCATTACACTCTCACATCACAGGTCACGTTATAGCTTTGAGGCTAATAGAGATGTAATGGATATATTGCATTTGTGGAGAACTTTTCAAGAAAATAATTATCACCAGATAACCTTAATGAATCCGGACTTTGATGATTCTTATGCAGATAGCATTACTTGTTGATAATAAAATACTATTAAATAACTTTTTTAATTTTTTATATTTATTTTATGAGATGCAGGTTACTTTTTATTTTTAGATGTGAAATTAATTTTTTGTATGTTGTAAACGATATTTATAAAAAATGAATTTTATTTTAAAAGGTTATCAGAAATGAATGACCCGATTAAAAAATTTAATAATTCTTAGATGAATAAACAAAAAATAACCATTAATATGATATTGTATAGATAAAATACGAAATTTTGAGTTTGTAATATTGTTTTTATCGAATAGGTGGCAGTAATTTTGTAATAGAGATGTTTTTGAAATTGTGAACATAAAAGAAAATGGGTTCGCAGCGGGAGGGAGAAGGCATTTTGTATCCTCTCGTTTGCAAAAAGTCTGTCAATAATTACGGTTCAGCGTGGATTTTGTAGAAAATACCATAGAAAAAAAAATGCACCGTAATCTTAGACTATAAGAATATAGTATAAATAGTTCCAGGAAACTGGGTGCCTGTGTAAAGGCTAAAGTCCAGGGTGACCAGGTTGACAATTATATTATACGGGTGCCTAAAGGAAGTCACATTGAACACTTGTGAAAACAAATTTTATACTTTACGTCAAGAAACGTTTCGTACGAGAAACATTTAATATTTTATCCTTACATTGACATCTTAATTATCATTTTCTGTTTATTCATCAGGGAATTATTAAATTTTGTAATCGGGTTATTCATTTCTGATAACCTTGTATTATAAATACATATATATTGTTTATATTCGAGTTTTTTATATGATTGGCAAGCATATATTTGTTTGGTCTCGAATATTGTTTTTTTTCCTTACTTTTACTTTTAGTTGCTGAATTGACATTTGTGCTCAGTGAAGCGTTTGTCTTCACTATTTAAGGGTGTTGTTCTCGACTGTTAAGAAATAAAAATACTTTCATGAAGTTATTTTATGTTTATGTATCACCGAGTTGAGTATTCATGTAGTTTTCTTTTATAACATAACTTTTTCTCATGGAATGTCTGGAAGTAGTTGAGTGGAAAACTTGCCAGGAAGATTAATTGTATTTATGATTTTTAGAAATCCTTTTTCTTTCTGAGTGAGTAAGACTGGTCCGTCTAATAAAACTTCTGCCCTCTTTTTACGATGAAATATAGTACTGACATATCAATGTGTGTTTTGGGGGATTATAGGAACATGAGAATATCGTTTATGATAGTGTTTCTCAACCTTTCAGGGACTGAGGCCTAATTTTCAATAAAAATGTTTATTTCATTTCTCGTCTCATACGATGGCATTTTATACAATATTAATGTATTTTGAATATATTGATGCTAAAGGTACAATATATATATATATATATATATATATATATATATATATATATATATATAATTTTGATTAGAAATCATACAAATTATCAAGAATAAGTAAATTTATTGGTACTTAGCAGTGTCAGTTTGCATTCACAAAACAAGAATCGATGCTTATTATCCTATGTCGATTGTCAACCTTATATGACTTTCTCGAAGGATTACCGGACGTTCTAATTTATTTCGAATATTTTAGAACAAATGCGTGATCTTGACAAAAAATGTGTATAGCTGTACCTTGATCAATTCCTGTCTGTCTCAGTCCCATCGATACTTCTAACGACATAGGATTGATCTTGAATGTATTCATTCAAACTTTCGTATTAACTGCACTTTGCGGTATCAAATATTACAGGATTAAATTTATACATAAACATGGATTAATTTTTAAGTGGACATAAGCAAGTGTTAAAAAATAGTGATCTGTCAACGAGTGTATAAATGAGAATGGTTCTGATAGATAAACTGAGAAAATATCATCAAAAATATTTAAAATTTTTGTTTGACCAGTACTGTATAAGAAAACGCCCAAGTGTGATTTGCTGAAAAATTTCGGCAGCATATGTCATGAAACAATAAACTTAAAGGAAGTTTAAAAATGATTTATAGTGAATACGTTAAGAAAACCCGATAGTATTTATCAAATTAAAATTAAAATCGTACGAAGAGTTGCATTACTTTTTAAAAACAACAGCGGCTTCTGATTGGTAAAGCTTTATTTGGATCTTACAAAGCTTCATATAAAAAATTCAGACGTAAAAAGCTTCACATAATTGATGAAAAACTTATCCTTCCAGCTAAAGTTGAGGTTATAGAAACTATTTTTAGAAATAAGTTTGCTAAATAATTGAAGTTTACAACACTTCAACTCATTGAATTGGTGGCATAGCAGAAGATGTATAGCATCTGCTTTTCGGAAAATAAGCTGTCAATTTTTAAAAACAACAGTATATAATTACTACTTTTCTGCAAACCAAATGAACTCAAATAAACAAAAGTTGCATACTTTTCTATATTAAATGAACTGATTAACGAGACAAACATATAGTGGAAAAAATTGCTTCGGAATATACATCGATGGTTCTCGTTCAACTTAAGCAAACGCTTTTGAAACTAAACTCTCAGCTGGAAACATTGCGTACTCAACGAAGAAACTGGCTTCTAGAGAAATGAGTGCTGGTTTGAACATTCAGCAAACAATGGTTGTAACTGTAGTAAATTATATAAAAATGATACTTCTAAAACCAAGAATCTGTTCTGTGTATGTAAGCATTACACATGTGTAAATATATGTATGTAATACATTCAGCTTTACTATTTCTTACGATGCAAGATGTCTATCATATGAAAGCTTTTTTGCAATCTAGTGGTGAATTAAGAATTGATGTCACAATTTTTTTAGATGAAAAAAATCGATCGCAAGTGTTGGATTATTTGTGATTGAGCTGCTTGGTGGATATATTATAGAAATTAATACCTTGGATCCTGAAAGTCGAGAAGCACACACGCATAAGTTTGATATGAGAAAGGAATTGAATTATTAATTTTTTTTTGTAGAAAATTAGAATTGTGCTCCAGACATATAAAACAAAGAAACTAGAAATTATGATGGATGCGTGTTAGAACTTACAGGAATGATGAACTGAATATGAAAGCTGTTTTTGTAACCATTTGAAATCATTTAACCATGATGGCAAATAATTTTTAATAAAGTAATGCCCTGCAGATGACAAATTGGTAGTAGGTTGCAGGTAGGCTATTGATATATTTCTCGAAGGTATCTGAACTACCAAAAAAGAAATCTACATGGACTTCATTGCAAGCGGATAAATCAAAAGTCAACTTAGTATTAAATCTCTATGAATTTCGGGCAGAGATGGATGTTGAATTTTCTGCACTGAAAGTGGGAGTATTCTGTGAAATATTACCTTTGTCAACATCCTGTTTTTATGAGACAGAATTGAAACACAATGTATATCCAAAAATAGAAACAAATAGAAAAAATATACTCAGTGAAATATAGAAAGAACTGGAACTCGAAAAAACTAGAGTGTTTTTATTTCTATTTTTAAGCATTTTATTCTAGAAATTTTTCTCTGCAAGACAAGTAGGGAGTCACTAGTAGTTCCTAAGGCAAGGCTAAGGAAGTCACTGATCAATCAGAAGCTATTTTTGAATTTAGAGTATTGATAAGAAAAGAAGCCGCCCATCCGGTATAGAGGTTAGTGACGCTAACTGCGGTGCCGTTGGACCTAGGTTCGAGTCCTGGAGAAGGCATGGATTGTATAAATGTATATATGTATATATTGAATTTTCGACATGGAGGGTACTCTTCAAGGGGTATTGCATGGGGGAGGGGGTTGAACAGCAAGTCTTCTCGTGAGGTTGGTGAAAGGTGGGAGACCCAGACCACTTCTATGTGGTTCTCCCTTAAAATTGAATCGGAAACGAGCAAAATCGGACTGTTGCTCGAAGTTACGGATTAGCCGGCGTAAATCTTTACCCTATCTCCGCCATTAAATTCGTTGGCCTTGATCTGACACTGTCAGACAGCCGGCATTATGGAAACAATAACATACTAAGTATATAGTGCAGTATTGATACAATCTTATTTATAAGATTAGTGTAAATGTGTGCTTTATTACTTAATGTATAGAGATTAAAATGTATTATTGTTTTACTTTCTTATCACAGTTAATTAATAAAATTTAATATTTTCGTTTCGATATTCATTGTACCCCATCTACTATTATTATTTTTGAAAGACGGCTCTAAGGGTTAATAATCACTGTTTACGGTTTATAATGTTTTTAAAATACATTTGTTTTTAAGCAAGTAATTTTACTATTTAAAATATTTTATTCTGAAATCTTATCTAGGATGTGTGTCCCACGGGATATGAAGACGTGGTATTCTAATCCAATTGATATTAAGTTTCTTAAAATAATGAAGGTCAACAAATTGAATTCAGAAGTTTATAAAATACCAACTATGTTCTTAAAAGCCCCATATGTATTTTATAACAACCACATGTTATACTTTACCATTCGTAATATGTTGGATTTAAAATATACTTTTTTGAAAAATTGTTCTTTCGGCATTTTTAAATCGAAAACCAGAAAATGGAATATCCCAAATATAGGTATAAGTTATTAGCACAAAAAAAAAAACAATTTTCTTTTGATTTACTCAGATTTAAAATGAATTTACTTTTATTACTGTATAAATGTCTCAAAATTCAATTTCGGTTCATTTTACTAGGTTTGCATTGCTACATTCATTCTCTTTTATTCAATAGATATTCTGATAATGCATGGACTTCTGATAATGCAGTACAACTTTTCTTTAATTATTTTATCTCTCCAATAAATAATTGGGTAATTCGTATGAAATATGTGATGGCTTGAAAAATGACAATTCATAGCTAAAGTATACTTAAAGTAATATTAAGTAGGAAATAATTATCATGACGATATAAAGTTCTCAGTATCTTCTCACCATAAATAAATAATGCAAGATAACCATTATTACTTAACATCTAACAGTTTTTGTGAGTAGAAATGTGTGTAAACGTAAGAAAAATTGTGTGTCCAATTTTATTGATGATGTCTAGACTCATTATAAACCACTAAAATATGTTATATAAGTTCAGAATGACAGTCACTCAATAAATTCACGCATGGACTTGATATATATACAGAAATTTTAATGTATTGAGTTCGTTTCTTCATGCATACTGTCTTCCTTTCGTGATTGAAAACATACTTATGAAGAAATGAATGATGTATTGTAGGAAACAGAAATGAAATTTATGTTTATTCATGCTATTTATCATTCTGGAGAATTGAAACATGTGGACATAAAAGTATGAGATTTTCTCAAATCTTGATTTTGATAAAATGTTCCGTTCTTCTTACTCATCAATTTATGATGAAACATTGAGTACGTGTCTCATATCGTGGAAGAGATAGATAAATCTGAGGGGGAATCAAAATTTTCATTATCATTTCGTTCAATTATTTATATTATTTTTTCCCCCTCTTAAAATATCAAGTAAACCTATTGTGTTGAAATAGTGCTACCCTACTTCAAAATTTAAGTAAATTTGCGATTCTATAATATGACTGCAAATTTGTAGGAATATTTTTAAGAAATAAATTAAACAAGAGCTTGTAGTAGTAACATTATCTTGAGAAGACACATTTTATTATTATAAAGTTTGGATTAAATATTTAAATATCATTTTTTTTTAAAAAAAAGAAAAGTTCATACATTAGATTTTCATTTGTTTTAGAATTAACTTTTGAACTTTTCTTTAAGCTATCTCTAATATTTTTGCTCAATGTAGCTTTAAATTTTGTTTTTAATGTATTGGTAAAGAGAAATATATAATAATGTATTACTAATTTTGGTCGAGAAACTGCTTTTGTACTATTTTGAAATAATTAAAAGAACTTGATCAAAATGTAAACTTAACTTAGTAAGGATATTATATAAAGAACGATATACTGACATTGTTCAAATTAGTAAAATTACACCTATACAGTTGTTTCGTTTAATTTTTTCTTAAAATTATAATTACTTTAAAAAAGCATTTTCAAAAGTATATCATTAATGAAAATTCCATTGAGATTTTACTTTATAATAATTTTCATAATTGCTTTGAAAGAAGAACAAGAAGGATATTAATGAAATATAAAGGATTTATAATGAAATATAAAGGAAATAATAATAAGCATAGATCATTGGTTTCACTAAGTGCAAAAGGTCAGAGTAGCAGTTTCTTAAGACCATTACAACAATCTAATTTTTGTAAAATTAATTAATTTTTCAGCTAAACTTGTATTACGAGAATGAATATTAAAAAACGAGAGTTAAAATAAATTCTTAATATTTTTTTTTTCCCAAAAGAGAGATTTTTTTTTTCAAAAAGTGATTCAATGCTATATTATGTGTTATAAACTTATTTTAATTTATATAACTTCCATAATTTCTAAAGCATCTCAAAACGAAAAAAAAAAGGAATAAGCCCTAAGATAACTTCACACAGAAGAGGAAAATTAAATTTGAAAATTTAGCTCGTTGTTTACATAACTCTGAAATATTTATTAAAGAGTGGTTATCATCTTTTTTTTTCATTGCAATGGTAACATTCTTCGACAGGAGAAGGTGATTGGGGAGTGTTTTAGAACTGCTGAAATGCTGAGTGCTTTGAAAAAAAAATCCTGTTTTATAAAGGGCTTAATTTTGAAATCATAATAAAGAGAAATGATAATAAATGGATTATAACATGTACTAGATGGTAATAGTTGTAACAACCTCATAACGTGGTTCTATGGGTTCAAAACACATTTTATAAAAAATTCTAGACCTTATTGATAATTTTTTCCCGTTATTCATGAAATTGAATAGGTCCTCTTAGCTTACAATTTTTCTTTTAATAGTTAGAATTTTTCTTCAAAGTCAGATTTTTCATTTAAGGATAAACTCGGTTAAAATACAATGTACTTTTGTAGCTTAAATTTCTTAGCCTTCAATTTTTTGAATTGTTTTATGAGAAAAATAGATCTATTGATATGATATTTTATTGTTGAAGAATGATTTTACGATTTTAGGTTATTTGTCTAAGCGCAGAACTCAAATAAGTGTTAAATAGGATCAAGCTTTAATATAAGAGCACTCCATTAACTTTTGAATATCTTAAGGTATCCGACTACTTATGACAACTTTTTTTTAAAGAAAATAGAGATATGGGAATTTTTTTGTTATTTTTAGATTTTTTTGTTATTTTTATATTTGTTTAGTACGTTTTAAGAAAAATATGCTAAAATTAAGAAGAGAAAAAGAAATTAGTATTACTAAAATGGGAAAAATAGATAAAAATTGACAAAAAATAGCATAAACGTGGCGCATTCTGTACCAAAGGGTTATGAACAAATTTTAAATTTTTCAATTTTGATGTGTTGATATATTATTCATTGTTGAAATGACTTTCAGGTTAAGATATATTTTAATTTTTACAAAAACTAGAGCACTTTATCTTAGTTATTATATGAAACTGCTTGAAAAACAGTGATTATATTCATATAATGGACTGTAAATTTTGTAATAAAACAGTGATTGATAAATCTGAAGGTTAAAACAATTCTACTATTATACAGAACTCACAGAAAAAATTTCAATTAATTATTTTCAAAACCTTTTTAGCAATCGCTGTCCCCGTTTGATTATTTTCAAAAAATCACATTTCGAGTAAAACACCTTTTAAAGTATGACATCTTGCTTAAAGTAATGACATCTTTTTTTACTAAAACACTTGTACTTTTGTTCTAGTGAATGGAAAATTATAAACTTAGTATTTTTGAAAAGGTAATAAGTTGACCTATAAAATAAAATAATAAAAAAAAAATTGCCATTTTTGGCAAAATTCACAATTTTAGGGTAGTTGGATACCTTAAAAGTTTTTGATCTTCAATATTTGATTTTTCACAAAATTGTTTAAAATTAGCCACATGTGTAAAATTATTAAAATGTAAATACACTGCTATTATTATCACATCTACATCATTTAGATAGCCAAATTGGTTGAGTAGTATATGCATTACAACACTTTCCTAAAATTTTCTAGAGGAATAAATCTTGGAACTTGCATACACATCATATTCGGTTCTTTGTGTCTCTGTGCACCAAACTTTTGGTCGGTATTGTCAACTACTTGTGTAACAACTTTAATTTATAAAGATGTTCGACAAATTTCAGCTATTTTGCTTTCAATGGATTTTAAGTTTAAAATAGTTGCTTCAATATGTGTCCATGATTACAATAAAATATCTTTCTAGTGTTAGGTACAATTTAGTTTCATTATGATTTGAAACATTAGATAAAATCATTACAAAATACTACAGCTTCCCATATGAAAATTTAACACTGTGAAATGTGTTCAATAATGCACTTGTACAATCCTTACTACAAAAGTTTGCGAAATGTGGTATGAACACATATGTTCCCTCTGTTGCAGTTAATTGCTTTTCATCTTCAAAATACTTTGAAATTAAAAACATAAAACATGTTATTTCAAACTGGAAACTGATACATTTAATGATTGATTATGTTTTTTTGCACACAATTGTTTCGTCATAGCTATGCTTCTCCAACTAAAACATAAAATTCTCTAAGCAAATACTGCAAGAAGCAATACTATATTTTTTGATATTTTGAAAGGAAATTTTTTTCTCTCATCGTTAAACTGGCATTTCCTCTGTCTTCTTTGATTTTTCTATCCTTAAATGAAATTTAAAATTAATTATTGTAACTGAAATTGAACAATGTGAAAAGGAATAAACATTGAATTTTAAATTCAAATTATTTTACAGTTCTCTGATGACAGAGATGTATAAACTTGTAAATAAACTGATAGTATTTGACAACATTAAAAATTATTTTTAATAATTAGTACAGTTGAATTGTGCGCACTTAGTAGGTTTGTAGGAAGAATGTTCATTGGAAAATAAATAATTATTATTGAGTTTCACACAGATCATTAAGAAATCTAAGTATTCAATGAAGCTGGTGTATTTTAAACAATTTATCGGTAACCGCAATTCTAGTAATTTTTTGAAGTATTTTTTGACTTTCTGATAATCGTCTCATTATAAAATTACTGTCTACATAAAATTAAATAAATGTTTTTTTCCATTATTTTTTTTTTTTTTTCTATTCAAAATTTAAAAATTTACAAATTAGCTTTTGCATTTCGAAAAGGAGGATAATTCTGTATATGTAAATATAGTGTGCATATAGTAAGTTTCGGATATGGGTATGGCTTAAGAAATTGCTATCAATAAATCTTTAAAAGTATATAGACAAATAAATCTAGAAGCATCTAAATAATTTGAGTTTCAAATCTATCGTATCAATAGTGTTATGTGCAAACAGCTTCAAAGTAACTATAGTGGAATTTTAAGATGCGAGTTTACTACATGAGAAATTTTGAGGTATTATTAAGTCACTAGAGAGATAGATATTTAGTGTAAGGATCAGTGTAAAAAGCGTTTCTCAAAGTGTGGGGAGGCCTAATAACCCTACGAGGAAGGCGTGAGCATATCGAAAATTCGAAAACAAAAATTATTTTTTAAAAAAAGTATTAATTTACAGAAAGAAAGCAAAATAAAATACATTCTGACATAATAAAAAATAAAATACATATTTACACTGATAGAATGTACTTCTAAATGTATCAGTACTATACAACAGTGTTTCTCAAAATGTGGGGCATGATAACTATATGAGAAAGGAGCGCGCATATTGAAAAGTCTAAAACAAAAGATTATTTAAAAAAATTACTAATTTACTGAAAGTAAACAAAATACATTCTGACATAATAAAAAATAAACACACAATTTCACGGATATAATATACTTATAAATGTATCAATACTACGCATTGTATTTAAAATTAATTTAACAATACTAAGTTAGACAGGTTTAATAATTACCAGTGACCCCATGGTCGAGTCATATATAAAATTATATACAAAATTAGCACTTATTCTGATAATTTGTCCGGTTTATAGTTAATCCCTGAACTGCCGATTAAATGTTACGGAATTCACTCCTAATGCCATCGGGCACACTGTCAAGGTCCTTTTATTGCATTCTTTAGCCTTCGAAATAATTTTATGGATAGCATTTCAAAGGAAAGATTGTACTTCACAAAGACATATATATACGTCCGGGGAAAATAACGCTTTTTCTGAGTGAGACGTTTATATACGCCGGTGGCACTTAAATGTTAAAGTTGTATTCTAGGTTTAGCATCCAAGTGTAGTATAATTGAATTTAATACATTATTATTGTATGAGGGGGCGCGATAAAAATATGATTGAATATTGGGTCGCAAATATTGACAGTTTGAAAAGCACAGCTGTACAATTTATTTGATAATTAATTTGCAATACCAAATTAAAAAAAAGTTTTATAATTACCAGTGAAGCCATGGACTTGTCATGTATTAAGTTATATACAAAACGTAATACTTATCTGGATAATATGTAAGGTTTATAATTAAAGTCGTATCGTTGCTTTAGTGTCAAAGTATTTTATTATTGATTTAAATATATTGTTATTGTATGGGAGGAAGCGATGAAAATTATGATTGAAAATTGGGTTGAGAGTATTGAAAGTCTGAGAAGTACTGGTGTAAGGAACAATGAACTGAAGTGAAACTGACATTTATTAAGAAAAACATGGAGAGGGAGGAAGAAACAGAGCGTACTCACTCCACTCCGGGTGAAAATAGGGAAAGCGCGACAAAAAAAAAAGGAAAATCTAGTCATAAAGAAAATTAAGTAGGGCAAAAATGAAGAGAGAGAAAGAAAAATTAGCACCGTATGTTAATTGACTTCGTCAACATCTGTTCGTTTCTCTATATAAACTTTTACATATAGATGTATGTGTATTACATATATATTCTTTCATATGCAATATCTACATATACAGTATTGTAAAAAATTTTGGTGTATTTGGGAGTTGATACAAAATATACCCCCTTAAGCGGTTTGCCTGTACGATGTACTGGCTAACGAAAGTTAGCTGCAACTGGTTTACCCGTCCGGTGAACGGGCACTGATATTTTCTTTCTTTCATAGATTTGCATTTATTTTTCATTCTTATGGTGCATTATTTAGTGCTAGTATTTTGAAAAGGTGAGGCAGTTTGTCTATGGTACTGAAATGTGTTTTGTCCAGCATTTTTTTTTCTTTGTGTGGTGAGGGTGTGAATTAGTAACGGGTTTAGGTATAAACAATAAAAAAATGTCTTTTTTGTGTTAAAAAAATGACCACTTAAGGGGTTAATCTCATTTCATTTCATTTCAATGGGGAAACATTGGTTTGTGGTTTGAGCATTTCAAGAGATCTGTCTCAGAAGGAGCATCACCCTTATTTCAATGAATCTCAGCATCAGAATATTTTAATATTCTAAAATTGCTTTAGGGGATAATAATATCAGTTAAAAAAAGGGGGAAGGGGAAAACCATACCTTGTTATTCTTAACTGATGTCTTCTTTTCAATGGATTACAGTTTAACAGAATATCAACAGCTTTTCAACAGAGACAGAGAGATCTTGAGCTCACGTATTACCTTATTTATTCTAAAATCGGCATATAGCTATCGTGTAGCTTCGTAGTGTGACGTTAATATAACTCTTACACTCACTCACTTACCACATGCAGTCATTTGTAACAGCAGTGGGGGCTACAAGACGGTGAATTAAGATCTGTATTGACATCTTCTTTTTAAATTGAGTGGAACATCAGATATTTAATTATTATGTCATAGCTTCACACTTCACTTACGGTTCTGTACACGAGTTAATTGTTAATAGCTCATTTTATAGCTTCAATATTATGTTTACTAAATATAAAATATCTTATTCCAACTGAGTGAAGTTTTATTTATACTAGAGTGAAATTGTTACACGTCTAAATTTGAAATAGATATCATATCTGTAATGATCATACACAATATTGTAGTTTATAAATTTATATTTATACTAACTTTACCATATTTTAAAGTCCTATAAAAGTTTCTCTATTACTTTTATCAAAACATTATTTTAGAATATGTGATTTATGATATTTTAACGAAAAAAGCAACAAAACTTCTTTCTATCAGAAAACTTGATGGACACAATATTTTTTTTCTATTTCTTTTTGAAATATAAAGAAATAAAATAAAATCTTTTCACGAAAAAAGTAAAGTTAAAAAATACTTTGTCTGAAGTCTATGATAAAATCTGAAATATTTCATAGAAAATTTTATGCATCAGATCAATGAAAAAATATTGCCAGTAAAAAAACACAAAAAATGTGTCTGAAACCTTAGAATTAATGTGATGCAATTTTATATCTTTCGTCTTTGAGAAACTAATTCTCAATTCTGTTGGAAAATCTGCTTTGAGTCATGAAACATTTTTGCAACTTCTTTTAAAAAACACTCAGCGTCATAACGATGAATAATTCAAACCATATATCGTATCCTTAGTGATGAATTTGAGTTTTACAGAATTTCCAATTTTTTTCTGTAAATCAAATGTTATATCTACAGAATGCATCAAGTGTGTTGCATTTTGTATATATATATATTTAAAGCATTTTTGAAATTCAGTTTTATAAAGGGATTTAAAGTTTCTTAAAGAATTTTTCTCGAATGTATATGAAATTTAAACTATATATATTAAAATAAACTTACATTGGTTTTTAAGCTGAGAAAAATTTAAATAGTAAAGAAAAATCTCGAATAAATCATTTTTTGAAATATTTTAATAGTTACTTTAACAAATAAATAAAATGAAATATTCTTGAAAATTAAATGAGAAACATAGATTTCTATCCAGACAATTGAATTGATTATTTTTTTCTTGTTATTAAACAGACATTTTCCATTTTACCAGCGCTGCTAAGTTAAAAATTTCTTTAAAGTCAATTTTTAAAAACTGAATCAATATTTGCGATATTTAATTTCAGCAATGTATTTTGGCTATACATAAGATGTTGTGCTTTTGATCTCGATATTTTTATTTTTGTTATGCCTTCCAACTATACAAAATTTAAGTTAAATATTTAAAAAAATGTTTTGCTATTTGCTGATGATAAATTTCTATATTTTCTGCTATAAAGCAGATTTTAGCCATTTTGTTTCTATTTCATATCAATATATAGAACTTACTAATATATTTCAGTTTGATAAATTTGTAGCAAATTTATTTCCATGTAAAATACAGTATAATTTTTTTTTATTAAATGAGGAAAAAGGAAGTTGCAAAAATGCAAGCCAAATTTGAATATTTTCATTTTAAGTCAAGGAATATTTTATATACATTTATGCAGTTGAAATTTTTTCTCTTAAAGATGAAAGGTGTCTGAGATTTGCTCTTATTTTGGATCATATGATTATAATACAATTAATCCGTAAAAATGAGTTAACAGCTCATAGCAGCTTATGTTCATTTCCAGAAATTATTAATGTATATACTATAAAATGTAAAGTGAAGTGAAATATCTATTTTTATATCAGATTGGATCGGGAGGATTGACAAAAGTTTTAGCAAAACCGTTTGAATGGGCACCTAGTGATACTAAAATATTACTGACCCCCATTGTAGCTGAGAGATATGGAATATACAATAAATATATCACGTATGTTCAACTTAAAATTAAGGTAATTTTCTAGTAGCACAATTTTTTTTCTTAAAACTTGCATTTTATCTTCATTTAAACTAATAGTTTTTCTGTTAACTTTTATTCAACGCTTACTTGGGATACCTTTCAAGCTGAGAGTTTGTGAGTTTTTTACCTAAATGAAAAGAGTTATTTAGTATTATTTATACAGTCATATATTAGAATGAATGTTTTTTTCAAATTATGGATTATTTAACTTATTCAAACAAATATTATAAATCTCTCTCCTATACTGTAATTTTAAGCAATCATTACACATGTCTACATTATTTTTCTGTTGTATTGGATATCGATGTTGACTTATACTTTTTAAAGTGTGACGAATCAAAAAATTTCTATCACGTACAGTATTTTCTATAAGCAAGAGATGTTTAAAAAAATGTAATTTAAAATTAATGTTTTATTACAATGAACTACACAATTTTTTTTATTACAATGAATCAAGCCATTTTTTGCAACATGGACTAACATTTTAATGTGCTTATTTTTTTTCTGGGAAAATTTGTTCTTTTTGAGGTTTCTATGCTTTCACTTTCCAGCTTTGGTTATTTTCTTGCTTGAGCATCAGTCTTTAATCAGCTTGCATATTCACATTCCATCTTTCTTTGTAGTTTCTCCCCTAACACGAACATCCTGGAGAAATATTTCACCCTGCTATTCACTGCAAGCTCTCAAGTTTTCAGGAAAATAGTCAATATGGGAGAATAGGAAATGGACTTTAAGCTCATCTTACATCTTTGAACTTTATACGCAGCTAGCATGTTTTGTGCATTGTGTTTGTGCTATCAAATCCTTTAGTGTTCCCCCAAACTTCCGCACTTTCTTGAAAAAGAATTCCACACTTATTTCTCATTTTCTTCTTTTGTTTCCTAAAAGAAGGAATAGGATGAAAATATTCTTTTGTCGGGGGCAGTAAAAATTATCTCTTTCCACTTGTCCTCAAACAATTTCGGGAATTGGGAACGCAAATATCTCAAGATTCCTCATCTTTTGGCAGTGATTTAAAGAACTACTCCGTACGTCTTAATTAAATATGAAGAAATTGTAATAAAATTTTGTCTAGTGAAACCAAGATCATATTAATGAGATTTTTCAGCGGCAATTTAGGCGTCTCGATGTGCCCAGTCAGTGATTGGCCAATGCAAATATCCGATTAAAACGTCCCACAAGTATCGGAAGCAGGGATACTTGATATGATCTGCCTGTTGACCCAACAACATGGTTAGTGTTTTGAAATATTTATTAACCATCCATAGATGTCCTTAATACTCGGTTTTCTGAAGAAACATTACAATGTTCCTCCATATACAGCGAATACTTCACAATAAGAGATGCGTATGCAGCTCATGATTATGCTGTTAGACAGAGTTGAGGCTAATTATGGTAGAACAAGTAAACTTGTTGCACTCATATAAATCCTATTATATTCCATGAATATCATCGCAAAATCTAAACTTCCTTCTTTTAAGAAAAACTGAATAAATAATTCCCAATGAAAAATGAAATCACCATGAAGATGAGGTCAAATGCATTTGATTTTTAGCAATTTAGTTGCATCTTTAGAAACAACTAAATCCCTAACCAGGTCATTGAGTTTACTCAATAAGAAAAGCAGAGGTCTTTCGTCAACAGAAAATGTGTGTTATATTTATCAAAGGGAGCAGGTAGGTAGGGGGTTGGGGTCTCCATCCTCCGACATACTCAGATTATCATCCAAGCTATAAAAGGTGAATGAGGGACTGATGGTTGATATTTATGATACCCAAGAGCTGAGCCAATATTAGAGTAAGATTTTTTGTTTGTTATTTTTGTATTACTTTTATATTATATGCGCTGTGTGTGTGTGAAATCTATCGAACAAAATTAGCTGTCAGTAGTATGGTTTTCCTGTTCAAGCCCTATCATAGAAATGCCAGTAGAAAAGGAGTTTTTTCCCAATTAACTACAGATAAAGATTTCCTTTACACCTCATACATGTCTTATGAGGAGCTCATGCTTCGTCTTGATCATTAATTTTTAACTGAAGTAAACAAAATAAACTTTCTTCATAAAATATCTTATGTTTCTCATCCGACTTTTTATCGTGCATTCATCATAAACGAAGCATCATTTTTGCGGAGAAACAATACAGTCACTCACAAAGCCATAAATTCGAAGAAAACCATGAGCACAATAATATTTATTTGCTGGAGGCACTCTGGGTGCAGCTTTACGTAACAAGCAAAATATTGAAGATATTTACATTAGTTATTGTTGAAACATGATCAAGTCTGACAGCACATGTGCTTTTATACGTATTATCTTTTTATACGTATTCCTAATTTCTCAGTGGACACTTTGAAACATGCTCAAACTACAGCCATTAGTATTCCTCACCATTTACATTAAGCTAAATAACGTGTTTGGGTGTGATCATCAGACCTTCCTGTTGCCAAACATCTCTCATTCCCTTGTGTTCCCTCCCCGAATCTTCGTTTAGGGTCTACTGTAGCTATAATTTAAAAAAATTAGTTTAATAAGTCATGTTTAAAGGAGGAAGGATTTAAAGATTTTGAAATCAAAAGTAGAATTCTGGATTTTAAGTTAAATAGAAATTCCACTCTAAACTAAACAGTAAAAACCTAAGTTTGACAAAAAAATAAATAAAGAGATGAATTTTTATTAGTATTTTTCCGATTTGAGTAAGTAAAAATCTATAGGAAACGGTTTAAAACAAATGCACATTTTTTTTTATTTGCAGACCTGTTTGATCAAAAATTTTTTGCTCTAAAATTTAAATATGTTGCTTATTTAATTTAGGAGAAAAAAATAAATCAATTTTCATTTTCTGTGCACCATTGATATATTGTTAGTACATGAAAGAGCTGCTGTGCATAAAAGATATCCCACTTATTGTTAAAACATAATTCACTTTTCGTACTGATTGAATGAAGTTGAAAATGTTAATACAAAATTCAATAGTGAAAGCTTGTTACACTTCTTTCTTCAAATTAGTCTTAGTAAGTGGAGTTTCACGCAATTCTTTCAACTAAAGGTTAATTAATAACTGAGAACAAGATGCATGCGATCATCAAACGAAACCATTCCAATTCCTTCGAGGTTTAGAAAGTGTATTTGTGTACACTTTCTGTGTGTGTTTGATGTTTAATGAAGCATTATATTAATAACTTAGGGAACAAATGATTAATTATTAGAGTTGTAAAAGAATGATTAAAGGTGGGGCATATGGCAGTAACAAAATTAGCTGAATAATTAGTGAGTGTTCATACTTAAAGGAAATAAAAAAGTTATTAGATGGCGGTAATTTGTATTCATTTCGAAGAATCGTAATGTTTGATTAGGAGTTAATTATATCAGAAATTTCTAAATTTCTGTTATTTATAGTGTATTTGTTATCTTTTCTTTTTAACTTTAAGTGTATTCTTTAAAGCAAAATAAAATATTAATCATAAAGATATTTGTTTTTAAAACAAACTGGCTTGGAATGAGATTATAAAATTCTGTATAGTGTGAGCAAGTAGATAAAACTACAGCAAAAGCTAAAAAAATTATTTTAGGTAGACTAGGAAAAAATTCATACTAATCTAATTTTATTTTTAAAAAATATTTTTAGTATAAGTAAAGATGTGGAACATGAGAATTTATTTTGTACTCTTAATTTTATTATGTAGTGAAGAAAATGTTGTTGCTATTGTTGCTTACATGATGTTCAATATAATCAAAGACTTGTTTACACTAGTTATATATATATATATATATTGAACAAAGTTATAAGAATCCCTTATTTGTTATATTATAAAAAATTTTGTTTTAATTATTGACTGAATCTTGGACCGTTCACTTTAATTCATAATATATTATCAAATGTGTTTGTGAGACATTGTTTTGTGCACACATGTTTGTTTTATACTTTATATATTTATTCTTGGGATTCAAGCTAAGGAAGCTCATATTAAATATGTGTAATGGGCTTGGAGAAAAGATAACTGAGCCAGGAACGGTCAAGGCATGGTAAATGTATCTTTTGATGTTGTTTCTAATTCCACTTGTCTAATGGTGTCAGACTGATGCCCACAAAAATGATCTCTGCAAAGGGCCAGAAATTTAAGTCTATCATTAGCCGTAGCTTTGAGCACCATACAAGTGACAGTACAGTTTAGATCGGTTCCACCCCAAATTTGAGGTAGAATACTCTTGGGGTTGTTATGTGCCGTATCTCTCTTCCCTTTCAACCAAACTTACGAGAGGACTTGAGGCTATTTAGGATAACGCTATGCCACAAAGACATTACACACTTACAAACATCCATGGCTTATCGGGTATTTAATCCCAGGCACAACCGCAAAGCAGTTAGTGTCACTAACTACTATTTTCTAAGGGTTGAATTTTCAGAACACACACTATATCAGAGATTATCAATTCTAAATATTAATAAATTGGATGTAATGATTGGAAATAATTCCAATTTTGCATATCAACAGTTTGCAGAAGTATTGAATTTACCTAACGAAACCATACGGAACAAAGAAAGGAAAATGGGAATTAAATAAACATGATGATGCACACAACCATGCGTTCCAGTAGAGATAATAGCAAAAACTGCGCATTTAAGGTAGAGATCCTCCCTTCCTTTTTTATTCCCTTCACGTATCTACATTTTATTTGCTTTCTTGTTACTTGATAATACTATTTTATAATTAGCCTATGTAATGTGCCCGTCATTTCTACTTCAGTTTATATTTAATAAAATCAAAGAAGAAGAAAAAATATTAATACTTAAAAAAATTCTTAAGTCATTTAAGCTAAGCATTACAAAAAGCATAAAATAATTTAAATAAACAAGATATCATAAGTTTATGTACAGAATAAGCAATGCTTTTTTTTTAATAAATCCCGTTCTATAATTTGTGTGAAGAAGTCCATTTTGCTATGTTGTTTAATTCAAAGCAAATCATGAGTAATTTAAAAGACCTAGAATAATTTATGTCAATGAGGGAACGTTTAAAGTGTTTAAAAAGTACGTACATATAATTATTGTTGACTTCTGAAAGTTAATAGTTAGGGGAATATTTCTTTTTCTTAATTACTTGAATTTCTAGGGGAAAAAATGCTTCAGTTTATTATTAAATAATGCATTCCTTACAGCCATATTCAAACGAAAGTAAAAACTACTAGCTTGTTTAAAAAATTAAAATTGTGTTTAAACATAAAAATTATTTAATTTAAAATTACGTTTACATTAAAAATTAACCATTAAGGTATATTTTTCCCATTCGACATGGAAAATTTCTTCTTGGGAGTTTACCTCCTTTAGTTATAAAAATAGATATAGTGATATATATACATATTCTCTCATTCTTTTTCTCTCTTTCAACATTACCTTTAGAAAATAGAACAGACGCGTCATCGTGATACTCTAAAAACCTTTGTTAACTCGATTTATTAATTTACTTATAACTAATGAGGAGGGTGAACAAATATGAACCTTAAGCCATAAATTAAACAACCTATATGCATGGTAAACAATTAAAATCACCAATGACAAATGCATTTTACCTAAATACTCTCTGAAAAATGTTAATATTTATTAAGTACTCGGCAGAAAATGGAATACAACTGAATATTTATTTTGAAAAACATCCGTATTTTTTTACCTATTAATAGAAAATCCTATGCATATACAAGGGTGAATGAAACCTTTTTAATCTAACTATCTTGCGAAATAATCTTATTTAAAATTATTTTAATGCTAGATTTTTTTATTTATCTTCACTAAATATTTATTCTTTTTACCATCGTTTTAATTTTAAAAAAAATGTATGAAAAATAGAGATTTAACATTTATGAAGTCAACTATGTGAAAATAATTCTACTTCTTTAAGTGAAAATTATTAATCATCTGACTCTTCTATAAGGAATCCTAACAATAGTAGTCAAAAGATTCTGTATTCTATAACTATAGAAAGTATGTCTGAATATCATCTAGAGGAGTTTGTTTATTTTAGAGAGTTTTGTGTGTATCTTACACGATACATTCCCCAGAAGGAGAGCATTACGAATCATCGTGGGATATCTTATGAACTGATTTGCTGCTTTTACCATTTATAAAAGTTTCAAAGTAGTATACTGCACTAATTGTATTTCAATCACGAAGAGAGAAAACATGCATTCATAATACACTGGGCTGCCCCCTCTTTACTAAAATAACAGTGAGAAATATTTCAGCAACTAGTCGAATTCTTACTTTTAGTGAAGAAGTTTAACTTTTTGTGTATCATTTCCATATTGAACCCTTTTTAAGATTAGAATAATGATGCAGCCAGATGTGTCATAAGTTAAAACTAGCATCAAAAATACTTCTCTTTCTACTCTTATAGTGATTAAAATGCCTGACAAACTTATGTTCATGTCAACTTTTATTCTATCTTTGAGGCACCGTATTCGAGACACTGATTTTTCTGTAATATAGTGAAATTGCAACTTATCCAGAATATACATTCCTTTAACTTATATTCATTTCGCAACTAATTTCGATAACTATTATTCGTCAATAATTA
Organism: Trichonephila clavata; assembly: GCA_019973975.1. NCBI lineage: Eukaryota > Metazoa > Arthropoda > Arachnida > Araneae > Nephilidae > Trichonephila > Trichonephila clavata. Next base: position 143,656 of record BMAO01016471.1, on the reverse strand, counting down.
AGCATAAGGCAAAAATTTTGTAGAATTTTTGTTCGACAATGTTATCGTATCACAATTAAGAGCCACATTGTGAGCTTCTTGATATTTTTTTTAAAAGCCTGCTCTATTTGCACACCTAATAGCATGGTGTTGCATAGTATGCATTAAACCCTAACCTTCCAATTTAAAGATACGCAATACTCTAACTATGCCTACCTTTTCCTATAGGCTTGAGTATGTGGTATGTTAGGGGTAAAAATGACAAACATAAGCAAATTTTTTTCCGAAATAAGTAAATCCTTTGCAAACACTGTCAATATCATTCTATTGAATTTAAAAGCCTTCTGAATAGTTTTACTGATAGCAGCGCACATAAAAGAGTTGTATTTTGGAAAGACGTATATATACGCCAGAGGTAGTTAACACACTGGCTGACCAAAGTGTATATATAATTATGTGTGTGTAATAACTTAACATAATATCTACTCATAATCCGAATCTCCTTTATTTATAACATCAAATTCTTAAATCCTAATACCCTATTTCGGAACGTGTCTCAATTTATCTTTTTCTAAAGCATTAAAAACATTAAGTTGGTATACCACTGTTTCTTTAAACCTTGAATGTTGATACATTTATTGGCAATTATAAGAAATAAAAGATCATCAATTGTTTTCATGCGCCTTTCTAAAATAGGGTTATTTCCAAACAATATGATATAATTTCATTAAATAACTATTTATTCTCTTTGCCTAATCACGTGACTGTATTTTTATAAAGTGCATTTCCCTGTATATAAAAACTTGATGTTTGAAAAAGCACTTTCTTGTACTTTGGCACTGTGCGAGAACCATGCTCGAATAAATGATGTGATTATGAACAAGCTTTTTCGGCCACGACCACTTAATCACCTCTAATCAAAATGTAAATTTTTCGTAGTAGCTAGTATATATATATATACTAGCTGACCCGGCCCGGCGTTGCACGGGCTTTTACCGAGGGTATAACTTAATCCCCATGTTAATTTCCTCCTTTCTTTCTTACGCCTGCACTTTTGTGTGGGTGTGACGCGTACGATGTGAGTGTATGGCCCGTGAGTGCGTGTCATGGCTTTCTCGTTTAACATTTTTCCTTCTCTTCACAAAATCAGCACTTCCAATATTATTTCTCGAAATTACTTTTACTTCTTTGTTTCTTTCCTCTCCGCTTAGCCCGCTGTTGCACGACTTTTACCAGTGAATAACTTAATCCCCAGGGGAATTTCCTGTTTCCCTCAGGAGGATAGCACTTACGTGTGTGAATGCACAATGTGAGAGATTTCTTTAACAATGACATTAAAACTCCCTTTTTCGAAATTTGTTTTTGCGTTGGTGTGGTGTGGTGTGGTACTTAGGAGAGGTGGGTAAAAGCTTAGGTGTCGTCGTCGTCATTTGACCATGGTTGAAAATTTCGAGGTCCGTCGCTAAAAACCCTCGAATAGGCGAACAGTGCGAATTTATAAATCACTCACTCACTTTTCAATTCTTTCGTTGCAATTTTTTAGTCCCCGGAAACGAAAATGTAGCCTTTTTAAAACTAGTTGTATGTTGAAAAAAGACAGAAACGTAGAAATTTTTCAAATTACAAAATTTTACAACTATTTTAAATCTTGAAGTAAAATTGTGAGGATATTTTGAAATGTTCGACACACGGGAAAAGAGTTTCATGCAATTATCTTTATAAAAGAAGAAATAATTAAATGATTGTTTTAAGTATTTTGAGTGTTTTGTTAAAATTTGTTCAAAAATGTTTTTGGCTTTTTATTTTTTAAATCACTGGTTCTAAAAGTTTTAAAAATCATTTTTATTTAAACGCAATGATTTTGATTCATTTTAGAAAAAAATCATAAAATATGCAAAATATCATTGTTTTGTAAAAAAAAAAAGTTTTTTTTTTAAAATTCTTTAAAAAAAGATAGTTTTCGGCATTTTATTTTTTTAATCACTGATTCTAAATGATCAATGAACTTTTTAAAAATCATTTTCATTTAAATTCATCTATATTTATTCATTTTAGAAGAAATCATAAAATACAAAACAAAATTAATTAATTATTTTATACTAATATTGATTAAAAATATTCGTTTAGCAATTAATTGTGACATGCCAATTTAGTGATTTTTGATATATTAAAAACACGCAATTAATAATGAAGAGTTTTTTATTTGAACATAGCTTTTATTTTTTTCTAAGGAAGTTATGCTTATTTAACTGAATAATTCAAAAAAAAAAATTCGAAAAGGGCAAATTTTGCGTTTTTATTACGAAATTATATGTCAAAAAAAAGATTTATACATCAGGCATTATTTTAATGTAAACTATAAGTTTTATGAAAGGGAACAAAAATTTTGATACTGTTAAATATTTTAAATGAGTCTCAGAAATGTATTGAATACATTTTGTCATCTTAATCTAAGATCTATAATGATTTAATTTTGAAAATTATCTAAAGAAAAAATGATGAAAATTGAAGCAAAAATAACTTTTTCACTCGCCAAATTTACTGATTTCCCCCTGTTTAAGGCATAACTTTTTAGTGTAACCCTTGAGTTAGATGCGGTCGACGGTTAAACAGTTCAGAGGTCTTTGGCGCAAAACTATTTTTTGACTCCAAGGTTTGCCTAACTGTTAAATCGCGTATTTATTATTATTATTTTTTATTTCTAGGGCATAATTTTTAAGTTAATGCTTTCAAACTTCACAAATTAATTGCAAAAATAAAGTACTTTTAAATAAAAAAAATGTACAATACTGTTTAAATTATTTCTCGCAAAAACGGTTTTTCACGAAAATCACAAAAAAAAATTTAAAATCCGTTATTTATAAGCAATTTTTTCAATCTTCGTACAGATTACGGATAATATTCTTTTACAGACAGAAATAAAGTTTCGTGTGATTATTTTCAGAAATGACAAAGTTATTCAATGTTAAGTTACAATTGTGAGTATTTTTTGAAAAATCTTTAAAAAAATTTTTTGGGAATTTTATTTTTTAAATGACTGAATCTAAAAGAGAAAGGCTTGAAGTTATTTAGTGTAGAATATCGTTTTAATAACACGAAAACAAATTCATACGCAACAATTTAGAAATAATTTGCATACAATTGCATCAGTTTTAACCCTTTTTTAAAAAATTCTTAAAAAGTAGAAAAAAAAATTATACCGTATCGTGGCGAAATAAATGATCTTTCTGATTCTGTAATTATCTTTTGTCTTATTTTAAAAGTAAAAGATGGATAACAATTTTAATATGGTGGAAAACGTCGGATCACCGCTCGGCCGAAACGGAAAGGAAGTTCTGCCAAGTAAACAACCCGCAGGAGTAAAAAAATTAGGCGTTTTAAGGTTTTCAATTAATATTTTTTTAACTAATTGCAATATCGGAATGAAAAATAGTTTACATCCTATTTTCAGATCTACTGAATATACGCTCAAAATTTCATTAGAATCGGTCTAGCCGTTTCGGAGGAGTTTGGTTACAAACACTGTGACACGATAATTTTATATATTAGATATATATATATATATATAAGCCTGTGGCAGTTAAGGGTTAAGTATGTATCGAATTTCAAATGATTTGATATTTTATTTTGTTAAGAATATATAATAATTTTTCACACTTTGTATGTACTGATTATACTTGTGAGTAAATAAATGATCATATGAAGAATAAAATGAAATTTAATGATTATTTACGCTTTAAATAACCCGTCACGGTCCCCAGCAAAATATACAAAAATTGTCTTCTTCCATTAAAAAAGTCCTTTACATTTGATCCATCATCGTTTAAATAAGCTTATAAAGATTGAACAAGTTGATTTTATAATAATAATGAAATCTTAAATAAAAGAAATTTTAAATATTTTTATCAAAAAATCTGAAATCTCTTCCAAGTCCTTGTCACAACTTTGTGACACAAAGAAAGTAAAAATGCAATATTTCGGCTTCCAAAAATGTATTCGCTGAATACATTTCTTTTTCTGGGTTAAAAGCGACACCTGGTACTTAGAAGCAGGAGGAACATGCCTGACTGAAATGACTCTTCATTTTTAAATTGCAAATGAATCGGTGCTTAGAAGTTCTCTGTGGGTTGCATTGTATCTCCCTGCGTAAACTTAGCTCTTATTGAATATCATTTTTAATATTTTTCAGCAAATTTAGTCAATATATATATTTATCACTCTTTCTTGTTTCATAGTGCCAAAAAGTGGCATTGATCAGAAAGAGCTAAGAAAACGAAATAGCTGATCGATTGAAGGAAAATAAAAGACCAACGACAATATAAGAGTTGAGGGTAAATTGAATTCTTCCGTTCTTGTTGCCTGCTTGGAATGAGACGTCTAGAATCGCCAGATGTCTGTAAGCTTGTTTTTATCTAAACTTTTCCTCGCAAAACAACTTTTTCTTAGTTTTTGTTTATCTGTTCAAAATGGTTTGAGAACTATTGTTTTCTATTTATAAAAAAAAAGAAAACAGAAACGTTTTGAATTACCGTTATTTTTTATATCCTATATCCGAGATATACATAAATATTTTTATATGAAACTAAACTTGAAAAAAGTTTTGTTTGCTTCTTATTTAAATAAATAAAAAAAAACTACTATCCTAGAACTTTGAGAAATGATTAAGAAAAGCAAACAAGTACTCATAAATAAAGAAATCATAAATTTTAGAGCTAGAATTTTTATGCAATATAAAGCAAACTATAAAGCATTAAAATTTTTAATCAGATTTTTATGTTAAGTTCTCCACTCTAAAGATTCGTATTTTTATAAGTATAAATAAAAATATTTCCATGAAGATTTCTGCAAAAAGTCTCACGCGTTTTAATTTAAAAAATAAAGTTTAATTAAAAGCATACTTGATATTCATTACTTATGTTTCCTGATTAGTATTTATATATCTATATAATATTTTTGGGGTAGCAAGATTATTTACCTATAATAATTGGAAAATTGATTTGGTTTTAAATTTACATTGCACTCTGAAACAATACGAGTGAGTGAGTGAATATTAACGTCGCACTGTTTAGCTACACGAGGGCTTCTGGCGACGGACCTCGTATTTTTGAACCATGACCAAGTGACAAGGACGACACCAGAGCTGGCAACTTCCTGTCCTAACTCTCACACCACACCAATGGGGGGACGCTTAACCTCTCGACAGATTTAGCGTGCATCGCTTGCCTACATGGTGGGTCTTTAGTGGTACTGGGCTCGAACTCATGGCATGCCTAGCCTGATCTGATACCTTGACTACTTGGCTACAACGGCCATGAAACAATACGAGAGATATTGACTTAGGACCTCAAAACGACACCTGAGATGATCCTCTCTAGCACGCCAATGGGAATGTCTTTGAGCTTTAGAGGCTTAAAGTGGATAATCACGTCAAAATAGTGGGTCTTCATTGACATTACTATTTAGGTCAGTTACTCGAAAATGCCAGTCATGAGTTCGTGACCATGACCACTAGGTTACCTCGACCAAGGAATGGGAAGATATTTAACATTAAAATAATCGATCATATTTTCTTCATTTGAAAGATATGAGTATATATTAAGTACAAATAGGTAGGGGGTTAAGGAAATCTTTTTCTTTTCTAGTTCATTTTACGTATGGGTTTCAAAAAGAAAGATATGTACACTATCTGGCCAAAAGTATCCGGACAACCCTTAAAAAAGTGGTTCTGGCGAGTGACGCAATTTGATACGTAATTGAAAGCTATAAAAGTGTTGGTAGTGGTTTGTCAGTTTGTATTTATGCTTTTGTGAGGCAATGAGGAAGTCAAAGGAGCTTAGTGAGTTTGATTGTGGCAGTATAGTCGGATGCCACCTTTGTGGGAAATAATTTCGTGAGATTGCGGACATTCTACAGAAGCCTAAATCCACTGTGAGAGATGTAATTGTGAAGTGAAAATGTCGAGGCAGTGAAATGGCAGAAAAACGAACCGGTAGGCCGAAAATACTTGGTGAACGCAGCCGCAGAACTCTGAAAAGGGTAGTGAAACAAAATCGCAAGTCCTCGTTGGTGGAAATCTCTCAGGAGTTCCAAAGTTCATCAGGAATTAGTGTTAGCAGCAGGACTGTCCGTCGAGAGTTAAAAAACTTGGGATTCCATAGTCGTGCAGCCGCTCACAAGCCAAACATCACTCCACAGAATGCGAAGCATCGATTGCAATGGTGTAGAGCTCACCGTCATTGGACTGTGGACATGTGGAAAACTGTTATTTGGAATGATGAATCTCGCTTTACAGTCTGGCAGTCGGATGGACGCGTCTAGGCTTGATGGATGCCCGGCGAACGTTTCTTTAGTGACTGCATTGTGCCGACTGTTAAGTTTGGTGGTGGAAGCAAAATGGTGTGGGGATGTTTCTCGTGGTTTGGCCTTTGTCCGTTAGTTCCTGTGGTTGGAAACATGAACTCTGAGATGTATGTGGATATTCTGGACAATGCTGCACCCCCAACTCTATGACAATATTACGGGGAAGGCTAATTTCTCTTCCAGCAGGTTAACTGCTCCATTCACACATAGAGGCTTGCACAGACGTGGTTTGATGAAATGGATGTTCAAAAACTGGGCTGGCTTTCTCAGAGCCCCGATCTAAATCCTATAGAACACCTTTGGGACGAATTAGAGCGCAGATTATGTAGCCAGCCAAATCGACCATCCTCAGTGCAAGCACTTACTTCAGCTGTGATGGACGCCTGGAAGGCAATTCCTATGGTCGCCTATCAAAAATTTGTGGAAAGTCTTCCCAAACGTGTGCAGGCTGTCATCCACGCAAAAGTTGGACCAACATCATATTAATATGTGCCTCAGGAATCTCTAAGTCCATACCACTGGGTGTCTGGATACTTTTGGCCAGATAGTGTATAATAGGACTATCAAAGGTGTGCAAATTATTTGTATGAATAAAAATCCCTTCTTTCACTAGCATGGCTAAATCTCAGTTAGAAGATTGCTGCGTTGACGGAAACATAGCCCGCGATTGAAAAAAAAATGTCTGATACGTTTTTTGCATTTAAAGAACCTTCTACAGCTGAATTTCATCGACAGTTGGAAGAAGTGTACAATACAAGTGCAATGCCATGAAGACAGGCATAGCACTTGATTGTGCAAACAATTGTATCAAATCACCCTCCATACAGTTCTGATCTCGCACCAGCTCTTCAGACCTTTTGCAGAACACTTGGTTGGCCAGCGTTTCAGAAGCAATGCTGAGGTGTGTGTTGTGTGAGGTACAAGTGTTATGTCATGAAGACAGGTGTGGCTTTGGAGCACTGAGTTGTATTGGACCACCCTTCATACAGTCTCGTTCTTGTACCAAGGGATTTCTAACTCTTCGGAACTTTTACAGAACACTTGGGTCGTCAGCATTTCAGAAGCGATGCGGAGGTTCAGCAAGCAGTCTTGACGTGATTACTCAACCTTGACGCTGATTTCTACGATGCTGGTTTCGATGGTTTGGGTTACCGATGAAACAAATGCCTCGATAAGCGTGGAGACTATGTAGAGAAGTAATATGTACCTATACCTTCCTATATTATAATTTTTTTTTATTTCCAGAAAAAAAACATTTATTTTGACTGTGCCTGTTGTTTTACCTTTTCGAAACCCCTTCGTATAAATAAAACATATTTAAGGAATTATCTTGTCTTGCAGGGAGCATATCACACATTCATATTTTTCATAAATAATATACTTTATTCTCTTAACATGTATACACATAATACCTTTTTCAGTCTTAATAAAGGAAACATATTAAAAAATAAATCATTCAAGGATATTTTTGTAGGTTTTTCTACATCAAAACATATTAATGTTTGATTGAATTTTCAGCTACACACACACACACACATTCCCTAGTATCGAATATTTTGTTAAAATAGTAAGAAAAAAGGAATTGAGTTTCTAGATCCATTTTTATACGAAATATAGGTAATGTATAATGACAAAAGAAATCAGGAATAGGAAACTTGAAATTGATCACTAAAGAAAGAATGTGGTCAAAAGCACATGTGGCTGCTTAAAAGGAAATTGTACTCAGGAAAAACAGAATACTATTAGTCTTTGGCACGATGCCAAGTTATTTAAATGTAGACTTTTTTTTGCTATGTAAATGTAACTTCTCGTATTAACCTTATGGTTATATAAAAGGAAAAACCTTACATAGTGTTATTCGCAATATGGGGGTTTTGAAGCTGTTGTAAAATAATTTTTGGAATAAAAAGTATTTGAAGTCTTTCAATTGGAAAACATACATTTGAGCAGTAATTTATTTTAGCCATTGTAGAAAAAAGTAGTTATTCCAGCTTTTTTCAAACTGTGGGGGTATGACCCCCTAGGGGGACCGGGAGCATATTGAAAAGTCGAAAACAAATTATATTAAACAATATTAATTTACTGAATGCAAAGAAACAAATTACCCTTGGACGTAATGAGAAATGCATACACATTTACACTGATATAATACACCCATAAATGTATCAGTAGTCCACATTGTATTTTATTATTAATTTAGCAATACTAAGTTAAGAAGTTTAATAATTATCACTGGCCTCACGAGTTTAACATGTATAAAATTATATACAAAAATTAACACTTATCTGGGTAATTTGTACGGTTTATAATCAGTCCCTTAATGATTAATTAAAAGATACACGATTCGCTACCCAATGCCACAATTTTCTGCGTAGGCGTGAGTATGTGATGTATTGAGAGGGGGAAGAGAAATAAATAAGCAAATTCTCTAAAATAAATAAGTCCTTCGCAAACACTGCCAAGATCATTTTGTTGCTATCCAAAACCTTCGGAATAAGTTTATGAATATCAGTGAACCGAAAATATCGTACTTCGAAAAGACGTATATATACATCCTGGGCAATTAACGCTTTGGCTGAGCGAGACACTTATACTTAAGAGGTGAAAGTTGACTTAAGAGGTGGAAGTTGCATTGTAGCTTTAGCGTCAAAGTATAATATTAGTGAATTCAATACATTGCTATATTATGGAAAGGGGGGCGATGTAAATTATGATTGAATATTGGGTCGCAAATTTTTGAGAGTGTGAGAAGCAATGAGTTATTCAACTAAATATTGATATTTAGTTTTATCCAATTGAAAACCAAGTGTCTCCAAATTCTATTTATTAAATTTAACTTCCAAAAATAAATACCCATACGTCTTATTAGTAATTGTTATTTTTATACGAAATTTAGCTTCATCAAAAATAAGTTTTTTGGATATTTCTTTTGAGGAATGAGTATTTGTCAAATATTTCCTAAATATATTTTTAATAATATCTTGCATTCGTTTATTATTTAATAATGTTTCCTATTTATTTATTATTTATTTTATTCATTCATTGAATTCAACTAAAATGGACATAATCGTTAGAAAAGAATCTTTTCTTTTGTAGAATTCGGTATAAGGAATTTAGAATAAACATAAACATCAAGTAGTTGTTTAAACTTATTTTATTTATTTGGTAAATTACGAATACGATTTTTTTGTATTTCACAAAAACGGAAAAAAAAAAGGAATATTTCCTTCCTTAATTCAATACATTAGATAAAATTTTACAATCAATTAAGAAAAAAAAACATTCCAAATTATACTCTCATTCATATTTTTTAAGCGCTGACTAGATTTGAAGTAAAGCACTAAAACACACAAAAACTAAAATTTTTAAGAATTCAAACTGAGAAAAATATTTTCTCTAAAAAACTAATTTTATACATTAAAAAAGTTAAGACCAAGGTTTTCTGATAAAGAACTTTCGTCGTAAATTTAAATTGTTTTAAATTATTGGAATTTTTTAAGATCAATGTTTCGAAAAATATGTGAAAAGGCAGAATAAAATTTTAAAAAATGGAATGAGTTTAATTTTAATTTTTTTAAAAAAAAAGATTATTCATTAATGTCCATTAGCCAAAAAAGCATTATCTAATTTCAAGGAGCTTTTAACAATGAGTTTTTTCCTGATTTATTTTCTTGTACGAACCGTTAAAGTACAGGATTCGCACTTAACTTCAGCGCAACTCTAATGTAGAAGCTCCGAGAGCTTCTTCTGGATCAGCAGCGTTAGGATGCGAGCGATTTCGGGAATCCCACAATTCAAACAAAAGAGTGTTAAGCCAAAATAGCGTTAAGTGGGGTCTTACTGTTTTACCTAAACTGTAAGCTTGTGACGGATCTATACGCGTCCTTATACTAATCCTGTTGTGAATTCTTTGGGGCTATCAAAAATTATCAATCTTCTCCAAAGAAGAAGGCGTGATATGCAAATTAAGTTTATTATTTATAGTTCTAGTTCGCGAGTTAAGAAAAGTTAGTGAGTTAGAAAGTGAAGAAGGATAGATAGTATAAAGTTAGAAGGTTAGTTAACTAAAGGTGAAGAATTCCGCAAAAAGTTAGAAAAGCCTTGTGAGAATATAAAGACATGTGAAGTTGTTATTGATAAATTAAACCTTAATTGATTAGAAGACTGCCTACAGTTCAGGTATTGTCACCTTTATATGAGGTTTGATATTTAAAGTATTAAAGAGGTTAAACAACCATTAGTTGCATATCTACCATGCAAATTAATATTGAGGTAGAAGAACTATTATTATTATGTGGTTAATTAGATGTGTTCTCCCAAAACGCGACTCTCATCCCTTCCCTCAGTTGACTGATTGGAACATCCTATTTATTGTGATGCATTGAATTGTGTTTGAGTCGATTAAAGTGTTAAATAAATTAATGAAAAATTATCATGTCGAATTATTCTTCATTTCCTTCTACACTTTTAGCTGGGTTACAGGGAAGACGGTTAGGAGGGTTATTACAATCTCTAACACTTTTTCATTCGCAGACGACTTTTACATAACATTAAGTAAAATTAAGTAACTGGTACAAAATATTGTTGAGGCTTCGTTTGCGGCAATAATTGAAAAATCCTTAGATTCTTGTTATCTAAGACAATATTTCCCGACAATTCAAATGGATACACTAATTATTTTTCTTCTCTTTTTAACAGATGCTTTCAGAAGATTCATATAAGTGTCTATAGGTCTAAAAAGGTATAAACTCTTTCTGTTATTGATATAACGTTCACTGTTGTTAAATTTAGGATAAGTTGCCTATTTAGGCAAATTTTTAAAGAGTAAAAGGAATGAATGTGCTCAATACTTCCAAAAACATGCATATTTTTATTATTGATTACATTAGTATATATATTTCCGAATGGACTTCGCCTTTTGAGGAAAAATATACGTGTCACATTCCACGCTTCACGTACTGCAAAGTTTCGTTGTCTTTCATGTTTCTCTGCAATATTTGGAGATAAATTCAAATACAATCAGCTAAAATATTTAACCGTCAACATGTGTACAGTGTAATGTGGGGGATAATCATATGGAGATTTCAGAAAGAAGAGTTTAAAGGGCAGATTGTCAGAGATTTTAATGCAAACACTGAATTTTGTGTGTAAATTAAGGATTTAGTTTTATAAGACCGAATATGTTGAGAGAAGACTTGGGATAAGTCACCCAAGTGCTGTGACGAACAAGGAAGGTACAAATTTATCTATTACTAGGAGGTATAACGCAAGAGCTTCTTAGCTGTCTCGTGAACTTCATGGGGCCACAGGAACTCGTTTCAAGGGTCAGTTCTCTCTTAGGGAGTTCATTTCTCTCTTAGGTATAGGGATAAAATCTTGGAGCCCTGAGTTCACTTTTCCAGGAGGGGACAGCTGGTTTTGACTTAAATTTTATGGTTGGCAACGCTCTTCCTTTCAGAGTTCAGATGGGGGACGGAGAATTTTGGAAAATTGTGGATATTCATTGAATCGATTGGTCAGTTAGATTACTGATGGGAAGTTGAACAAGTTTTATTACATTTCAAGTACACAAATACGCTTCAATAGGTGATAATAAATATATATACAGATAGATATAACACAAAATTTTACTTAAAAATAAAAGACAATTGCTAAAATTATTGCAGTTCAAAATGGTAAATGGTGTTGTTATACATATTCACCAAACTTTTCTAGATTTATATGAAACATATTTCAACACGAATGGCAGTTGGTACCATTGTGTTTAATCCTTTTTTCAAACAGCCTTTTTTGATTTTAAAAAAGGCTTTAAGATTACATTTCCAAAACCATAAGCTTTATCACATAACAAGGTGACATTTGCAAGAATATTTTTAAGTTTCCCGTGGATTTATTTGATCTCATTAGTTAGAATTTTCTAAAAGAATCTAGGATTGATTTTTTTTATATATATTTCTCATCTCATATTTTTACACATTTTATATTCTTTGTTTTAAAGTACTAATGACGTTTCTATGTATATTTTATACATTTACAGCATATATGTAATTACTTCGTATGAAAGAAGATTAGAATACGAGACAGTATAAACTTTTTAAAAGGAATTTGAAAGACGCCATGGTAAGAACATGGTATCACACTCGGTTGAGATTGTCCAGCTAAATTATGAAACAATTATAAATTTCATACAATGGAAAAATAAAGATTTTTTTGTATCGTTGTTAGCATAGCTAACAATCGAGATTTAATTTCACAGCGTAGGTAAAGAATTTTTTTAGTTGATATCTCACTTTTTTATCTTCCACATCACGACAAAGAATGACTTCATCATTTTAGACAAACCAGTTGATATAATATGCAACAGCTTTTCTTCTACCTTAGAAAATTTGAGAGAATCAGGTGGACCTATTCTACCAGATACCATCGGGTCGTTTTGGTAGAATAGGTCCACCTGAACCACGCATTTGATTGCATTCATGAAATACTGCCTATGAACTCGTGTCAGTACCATAACACGATACATCCCTTTTTCGAAAAAGTAGAAATAGTATTACACTTTCTTTCACATGCCTTAATACGTTATAATATATTTTAGTGAAATAAATTCCACCAGATTGTCTATGAATATTCAGCATTTATAAGAATATTTTGTATGAATATTAGAGAAAGTAATTTTCTTGTAATTTTTTTGAAATTCACAACACAGACTCAAGAGACTCAAAACAATTAGACTAAGAATTTATAAATCATATTATCAAATGTAGATTTATCAAATATATTTAGAACTCCCTGTTTCACATAAATAACAAATGTACTTTGGAATTGAGGGGAATAGAATATAACTAATTATAAACCAATGGAAACCCCCAGATGCAAAATTTAAATACCACTAAAATTGTTTTTAAACCTGCTATCATACCTAGCGATTTATCATTAAATTGTAACATCACGTACATGAAGTTTCAAGCTTTCTATTAATATCTCCCTGGTTTGTACCTTTAATTAGATAGTTCATTCATTGAAGGAAGGAATATATATATATATTTATTTAAGTCATAAAAATATAGTAAAATGTTACTTAAGTCATAAAATACAGCAAAAGGAATAATGAAATTAAATGAATATTATTTTTGTAACATAATTTTAATTTTTTTAACTCTTTTCTTCGAATTGTAAGAATTAGTCAGAGGAGTCAAGTGTCAATTAAATAAAAAAAGTAAATTTTAAGCAAAATATTACACTACCTTACTTCTGCAATTTTGATTCTCTTCAATCTGAGATTCCTAAAAACAAGTCTCTTGTACATCAATTATATTTCAAACTACAATACTGTAAGAGCTTTACTTAATTTGTTAGTATCCACTGCTTGAGACAACTTTAAAAAAAATGGTGATATGGGGATTTTTTGTGGTTTTCAGTTTTATTTATTACAATTTATGAAAAATATGCAAAAATTAAGAAGAGAAAAAAGAAATTATTATTACTAAAATAGAAAAAAATGGGTAAAAATTTACAAAAAATTACATAAACGGGGCCCATTTTGTACAAAAGGTTTATGAATAAATTTTGATTTTTTTTCTATTTAGATGTGTCGGTTTGCTATTCATTTTTGAAATGACGTTCCGGATAAGAGATATTTTAGTTTTTACAAAAGACTAGGGCACTGCATCTGAGATATTATCTCAGATTGCTTAAGAAAACAATGATTATATTTACATAACATATTGTAAATTTTGTTATAAAACAGTGATTGATAAATCTGGAGATTAAAACACTTCTACTGTTACACAGGACATACACAAAAAATCAGTAAACTATTTTCAAAACATTTTTAGCAATCGCTGTTTCCGTTTTAGTATTTTCAAAAAAAAGTAAAGTATTTTGAGAAAAACGTATTTTAAAAATATCTTGCTTAAAGTATTGGCATCTGCTTTTACTAAAACACTTGTAGTTTTTGTTCTGGCCAATGGAAAAAAATTAACTTCGTATTTTTATAAAGCTAATAAGATGGTCTATTTTATAATCCTAATAAAATTTATAATTTTTTTGGCAAAATTCATAATATTAGGGTATTTGTGTACCTTAAGAAATTATAAATCGTTTTCTGTAATTTCAATTATTGTTTTGGTAGTACAAAATGCTAAGCATAAACGGGATGTGCTATTTTTTAGTAATAAAAGTGAAAATAAGGCTTAATTTTATTTCAATGGACTTACTTTATTACAGTTGTTAAAATTAAAACATTATGTGATTAATCAATATACATATAAAATTTTTTAGATGAAACATATATTTATTCCTTAAAAAATTCATTTGTTCATTTTATATAGAAAAATATAAATTCCATCTTTTTTTTTATCGGCATAAATGTTAAAGTAAATGAAACTAATGAAGCTTACTCAACAATCATCAATTTTCAACTAATGTAAGCGGATTTGTCTTTCCCTTAGCTTTAAAGGTTTTCGAAGTGTATTTAACTACCGTGAATAGCTAAGACACCCCAATCTATTCCACGTTTAATACATTAATTTCTTTAAGTATCTCTAGGGATCAGTTGGGTCGTTTTTTAGTCTATCTGAAGGATTTCTAACATAATCTATATTATACGCATATTTCTAGAAGGTAATGCGGTGCGAATCAATGAAAGTAATGAGAACCATTTCCTCTGCCACGGATCATATTTCAAATCAATGTGAAGAAGGCTTTAAATACAAGAAAGAAACAAAAGAATGGTTCCGTAAAAAGCTGCTGTCCAATCCCTAACGATATCGTTCAATAATACAGTCATAAATCTCCCTTTATTAGCACTTAGGAATGGTTACCTTTATTTGATATTCACTTCTATGCTTCTGATAAAAACCTATGCTTAGTGTTTTAGAATAAAAACGTTGTAGTGATAAGTCTATTATTAGGAGTACACAAATATAAAAATTATATTAATTGGTACACTGGAATTGTTGATACGATTATAAAAGAGCTAAAGAAAAAGACTAATATCTCTTTGTTCGTCTTATGACCATGAAGAAAATAATTATTTTTAAATGTTTAACACCTTTAATTTAAATTTGAATTAATTCCAAAGAAGAGATTTTGAGGATATTTAGAAATTTCGAATATTTACAATTGGGTTACAATACTTACTAAATGTTTTAGTTTTTGAAAAACTTCTAATTATTAGCTACGCTTTTTTCTACGGATCTTACTTAAAGTTTTTTTTAAATTAAATTTTTAAATATTTTCAATAATTAAATTTGACTTAACACGGTGTTTTGCAAACTGTGGGGCGCGCTTCCCTAGAAGGCGTGATAACTCGCGCAAGGGTGGTGCGAGTTATCGAAAAGTAGAAAACAAAATGATTATTTAAAAAATTATTAATTTACTGAAAAGAAGCAAGAAAAATACATTCTGACATTAAAAATAAAAAGCAAATTTACAATGATATAATACATATATAAATGTATCACTTCTGTTCAATGTGTTTCATAATTCCTTTAGCAGTACTAAGTTAAGAACAAGTTTAATAATTACCAGTGACCCTATGGGCATGTAATAAAATTATATACAAGGTTTAATATCTACCTTGATAATTTGTACGGTTTATAATTAAAGTCGTATTGCAGTCTTACGTCAAAGTACATTATTATTGAATTCAATACATTGTTATTGTATGAAGGGGGTGATGAAAATTAGGATAGAAAATTGCTTCGCAATTATAGAAAGTTTGAGAAGCACTGACTTAATAGCATTTAACTAAATAAATATTAATCATTTTCAGTATGCATGCAAGTAGAAAAAAAAGGGAAAGCAAACACAGTCAAAATAACGTAAAATAGCTTACATATAGCATAGTAACAGAATTTTATTTTGAAAAGAAAAATTAAAGTATAATTAAAATAAATCATGCATGTTTTTCTTTCACTGAACCATTAAAAGTAAAATGCATTTTGATTAATTTTCTTAAGATATCATGAGATGCAACTTTAAATAGATCATAAGCTTAAATAACTGTGCCTTTTTTCTATATCGCTAAGGATTTTTAGTTTTAAAGAGCATTATTTTATTAAAATTTTTTTCTTCATTTTTGTGATAAAATTAAGGTTTTTTTTCCCTTCATAAAAATGATCCTTTTTCAAAAGTATTAATGTTCGACTTAAAATCTTGTATTTTAATGGTATGGATTTACTAAAGATTAAACCACACAGACTAGATCAAATTATGTCTTTTTAAAATTATAGAATGATGTCTATAATAAATACTTAAGCGTAGTATCTCCATTGTACTATTATAATTTAACATTTAGAGTCATTAGTTCTCCTTTATGCTAATATGATGTTCTCATTTTAGTTCTCATTTATACTATATGGTATTTTTATTTTGTTTTTTTCAATTTAAGAATGTCCCAAAACTTGATTTTCAGAAAAAAATTTAGGACAGTTCCTAAGGGAATTGAATGGGTGTTACTTGGTAAGCATTTTCATTATCCTAAATTAACAAAAAATACTAAGAAACTTCATTAATAAAGCTTTCAAAATCACCAAATAGTTTTAAACATATTATACTGTACGGAAACTTGGAATTAATAAAAAGAAAGGGTTTTAAAGTTATTAAAATGAAGATCTTTCATACGTAAAGAAAAATTTCGTCATCTTGCTATTTGAAATTAGAGAACTTCCATTTTCATAAAAATAGGAGAACGCATTTGCATTTTTATTCCTGCTAATTAGATCTATCAAAACAATATTGATCATGAATGTTAATTGTTTGGGTACTGTTTATTAGCTAGACCAGATTAAGAACAATGCAACATGGTAAATAAAGAAATATTACTAAAGTATATTATCTTCATTTTACATAGAAATAATTATTTGTAATCAATTAATTAAATAATTAATTCACATATAATATAGTTTTGTAGTTCAGCATTGCGATTTTTACGAAAATGAAACAAATTTAATGCTGTTATTAGGTTTTTATATGTTGTTTTGTAGTGCGACGTTAAATAAAATAAACAGCTATCACCATCAATTAGGTTTTTATGTTACATTTTAACACACAATAAGCATATAAATCCATTATAAATTTTAAATTATCTAGGAGTTTTATTTTGAAAATCATTAGGGACATAACAGAAGAAAAAACAGTATACACAATATAGATTTTTAACAGATAGAATAGCTTCTCTATAAGAAATTCAACAAAAAATAATGTTTCAAGCTGTTAGAAAAACATCTAATCGTAACAAAATTTGTATTAAAAGTATTTTTAAATAAATTTGTGACGGAGCTATTACTAACCCTTTGGGACTCTTCTGGGGAAACATTTTTTACCAACCAACTTTCACCGAAGGTAAGAAAACGTGATTATGCAAATTAAGTATATTATATAAATTCTGCATTCGCGAGTTTTGGGAGTTAGTTGGTGAGTTTATTGAGTGCAAATCTAAGTTTATAAAAGAATCGATTGAAGAATTCCAAGAGAGGATCACTCGGAGGTGATCGAATCCAGTTAAAAATTACCGTTCAAGGCCTCAACAGTAGGACTTCACAACAGTACAGGTATCGTGAGCCTTATTTAAATAGAAATTAAAGAATAACTTATTAGAGTGCCGTGGAGTTGAAATTGAGCTTGTATAGGATATCGTGGAATCAGTTGAGGGTCCGTAATATTATCCCCAGGCTAACGGATCTCATCTTCACGCTCTGCATACTGATGAACATTCTTAATTGAATTATTATTGGGCTTGCTTGATATTTTGTGACAATAAAATAATTAGAGTGAATGATGTCGACTGATTATTCAGTTCTTCCCACACATCTAGCCGGGTCCAAGAGTAGACAAGGGGGGTAGAGGGAATCAGGAACCAACAAGCATTACAAATTGATCCTCCAATAAGTTCTTGATTAGTACAAAACCAAAAGAATTAATCATTCATTAAAAACTTCAATGAATTGTAAATATTTAAAATGAAGTGTGTGCGATGTTTGAGCATGTCGGTATATTTAAAAAGACGTGTTTAAAATTAATTTTCTCTTACTAGAAGCCAGGGCATAAACTATTTTTTCATACATTTTAAAAAATAAACTTTTAATTGCTTAGAAATAATCTGGAAAATTGTTCATTTTAAATTAACTGATATTCATGCCACATATACATATTTCATATTACTTTAACTGAATATCATTAGAATATAAATTCATAAATTTCTGATACATTATATACCATGGTTTATTAAGCGATTTACCAATTAAATTTTTTTCTTTTCATTTATAAAATATGTTTCAATATATAATCACAAATAATTCTATATTATCTGTGAATGTGCACAATTCAGCATCACAAGCTATAATTCTTTTCGTAAATAAACTTCGAAAAAGAGTGGCCACTTTTGTTAAGAATGTCTTTTTTATAAAATCACAATCAGCCAACAATTCCCTTCAAAAATTGTAAGATTTTTCAGTCAACTGTAACTGCTGAACTTTTTAAAAAATAATCCCTGATTTATAAAATATTTCTTGAAATGCTCCTTTTCACATTTTTATTTTTTTACTTCTTGAGAATAGTATCTTTGTGTCCCAAAGAAAAAA
Organism: Trichonephila clavata; assembly: GCA_019973975.1. NCBI lineage: Eukaryota > Metazoa > Arthropoda > Arachnida > Araneae > Nephilidae > Trichonephila > Trichonephila clavata. Next base: position 124,733 of record BMAO01016471.1, on the reverse strand, counting down.
AAATCTTTTAATTTCATTTTTATTAGGAAAGTGAGATAACCTACTGAACCAACAAAGAATATATTTTTTTCCCTTATCGTATTGCCAGTTATTGTAAGATCATCAAATACTTAGCTTTTATTTTAGTAAAAACAATTTTAACTAAACAATGTTTAAATCATTATTTAATCTTCGTGCTTCTTGCGGCAGGAAAAAGAGCTAAAATCATCACGATCTGTTCGTCATGCAACATTTATTTCTTGAGAAATTTATCGGGTAATTTTCTGCTATTGTATGACTAACATAAAGTGAGTACGTTACACTAACATCTCACTACAAATTAACCCAAAGTCTATTGGTGACGGACCTAGTAATTTTGACCATCGGTCAAATGACAAAAACAACACTTGAGCTGGTACCACACTCTCTCCTAACTACCACACCAACGGGAGGGTATTGAACCTCAAACGATTTAATGGGCATCGCCTCCCTCTACACGGTGTGTCTTCAGTACCACGAGGACTCAAAACCGCAATACGCGAGTCAAGTGTTCGTCTTTATAACCACTAGTCTATAGTAGCCAATCAAAAAAGAGTAAATTATCAATTAGATTTTACATTTTAAAGAGACACAACATGATTCAATTGACAAAAATAGTTCAAAAAATCAAATATAATTTTTTAACCTAAACTATTTTTATAGCATTACCTGTAACCTCACAAAATTTGAAAGATCTAAACTTAAAAAGTGCAGAATTATTATAGCTTTTACGTTCGTTTTTATTCACATCCCTGTGGCAAATCAAAACTTTAAACTGACTTATCTCAGAAAGATAAAATAACTAGTTTGTCTTCATTTAAAATGCTAAGGCTTTTACTCTATTGTGCCTAATGTTTTGAATTTTTTCTTATCTATTGTTAATATTACATGCAATAAAAGATGGTATGGATTTTTCAATCAAAGCAATACTTATTTTTTTGAAAAAATAATTGGACTCAGAATTTATACATTTTTTTAGGAATTTTCAATAAACATTCATAAAAAGAAAATACCAATCATCTTATCGTAAAACCGATACCAACTTTTATTATGCATAGTTTGACATACTCGTAAATCAAATTTCATGCATGTGCGTAAAATTTGTAGGAGGAGTAGCATTTTGAAATCACTTCAAAAATTTTAAGTTTTTTCCTTAAAAAATTAAATGGCTTTTTATGAAATTTTGAGCACAAAATCTGTTTTACATAGTATACATACATAGGAGGCAACCAAAAAAAATTGTAAATCCTTAAATTAAAATTTTTTGCTTAAATTGTACCATGTCCCTTTAATATATTTTCAGAGTAATGTGTTTTAAAATTCTGATTACATGATAATAATTTACTCAACAAAAGTATGTACAATAAATATTAACCGACTATCGCAAATCGAACCTTAGAGAAAAAGAATTAAAGTACATTTTTTTTTTATCTTCAAGGAAAAAATTCATAATCGGAATGTTTTTAAAATCATTCTTCGCTATTAGCAATATCTCTTAAATGCTCATTTCCTTCAGAATAAAATTTATTACAAACTCATCCCGATATCATTTATACCTTGAAGATGTTTAATACTAAGCTATTATGTGCATGTTTGGGAAATAGAGAAATTCAACTTTCTCTCAAAGGTTTCCAATTGCGGAAATTATTAGGTAAGGAGCTGTGTGAGAGTTTCAAAGATTTTCCTTTTGATATGCGGTTGGCGGATATTTAATATGTATATTTATCGCTCATGAAATGGAAATCGCTATTAGCATCTATAGCTATTCGCAAGTGAAATTTAGCTTAAATGAAACCTAACGTTGGGGTAATAATGCAGCAACCACAATGTGAAAATTACTTTTAATATCCCTTGAACGCATCGAGCTCCCTTTGCAATTCTAATTTATGTGAAAACTCTCTATTTTAATGCAATTGCCACTTTACACCGAGGAAATTTTGAAATGCTTAGGGAACTGGGCGGCTTTGTGAAAATTGATTTGAGATAGATAGCTCATCAAGCTACACTCAATATCTTATTTGACTTTTTCATAATGCAGTGAACATACCGCACTCATAAATTTTAATACTGCGCTTATATTTTCTGAGAATACTTTATGGCGTACTGGGTTATCTTTATTTATGGATGAATTGTAAATAAATATGCTATTGTGTCGTAACGATGACAGTACGACAATGCACATTTATATACCTAATAGGTAAATACCACATTATATAATCTATTCTTATTATATTTAAAGTATTACAGAATTATTTCATACCAATTCAACAATATTTTTAATTTTGTAGAACGCTATTTTAATTCTATGTTAAGTAATTTTTAATGGTAGTTTTTTTCTTAAAAATTAAAAAAAAAATGTTTTGTAATTTAAAGTGGGATCAATCGAATTGATTAATATTGGAAAGTTCTAAAATTTTATTATTTAAGTCTTGTTGGTTGTATTATCATTCTAAAATAATTCTTATATTCTTAAATACAAAAATAGTTTTTAATTCGCTTCCATTTAACATATCAAAAATAAGAAATATTCCCTTCCACGTTATTTTTGCATTATCTCAATTTATATTTGTCTTACAGAACTTATTGCGAATAGTAACCTCCTTACTCTAAATGGTTGCAATAGATTAATTCAAATAATTTATTCTATGGTAGCACTCACTGTTTTTAATCACATTTTTTTAAGTATTCTTCGAATAATAAAATTTGTTTGGTTTATTGTTTTTTCAGACTAATTGATTTTTTTTCTTAATCAAAAAACAAACATCTTATCTGACGATAGGCATAATCTGCATATACAATTAATATGTTTAGAAATCAATAAAATAAACTGGGTTTTTAGATACATTGCATTTCGAATAATGCTTCATAATTTCCATAAAAATACTGTTATATACGCAGTGTTCAACTTGTTTGTTGTGTTTTCCCCTTCTATTAAGAAATATGTGCCATAAATATGAAATTAGAAATATGTAAGCAGGATCCTACAACGAGATGGAAATATGGAATTAAATTAGATCAACGTTTCTCAAACTGTGAGGCACGGGGGCGTGATAACTGTACGAGGAGGTGCAAGCATATTGAAAAATCGAAAACAAAAGATTATTTTAAAAAAATAATTAATTTGCTAAAAGTAAACAAACAAATATATTCTGACGTAATAAAAAAATAATATTAACATTTGCACTGACATAATGCATTTATAAATGTATCAGTACTGCACAATGTATTTTTTATTTAACTATATTGTCACGCAGAAAGGAACAAGGCGACGTTACCCAACACAAGATTTATTTTGTCGCAGTGTCTTACACGGGCAGCACCACAACTGAAGACCTATCCAGCTGCAGTACTTTTATTAAAAAAAGCTGGTGGAGAGTTCTAGAAAAACCACCAGGGGAAAGATTAACATAAATTCAATTTACATAATTTGTAAATGTCTATATAATAATAAATAATGAAGTTCATAATTAAATTTAGCAAACAAGTATCTGGGAGGCTTGAACCCGAGCCGCTTGCATGGTAGTGCAGTGCTCTAACCGTTCAGCTGCTTAGAGAGCGTATCAGTTTGTGACATTTCTCCCTCCTTAGGAGACACAGCGACCCGCTGTAGTTGTTTCGAACGGCTTCTTGTAACAGGTCTAAAGTAAACTTGTTTAGGTATCCTTTTGTCAAAAACAGTTGGGACTGGTTCTGTTGGTGATTTGTCTTGATTAATGTCTTCTAGCTGAAGGTCTGGGTCTTTATAAGGTTTCATTCGCGGAACATGTACCACGTCTCTTAATTTTCATTTGCTGCGCATACTTTCACAAGGTTCCACTTCATAAGTGACTTCGGATAACCTTTTTCTCACCCTATAGGGTCCAAAGTATCGCTTTAACACTTTTCAGATAATCCCACTTTGCGAATTGGAGTAAATATCCAAACCAGGTCTCCGTCTTTGTAACTCAATGTACGATGTCTTTCATCATAACGGCATTTGTCTTTGTCTTGTGCTCTTGCTAGATGTATTTTTGCCAGTTGTCTAGCTTCTTCGGCCTTCATCATCAGGTTCTGAACGTAATCATTCGCTGATTCATCGGGAAGAAAGGGCAAAATGGCATCTAGTAGAGTATCCACGTCACGTCCATGAACAAGGAAAAATGGACTGAAACCTGTCGTCTCCTGCTTTGTGGTGTTATACGCAAAGGTGACAAATGGAAGTATGTTGTCCCAATTCTTTTGGTCAACATCGACATACATGGCCAGCATGTCAGCGAGAGTTTTACTGCACCTTTCCATGATGCCATTTGTCTGAGGGTGATATGCAGTAATTAGCAAATGATATGTCAAGCATACATTATTTACTTCTTTAACGCGGTTCGACAAAAATGACCGCCCTCTGTCGCTGATGATTTCCCTTGGTGATACATGTTTCAGTATACCGTCTTCGACTAGAAATTTGGCTATTTCCGTGGCTTCACAGCTTGGTAGGGCCTTTGTGACAGTAAATCGAGTGAGATAATCTGTACAGACAACTATCCATCTATTACCTTGCTTTGTTAGAGGAAATCTTCCAAGTAAATCTATCCCTATTTTAGCAAAAGGGGTTATCCCCTGTCAATATTGGATGAAGCAGTCCTGGAGGTCACTGAGGTTGAGATTTTAGCCTTTGACACTCTCGACAATGAGACACAGCGTCGGACACTGCGGTATAGGCCAGGACAGAAGTATTTCCATCTGATTCGGTCGTACGTTTTGGCAAACCCTAAATGACCCGCTGTCGGTGCATCGTGAAGGCTTTTTAATACGTCCCCTCTAAGATATTTCGGTATGAACAACAGCCATGCTTTCCTAAAGGATCGTAGTTTTTTCTGTATAAAATTCCATTAAACTCTTTAAACTTCGAAAAGTCTTTCTTTCTAACCATTTCGTCTCGAATATTTGCTACTTCAGGATCTTTATTTTGCTCACTTTCGAAATTGGCAATGGTATTGAGGAACCGTATATCTTCAGTGAGTTCTTCTTCAATTTTAAGCCGTGGGCTCTTCGATAAGCAATCAGCATCCTGGTGCTTTCTTCCGGTTTTGAAAACTATTTCCACATCGTATTCCTGAAGACGCAAAGCCCACCTTGCTAATCGCCCAGATGGATCTTTTAGATTCGCCAACCAGCATAAAGAGTGGTGATCTATTACCACTGTAAATGGGTGGCCAAAGATATAGGGTCGGAATTTACTTATCGCCCAAATAACTGCTAAACATTCCTTCTCGGTAGTCGAATAATTTTTCTCAGATGTTGAAAGTGATCGAGATGCATAAGCAATAGGCCTTTCAAATCCAGACTGTATTAGTACGAGGATAGCCATAATGCCATATCCACTGGCGTCAGTATGTATTAGGGTTTTAGCTTCTGGTTTAAAGAAGCCAAGCACAGGATATCTCGTCAGCAACGATTTTAAATGGATGAATGCTAATTGATGTTCTTCTTTCCATACAAATTTAACATCTTGCTTCAATAATTCGTGCAATGGCCTGGTGATGTCGGCAAAATTATGGACAAATCGGTGACAATAAGAGCAGATCCCTAGAAAGCTTCTAACTTGCGAAACGGTTTGGGGGATTGGAAATTCTAGAACTGCTTCGACCTTCCCTGGTTCTGGACGAATTCCGTCTTTGTCCACTAAGTGACTAAGAATCTTAAGGCTTCTTTGACAAAAACGACACTTTTTATGGTTCAGTGTCAATCTAGTATCTCGTATGCACTGTAGCACCATCCTCAATCTCAAAAGATGTTCTTCGAAAGAGGCAGCGGAGACAATGACATCATCCAGATAACATAGACAGTGCTTCCACTTCATCCCTTTAAGGATACTATCCATCATTCTTTCGAACGTGGCTGGGGCGTTACATAACCCAAATGGCATAACCTTAAATTGGTATAATCCATCCGGAGTAATAAAAGCCGTCTTCTCTCTGTCTCTTTCATCGACTTCAATATGCCAGTATCCAGACATAAGGTCCATTGTAGAAAACAGGCTTGCACCCGAAAGGTTTTCTAAGGCATCGCAAATCCGGGGTAAGGGGCACACATCCTTTATGGTAATTTTGTTCAAGCGACGGTAATCCACACAGAAACGCGAGGATCCATTTTTCTTTTTCACGAGAACAACTGGGGATGACCACGGACTCTCCGAATGCTCTATGATGTCCAGCTTCAGCATTTGGTCAACTTCGTTTTGAATTATTCTCCTCTCTTCAAAAGACACTCTATATGGCTTTTGCTTGATAGGTTGGCAATCGCCGGTGTTTATCTTGTGTTTTACTTTACTCGAGAATCTTATTTTGTTTTCAAAATCAAAAACCTCTTTAAAGTCGTTAAGCAATTTCAAAAGATCTTTCTGTTGGAATGCATTTATAAATGTATCAGTACTGCACAATGTATTTTTTAATTTAACTATATTGTCACGTAGAAAGGAACAAGGCGATAATACCCAACACAAGATTTATTTTGTCGCAGTGTCTTACACGGGCAGCACCACAACTGAAGACCTATCCAGCTCCAGTACTTTTATAAAAAAAAAGCTGGTGGAGAGTTCTAGAATAACCACAGGGGAAAGATTAACATAAATTCAATTTACATAATTTGTAAATGTCTATAATAATAAATAATGAAGTTCATAATTAAACTTAGCAAACAAGTATCTGGAAGGCTCGAACCCAAGCCGCTTGCATGGTAGTGCAGTGCTCTAACCGTTCGGCTGCTCAGAGTGTATCAGTTTGTGACAATATTAAGAGCAAGTTAATAATTACCAGTGACAACATGAGCTTGTCATATATAAAATTATGTACAAATTAAAACATATCTTGATAATTTGTAGGGTTTATGTTTAATATTTTAACTGCCGATGAAAGGTTACGCGATTCACTCCCCAATGCCTCATTTTGATTGTATGTAATGTAATGGGGGAAGGGAGAAAAGAAATAAACAAAAAAAACCCTCACTGAAATAGAAAAATATTTCACAAATAGACACTTTAAAGCCTTCAAAATGCTTTTATGGATAAAAGAGCACGGACTAAGATCGTATTTTGTTAAGACGTATGTATACGTCCGGAGAAATCAATGAGAGACATTTATGTACGCTGGTGGCACTTAAGAAAAAATCGTATTGTAGCTTTAGCGTCAAGTGTAGTGATATTGAATTGAATATATTGTTATTTGTGTGGAGGGGGTGCGATGAAAATTATGGTTGAATATTGGGTCGCAAATATTGAAAGTTTGAGAAACACTGTCGTAAATGAAATGTCTGCTGTCAAAATGGTTTTTATTTGTGCCAATGAAACATATCATAGAAGGCTTTTTTTATGAAAAGCGAGATCGAGTGAAAAAATTGTATTGCGCCAAAACGCTTCGATGAAAGGTACTGTTTGAACTATTATGCTGGTGTATTATATATTACGCAACTAGTTTTTTTCCCACATGTTTCCTTCGAAGGATTTGTAGAAAAAAAGTAACTTTCGTTGAAATTCTGTGAAAAATATAACATATTTATTCCATATGAATTCGAACCACCACATTATTATAAAAAATCATTTATTCATTGTCTGTTGTATTCCGGATATTAATGTAATGTTCACATACGTATAGAGAAAGAATAAATCCTTACGTGCTATGAGATTGAAGTTTGAGATGAGAAAGAAATGAAACCAAGCATAATTTTCATTAAAAATAAGTTAAAATGTAGTCCATATTATAATAACAAATTAGAAGCCATATAAACATGCAAAAGTGAATTAAAAATAATGTATGTGTTTATTTTACAATGCAATAAATTTAACTGCCATTAAAGAGTTTGTACTTTTATGCATGTAAAGACTTCATATACTCTCACAATTGAAGTAAGATTAAGAAAAGTCTCTTTTCTCAAAGGAATTTAAAAACAGCTGATGGAATCTCAGAGAAATACTCAGAAAGAAAAAAAAATGATAATTGCTGCAAGTGAAACACCAAAAATATTACAATAACTGAAATAAGTATGTGTAAAAACTGTGGTTAAAAGGAGATAAAAAAACTCAAGCAAAGTGCGTCTTATGCTTAAACTTCCTTTGCCAAGAGCACGCAAATATGTACTATGAATCTCGTTTGCAATAAAAAAATGTATTGAACTTATGTTGAATACATTTTTTTTATTGCAAACGAACAATGAATCATAATAGATTTGCAATAAAAAACGCATTTCGTTGCCATAACGCAACTATAAAAGCGAGTTTTCGTTCGTGGAGATGGGAACGGAAGTAAATTTTAAAAAAAATTGTGTGATTACAAAATATATAAAATTTCGGTATCAATTAATAAATACAAAAGTAAATGAAACGTTTTTTTTTCAAAAACACTTATTTAGATTCCTAACAAATGCAAAACATGTTTAATAGATCCATACATTCAAAAATATCATTTTCCACACGTAGAAAGGTTAATTTGACTTTCTCTTTAAAGAATAAGAATACAAAAAATAAAAAAAGATAAAAGCAAATAAGCATTTTAGCCTATAAGTCTTTCCTTTTGCATTTGTATGAAAGAATACTCAACATTGTGCATATAACAAGTTTTACAAAAGCCTTATTGCCGTTAAAATAAATATAATCATGTTAAGGAGTAGAAACTTTTTTTATCACATATATATATATAGCTTTCGTTATTTATACTTAAAACAATTTTATTACAAAATATTGACTTATTAGATTTTATACATGTATTTCATTATTTTAATAACATTCTATACTATTTTGTAAAACTTTTACCATTATTGTATATTAAGAAATTTTTGTTACGTTAACTATTCATTTATTCATTCTTTCAGCAACACATTTAAAGTTACTTACGAAATGTTTTACTTTGATAAATATATATCATTTAAGTCTGATTTTAGTAAAAAATTACGAAAAGTATTGTCTGAGTTAAGCTGATTTTTGCTTTTGTCAGAAATAATTCAAAAACTTTCAGCCAAAAGTTGCTTTTTCTTTACTAAATTTTGATAGTAATATCTGGAAAATGAAAGATTTCCAAGTGAATATTTACTGATTAACACCAAACTAATTTTTCAAAGGCTACAATTTTTGAGACACTCACACGCATTCATTCCTTATTTATATATAAAAATCCTTGATATATTATTTCATCAATGATAAGAAATAAAAAAATTAAGTTTCATGTACAGCATATCTATTGAATTGTATATAATTTTTCTTTATGAATGTTTAAATTGTTAAGCAAACGGAGATGGTTAAAAAATTTTTTTTATCTTATCATAAATACAAATACAAATATATATATATACACGTGGGTATATATATTTTACAAAAGAACTGCGTAGATAGTATGATGCCAGCCCAAATGTCAATCTGATGATATATATATATATACTGTATAAATATACATTACTTATATAATGTTGAAGTCTTAAGATTTTGATTTTGAAAGTAGTCTAATGCTTATAATTTATGATACAAATGGGAATATATTACTTTAATTAGCTTATATATTTCTTTTTTGAAAAAACTCCAAAAAGGTTTCGTAAGTAGTAGCATGAATCAATGTTATGTATTTTTTCGATATTATTGCTCTTTTCTGTATTTAATAATTTGAATTAAAAATATATTAAATTAAGTAATTATCCCGATATTAATGAATTCCTTTTATAGCGTAAAATGCTTAATTTATACAAAACATTTTTTCTGATAGAATGGGTGAGTGATATATATCTCTATCAGCGCTTGTGTTATTGGAATTTATTCTGTCCGTCATTTATTAGATGCATCAACAGATTGATAGGTGGTAGTGATAGATGGATGAGAGCTCCACATGCACTAGATTTCCAGAATATTCTCAGCAGCTAGACGATCTGTGAACATATTTCTCGGCTAGAAGGCTAATATATGATGACAGATATTTATCATCCTTTCAAGATGAATGGACCTTTACGGCTGAAAAGGATACGCTCGAGAGTGTGTCTTTCATTTACTTAGATTGTTATCATACATTAAGGAGATTTTTGTCTTTTAATGTATGGTATACATACGTTCAGATTAATGCGTATTTGCGAGGCATGTTATTCTAGATACTAATAATTGATTCGGATTAAAGAACTGTTAATGAAATAAAATTTTATAAATTTATGTAAGCTATAATTAGTAAAAAACGGTGTATCTATTACTTCATATTTTAAAGAAGGCTGGCATTTTAATTACAAATTATCAAACACTAGCTGTTACTTATCCACTTTGCAGGGTATAAGGCTATACACTCTTTTTTCAGGTTATTGTTATCTAAGTTCTAGCATTAATTATTCGATTGTATAGAAATATATTTTTATAGGACTAGAATTTCAAAAACAGAAGTGTGCTTATCATTAATGCTCTTGTAACCTTCCTCCTCGGAGTCGATTTGCTCAAAACCTACTTTATTAGCGTATCAATACTCAACGGAAGAATTATGTTTGCCATAATTCAAGTTTGTTCATCTTATAGTTTAGAAAAGGGAATTTTTGGCAAAAACGCCCTTGCAACCTCGTTGTGATTAGAATTTTACAAAACCCGTTCTTAGCCCTCATAAAAAGGAGCATTCCAGCCAAATTACTATTTTGTAGGTATAATTCCGGAGGTCTCGTGCTGAGTTAGTGAGTCACTTTTCTCTCTTTCTTTCTCTCTCGTTCTCTCTCTCTCTCTCTCACACACACATTTATATATATACACATTCTCCTATACATATACATTCAATTATGCTCAAGCTAGATGTATACCTTACAGATTAAGCACAGTGTTGATTGTAGACATGTAAAATGAACCTGGTTCGAAAAGTAATTTATTGATATAAAATTTAATAAATATGTACCAGAATCAATTTGAAAGGAAGGTAAAGTAAGACTATTTAGTTTCATATTGTACTAAAAAAGTATTTTTTTTCCACTTAGATCTATAATACCCCACTTAGTAGATTATATCTCAATTTTTTTTTCGTGTGTATAAAAGTAAACAAATTCTCTTAGTTCTCTGAAAGAATACAACCAAGTAAATCAGTAATGAAATAAATTAAGAACAATATAAAGAACTTGAATAAATTAAATAATTTGTTTTTTAAGCTTTTTTTATATTTTTAAAGTTAAAAAGGGTATAAATAATACATTGAGATTGGAAATTCATGGTAAACTTTCTGTTTGAAAATTTTTAGTTAAACATGAAAACAACTGTTTTTTTAATAATTTTAATAAACATCTGGAAAAAAAATTATAAGAATTGGGATTATTATAGTCACACACACACACACCACACACAACACACACCACACAACACACACACACACACCACACACACAATGCGTAACAACGGCAATAATATCCTTTCATGTAAACAGCTAGACTATGTTATTAATTTTTTGTTGCAATTTTTAGTATTTAAAGGTATCTTTATATACATATATATATATATAAATATATACATGTGTGTGTAACATGAAAATATGAATAATGATGCACACACAAATAATTTAATGATACCAATATTCAATAATGCTAGTATTTCTTATCAAAAATGTTTTTTCCTGTGTCAAAATACCTACTTTAATAAGATTTTAAAATTAATCCAAAATATAGTAAAAGTATTATTTGAATAAAACGATTCCATGTGTAAATTTTTATGCCATCCTTATCAAGTCTGAGAGCTAATTGTCCAATGCTTAAGCGATTACACAGAGTCTCTATAAATTCATTTAATGTAATTTAATATGTAATCAGTTGGGTATACGAAGGAAGTGACCGTGAATGAACACTGATTATTAGCATAACACATGGCAGCGCGACCTTTGATGTGTTTTCCCAAACAGCGCATGAGATATGAATCTATATAAGGAGGAATACAATATTCTCTCTACAAAAATTAATAAAAACTAACAGATTATACTCATTTCGTGATAAAATACTTATAGATAATTTCAGCTTCTTTAATGTTTATGCACGAGAGTATATAATAATACTTAGTTGTTATTGTTTAGATGTGATATTTGTAATCCTTTGAAAAGTAAAAAGTATTAATTCACAGAGCAGATCTGCTAATTTCACTGTTACTTTTCAGTCTTGATGTGAACTTTCCTTATTTTATAAGCTTCATTTGCATGCATTTTTATTATTAACACCATTTTATAAGAGTCATGTGTATGTATGTATTATTATTAACACCCTTTTATAAGCGTCATGTGTATGTATTATTATTATTAACATCCTTTTATAAGCGTCATGTGTGTGTATTATTATTATTAATACCCTTTTATAAGCACCATTTGTACGTATGCATTATTATAAACACCCTTTAATAAGCTTAACTTGTATGTTACGAAATTTTCGATTTCAATTTTTAACCATTTTAAAAGATCAGAGTAATTCATAATTTTGCTCAGTTGTCCAGGACCGATGAGAATAAAATAATTTAATAATTTTGATTGTCCTGATCAGTATTATCATGATTAATGATTTCCTATTTTCAGATCCCATCCTGCATCTGGAGACTTACTTCAGATCCCATTTCTAGATTTGGTGACTAAAAGATTAAGTTACATCTTAATTCAATTAATTATAAAAACGTGTTTTTAGTTTTCTTAAACTATAAATTTTTTTGTTTCTTCTAAGAATAAAGATTACATTTTAATGTGCTAATATACTTCTCCTTTAGTTAAAGGCAAGATAGTTTATTTGTATGAAATTGTATTGGAATAAAGACATTTTTACTCAAAATAAAGATGTTTGAATAATGTACTGATATATGTTAAACAAAGAAAGTGTAAAATAAGAAAACTAAATTAATAAATAATTTGTGTTCAAAGGTAAAATGTATTATCCAAGCGTATGTTTTTTCCCCAGAAAAAAAGGTTTTATTATTATTATAAAATTAAAAAACGGAAAAAATTGTCTAAAATATCTTACAAACTTAAAGGAATTTTAATAGAACTTGGGCTTGAAAAAAAGGCTGAAATGTGCCTGAATTATTTATTTTTTATTAAAAATACTTTGAAATTCGATAAAGTAATGAGTTAGCAATAAAATTTTATGGGCGCCTATCGCTGAATTACTTTATTAATTAAATTTCACCAGAATGTATTCCTGGATTCATCTTTTGTATAAATTAGTGGCTATAATGAAAGTCAGCAAGTGTTGATCTTATGCACAACACACACTTTCCAGAAAAATGTTTACATTTTGATCTAACTTACTTTCTCCTTTAATAAAATAAAACTTTTTGTACATTTTCTCTCTAATGAATTGTTTAATTTAACTAATTCTTGAATATCCTGATAATTAGCACGCTTGTAATGATCAAAGATGAGACATTACTAGCATTGATTTTTATATGATTTGGTTTCTATGTTGTTAGGGAAAATAGAGTGAGATCCCCCATATTATTGAGAATATTATAGAGAGCTTGAAATGTTATTTGTTCTAGAAGTGCAATGGAAATAAATTATTTGGCTTTATCAATAAAATGAAAATAAAATATTTACAATAGGGTAACTAATTTCACCCAGAATCGTCATTTTGCAAAGGCATATAGATAAATGAATTGTTTGATATGCAGTTTCACTTGAATTAAACTATAAATATTAAATTTTCTTAAGAATATAAATACAGTAAATAACTGTTTAAATAAAAAATTTTGGCAAACAATGGAAAAAAATAAACGACATATGTTGGAAGCATTCTACTTTTATGAAAAATGCTTCTATAACAGTAAGATTTTATCTGTATATACCTAAAATTTCTCTACAAGTTCTGAATTAGGATCTTTGAAAAAAATCACAATATTTTCAGAGTTACTGTCTATTAAAATAATAACTGGTGAGTTTTTGTTGCAATTTCTCTACAATAATACATTAAAATATAAATAATTCCAATTCTAAATTATAGATTTCTCAAATATCCAACATCGGACTCCCCAGAGAAGTCATTATTATTATAGAAGTATTTTCCAGAAAAGGAGAATATTTTACAAATATGTCATTTTTACCTAAAATTTTGCATTTAAATATTTTTTATGGTACTAATATTCTTAATTTATGTGCTTATTCTAACTCAAAAGTGACATTAAATATCAAAAAAATATTCGTTTACACATTTTTTTTTTTGAAAATCATGGTTCCTAATGTAGTCAGTTACCTTGTAAAATAAAACAATGTGAAGAAAATAATTTTACGAAACATGTTTTTTAAACTAATGTGTTTAGTGAACACATTATTATTTATATTCATTTGATGTACATGAGATGTATATGATATAAATTTGACAGATATCACTCCCGTGTTTCCTTAAATTACTTCTATATAAATTACGTTTATAAGATATAAAATTTAATTTCCATGTACAATAGGTGATCAAATGAAAAGGTACGAAACGACATAAAAATGAAACAGTTAAATATTTGCACATTCCGCCAAGGGAAAATGTAGCGAGACATCTCGGGATGCCATTGGGGACTCTGACTGGGATCGGATCATGCGCGGGTGCCCGCATGCGCAGGAGAGAGCAAAGGCTCTTATAAAAAGCGGCGTCCAAATGATGCGAGCACAGAATGACTCGAGCACAGAAAAAGCATTAACTCCGATGTGTACTGTGAGACACTCCAACGCCTACGCAGGTCCATCAAGAACAAAAAACCGGGGCTGCTCACGGAGGGTGTGGTTCTGCTCCATCATAACGCGCGTCCACACGTCTCCAGAGTCACGCAAATGGAACTGGACAAGTTCCAATGGGAGACGTTGGACCATCCGTCCTACAGTCCAGACATGTCACCCTGCGATTTCCATGTGTTTGGTCCACTGAAGAAACACCTGAAAGGAAAGCGCTTCAACTCGGACGACGTACTCAAGGACACTGTGAAGGACTGGGTCTCGTCACAACCACAGGAATTCTGGGAACAAGGAATCCTGCGGCTTGTTCGTCAGTGGGATCGTTGTGCTCAGGCCTATGGTGTATATTTTGAATAAAGTCTATATTTGTACCCACCGTGTCGTTTCGTACCTTTTCATTTGATCACCCCTTGTACTTTATATTCTATGAACATGTAATTAATGAACAAACTTCGTAAAAATTAAAATAGTCCTTGCAGAATTCTCACATATTTTCCAGAAAATTAAGAGATATTTCATTTCTGTATTGCAAAATTAAAAGTAATACCAGCAGTAACTCACATATAATAATAATCAACATAACATTAAGAGAGACTTTATGAAACAATAATTAATTACTTCTAAAATAATCATCATGTTTATTACGATTCTTGAACAACGAGAAACTGCGGGCGAATTAGTCTCAACACACACAAACGAAACTTTAGTTTCATTCAAACAAACGAGTTTGACTTACTTTCATGAAAACTCTCATTTAAGGTACTTTATTGTAAGGTGGTAAACTTGAACAAACAACTTGAAAAATGTAATTTGTTATTAGTCAGATTACGCATCACATATTCTACCCGTAAGCATTTTAGTTGCATTCCATTATTTAAGTGTTGTTACATTCAATCTCTTGGAGTCTTGAAGGAAAAAGCATCAATAAAAATTCTCTTTCCTTGTGCGTCATTTGTAACATGTGGGCACTGAGGAACAAAGATCTTAATTAAATCTGTGATGATGGCAAACCATCAAAACAGCTTCAGCTGATAATAAAATGTTCTCACAATAGGCGTTGAAGAGCTTTTCTAAATTAGATGCAAAAGTACTCCGCTAGAGGGTGTAAGCTCAGCACTACCAGAAAAGAAGTACTTGTCTTTTATAATTATAATTAAGAGATACTTGAAGCTTCATGAACTTTTTTTCTAAAAACTGCGTCTTTCTGTACTTTTCAAGAGATTTTAATTGAGTAAAATATTAACAAGTATTATATAGGGGAGTAATTGTTTTGAAATAATTTTAAAGAAATGCAAATTGAAGTCCATTTAAATATTTATTCATACGCAGATAATCCTAACTTAAGAGGCACAGTATAAAAAATAAGGTATTCTCAATTTTTTTTAACTCGTATCTACGATTTTGAGAACTGATTACGTCTCGGAATCTTATTTTAGAAGCTGAAGTAGTAATAACTTTTGAACATATTATTTGTCACATGTGGTGATCAAATAATTTTCTCTCTAATTAATGATATAAATTGTAAGGGTACTTTAAATAAATTATATAATGTTTTAACCTACTTGGGTTAATTGATTTGAACTATAGTTAAAGTTCTTTAATCAAGCTCTTCATTTGATGAATCTAATTTTTATATTATGTTATATATACTTGGTGCTTTTGTTTGTAGTTTATATCAAAAGATAATTTTCTACCCTGAACATTTCCAAAACTTTTATCTTCCTTCCTAACGTGATATGTGTAAAATTATACAAATACAACTAATAGCCAAAACATTATGAACACCTATTCAAAAATACTTTGCTCCACTTTTTGCCTGCAAAGCAGCTGAAAATGTCTTTGACAATGATAGCACAAGTTCTTTGTAAATGACTGAAGGCAGGTTGCATAAATTGTATAAGCAGTGGTCACGTGTAAAATCGAGATATTACTACATGAAGACACTTGATTACTATGCTGCTTTTCTATTAAAATTCAAATGTGCCTATCAGATTAAGATCCGCTGAGTTACGTGGCCAGGATGTTAATTGAAGTTCATGTTTATACTTTTCGAACTCTTCTAACATATTTCTAGCTTTTTCATATGGAACGCTGTTCTGCTGGAAGGTTCCATTTCCAGTTGGGAAAGCAGACGCCATATAAAGGTGCAACTGATTTGTAACTGTGCTCAGATAATCTGTAACTTCCACGATCCCATTTACCAGAACTAAGAGTCCCAGAGTCACACATGAAAATATTCTCCAAAGCATAATACTACCATCAGCAGTCTGAGTGTGTATAAAAGGAGCAACTATTCGACTGTGGAAGACCGTGAATCCATCCATCCATCCATCCATCCATGGGACACAACCATAGATGTGATTCACACATTTAAGCAGTAAACTCTCTTCCATGCATTTATAGTTAAGTCTAAATGTTTCTAAGCCCACTCTCGGTATATTTGGAAACGACGCTTGGTCAACAGAGGCCACGAGCGGGACGTGTGTTGTGTAGTCTCACATACAACAGTGTCCACTGAGCTGTGTGTGTGTGTTCCGAAACATATGTTCTTGTACCTGCATCGCATTGGGGTGTGAACTGACCCACTGTCTGGCGCTGATTCTGTTTTATCGAGCCGGATAATTTCCTAAGTCCTTTTTTATGCTGCGTGGATGTCCAAAAACTAGGTGTCAACGTCTGGTTTTCCCTCTTATTTATTCACTTTGTACAAATACTAAAAGCTGCAGAATACGAAAAACCTATTATTCTAGTTGTTCTAGAAGTACTCGGTCCGAGTCTTTGGGTCATTGTAATCTGCCCTCTTTCAAATTCGCTTAGACCAGCCGTCTTTTGCCTCCCTCGCAAAAGTAAGTGTAAGAATGATAGCTTACTTTCCCGGCAACAGTTAAATAGCATTATCTTTTAATCACGTGAATTTCTTGTCATCTGGACAAGTTCATTGAAAAATATGAAGGTATTCATAATGTTTTGGATCGACGGTGCATATTAAATAAATTATAACATTAAGACAAGCATATTATTTTAAAGTACATTTACATTCCTAATTGATTGCATTGAAAGATGTATTGGGAAACATTTATTCTCTAAAAGAATTATATAAGTTATCATTTCTTGTTTTAAAACATATTTTTAGCAAATATTTTTCTCTAATGGGATTTTGCGACAGATGATACGTATTTCTTACGTATAATAATGATGTACGTATGATATAATATCGTACGTATGTTCGTACGTATGATATAATATCAAAGTGCAAGTTGTGGATACATTGTTAAAATAACTTTTGAACGACACTAATCTTTGGTCATTTTCGAGAAAGTGAAGACATTAGGATAATAAGAGAGACAATAATTGATCTGTTAACTATCTACAAATCTGGCTGCTGTTCCGGTGAATACATCATTTGAAATTGATCAATATAATTTTGTAAAATCATGTAATGATTGCTGCTTCTCGTGTTGGTTTTATAATTGTCTTAAGCACGAAAAGCAAGCTTCTATATTTATTGGCGTGATAACATCTAATAAAATGATCGTAGGTTCCTTCTCATTTAAAATCCATCGATTGAAGTGATTGGATACAAAATTTTCGTGCTATGCTTCCGAACAGATACGTGTGGTTCATTATAACTGCATTTTGCTTCTATGCAAAAGGATAAACTAGACCAAAGAACAAATTCTCAAAAATATACAAATAAAGTCGTTTTAATACAAAACATATGACGATTTGAAAGATTTTTTATTATTTAAATATCCATATAAATAATGTTATTGTATACAATAATTGTTTTTGCTTGTACAACTTCAAGAATAATATATTTTAAAATTAATATTTACTCATATTGATTTTTTAAAAATAAGTCTTTACTAGAGCATCTAAACATTAATAAATTGCAGTTAAATTCTTAGGAAATGCTTCATATAGTGAATTTGAATAATTGTTTTATTTTTATTGGATAACATATACACAAAAATACGATTATTGCTTTAATTATTGCTTCCACTTTTAAAGGACAATATCCATTCCTTTTTTTGAAAAGCAATGTTAAAAAATTAACTATTTTCTATTTTAAAAATGCATCTGAATAAAATTTATTTCTGCCCATTTCCTGTATAAAATATTTAAAAGGGTTTATATAGTCCAGAGGTTATAACTCATATAAATATACCAAAAATTATTAACAGGTTCTGTTATTTTTATGAATAAACTGAGCCATTTTCTTCAAGAACCCCGAAACAGCGGATTGTTAGTTCAATGATTGAAAAGATTACAGAATTTAAGGAGAAGACCGTAGAGAAATCAAATTTCAATGTTATTGTAATGTAATAAATTGAAAATAAATATGTTTTTTTTCGAAGAATATAACTCAATGCCTGAAATTTCTGTCAGACGCAATACGTATGAAAAAAAATATGCTTTTTGAAGATTTGTCCGCTTTGAATACCGAAAGCGTCACATTACATCAAAGAAAGATGTTTACCATCACGGATGGTACGGGAGTTTAAGAAAAACCTAAAGAAATCTTTTCTTGAAACTTGCTAGTATAAAATTTTCTGGCATCATTGCATTTTCCTTTTTGCATTTTGTTGAATCCTTCCCAAGGTCTAATATCAGAGGAAAATAGAAAATTGGTAGCAGCTGCGCTTCGCTGCTGTAGTTATGGGTATTACATAAATACGAAAAAACCTAGATTTCTTGAAGTATTGGAAATGTTGGGATGGAAAATCAGACAGTCTCAGGTCCTGCAGAGCTGAAGATATTGGGTTAAGGAGAGTTGCCATTATTAGGAGTTGAGGGGAATTGTTTCATGAGAAATTCTTGAATATATATTTTTAAGGGCGTATATCCGCCTAAATTTTAATACCGCCAAAAGTTTTCGAGCAATTGATAACACTATGTGAAAATATTCCTAAGAACCTATAAAGAAACTTGTGGGTGTTAATAACTTTTCCTAGAGCTGGCCCAAATGAAATATTTTAATATTCGATTGAAAAGAACCAAGCTGTGTGTTTAGAGTTTTCTTGGTTGAAAAAATGAAAAAGATACACATATATAAGTAAGGATATATGATTTATTGATCTCAAAATATTAATATATTGCATTCAACTTTTTAATACAGCAATTCAATGCAAGAAAATCTGAAAGAAAGTTTTGTTATTGCGCTATTTTCAGTACAAAACGTTATGCAACAAAATAGTACTTAATGAGTAGACACAATTAGATTTAGATAATGATAAAATAAGGTTTATAATTTTATTTCGAACTATCTGAAAATAATTTAATGCTATTCGTTTGATTTTGTCATCAAGAACTCCTAAAGATGAGTTACTGATTGCAAAACATGAATATTTCTTTTTACTATCTTCATTTAAAGTTAGCAACTTAAAGCCAAAATATGAAAAAAAGGCTCAAATATTATATAGACTTTCCCACAAAGCTTTATGACCGAAGCTGTAAAAAATGTACAATCCTATTAATGAAATATATAGTTACTGCATACTACTGATCAAATATATAGTTACTGCAGTCCTATTAATCACATATAGTTACTGCAATCATGTTAATTACATATATAGAAGAGAAATGATTCATAAACACACTCAACCCGAGATCTCCGAAAATATTATACCTACAGTTTTGAAATTTGGTAGAAATGCTCCTTTTATTGAGTAAAGATCCACTAAAAATAGGCTTTTTGCGGAAATAGATTCACATTGGGGTTATGAGGATTGATAAAACAAAACTTTTTTTGAACGATTACACCTAGAGGCTTGAAATAAGGTAAAAAAGTTTTTTTACTAAGCAGAAATCTGTTAAAAAAGGCTTTTGCAGAAATAGATTCTAAAGAGGGGAATGAAAGATAAAGACACTTTCATAGCCATAGAAATTCAGTTCTTATCCTTTTTAAATCAAAATGGGAAGGCTATGAAAATGTTTTTGCATAGAATAGAAGCATTAATACTATAGACCTAAATGTCAATTACTTAAAAACTATAAATAGGCATACAATCACGAATCTCCCAGCGAAGCGGTTTGTTAGTTGTTAATTTATATTATGACTAGCCATTAACCACTCACTTCCCTGGGTGTGATGCTTAGCGTATGATGCTGTACATACATACACTGTTTACGCGTTCGAATGTGTTGAAAAACATTCTTAAAACTCTCATGTCTTGATATAAAAAGGACAGGACATGAATTCCTAAAAGTGAAGTGAATTATCTTTCACTCTCCCGCTATCCCCTCTTCAAAATGGGATTTCTGCAAAAAAATATTTTCAGTGGATCTCTATTTAACAAAGTAAACATGCTTTCCAAATTTAAAGTCTAAATCTAATAGTTATTATATGTTGTTTCATCAATAAGCCTCGCACACTCCTTTGAGAATCGATTTCCGTCTGACTCACTAAGAATAGTGGGTTTTAATTCAGCAACAACTATACAGCAAAACATGCTTACCAAATTTCATTACTGTTGGTCTGGTAGTTCAAAAACGGCAATTTTACGTCTATACGCCCTCAGTAACTCTTCGCTTGCACAATTGAAGCTGATTTCTCTAAAATACGTTCCCAACGAATCTGTATTCATCAAAGGAAACATGATTACCAATTTTTAAGTATGTGACTCTAGTAGTTCAAAAACAGAATTTTTTAAAATTTCTAACTCCCGTACTTATACCTTTGCAACTTCCTTTGATTGTCATTTTTCTCAAAACCCCTTTTGAAGCGGGCCTCTACTCCATGAAAGGAACGTATCTACAAAATTTCAAGTTTGTAGGTCTAAGATTTCAAAAACAGCAATATTTATCTCTAAAGCCCCTGAAGATCGGCCAATGCCCCTTGGGATCAGTTTTCACAAAATCCTTTTTGTAAGGGACCTCTAACCCATGAAAAGAACATGCTTACCAAATTTTGAGTCTAACGGTTCGATAACGGGAATATGTATAAATAACGGTCCTTAATTTTATAATTCTCCAAATATTTTCTCATTCATAGTTTGAAATTTCAAAAATTTACATATATGCAACCAACTATAGTTCGCCATTAAAAATTCTCCCTTTGTACAGTTCATGGCACAAGACGCATCTCTAAATCATCTCATATAAAGAAGAAAAAGACCATCCGGTGTTGAGAAAAATTATATTTGTGGTGTGTTGACAAAAAATACCTGCATGGAGTTGATAAAATAAAAGTCTGTCTGGATTTCTTTGGCTTCCCGCCTGAGTTCTCATCTGCACAAAATTGTGAAAGATGGCTATAACGTAACTTCCAATACAGATCATAAGGAATAATAAAGAACGAATACCCATTCTTTTTTTGTTATTCTTATGAATAAATATTATTACGCTGCTGCTGAATGATACTATATCTGCTTGAGTGCAGAAAGGTTTTCAGATTCGAGTTAAGACTCCACAAGCTATACATTGCTCCACACATGTTTGTTTTTATTTACTTTTATAAAAATATTCGCAGGATTTTAATCAGTTTTATGTTTTCTTAAGAATGACTTGCTGTGTTGGGACTTCAGTTGAAATCAGTGGTTTTTTAATTGTGATAAGTCACTTTATTTGATTTATTAGAGATGCTATTTATTAAAAATCATTGAATATTTAAAAGTATTATAGTTTTATCATTGATGAAAAAATTTGTAGTTGCTATCTGGAATCGGAAACATAAGTATCTCTTAAAATATCATTATAAATCATTTAAAAATTTAAGCCTGCATTCTATTAGGAATGATGACTTAAATGCAGTTTTACACATAAGGCGAATGGGTTATGATTTTTTTTTTTTAAATGTACACCTCAATTTTTTGGAAGTTATTTGAATCAGAATGTAAAATTCCCAAAGTATTTTTCATATTTTCCCTTTAAATTTTATATTGAAGAAAAATGTTTATAAACCAGTTGCCATTATATTATGATGTTATATGGTTTTTCATTTATTTTTTAGTTCTCAGTACTCCACTTAACAAGGTTATATTTATATTTGTTTAGATTAGTTAAAGTAAAGAAAAATAAAGACTTAATCTGTTTTACTAAGGAATATTTATCACAAAATGAGTAAAATTATATAAAAAATATATCTAGATATCTAGCATATTTTATTATGAATAATTTAAAATCTTTTAAGAGTGTAAATTAGCAAAAACAGAAAATAAAGTTAGAAAACCTTAAAGAAAACACATACGTATTTTAAGTGGTTGTGGTAGCCTAGTGATTAAAGTCACGGATTCGTGAGCAGCTTTCATGTGTTTTAGCCTTTTTTCGCTGATGACCTCTCTCTCCACCCCGTGTAGAGGGGACCGATGCACGTTATATCTGTCAAGGGCCAAATATCCTTCCACTGATATGATGTGGAAGTTAGGAGAGGGATCAGGTGTCATCAGGTGTCATTCTCATCATTAGACAACGGTTCATAATTACGAGGTCCGTCGCCAATAACCCTCGTGTAGCTGTATAGAGTGTCAATAGTGTAACTCTCACTTATTTTACAAGCATTTTAAGGTATCCGACTACTTGCGACATTATTTTTCTTAAAAAATGAAGATGTAGGGATTTTTTGTAGGTTTTAGATTTAGTACATTTTAAGTACATTTTAAGAAAAATATACTAAAATAAAGAACAAAAAAAAATTATTATTAATAAAATAGGAAAGAATTGGTAAGGAATTACATAAACGAGGCCCATTTTGAACCACGAGCTTATGAACAAATTTTAAAATTTTCAACTATGATGTGTTGCTATGTTATTCATTTTTGAAATGACCTTCAGGTTAAGAGATATTTTAATTTTTACAAAAACTAGAGCACTTTATCTTAGTTATTATTTGAAATTGCTTAAGAAAACAGTGATTATATTCACATAAGGGACTGTAAAATTTGTAATAAAACAGTGATCGATACACCTGACAGTTAAAACACTACTACTATTATACAAAAGCTACACAAAAAATTTCAGATAATTATTTTCAAAACTTTTTAGCAATCGCTGTCTCCGTTTGGGCATTTTCACAAAAAGCACATTTTCAGTAAAACACGTTTTAAAACACGGCATCTTGCTTAAAGTAGTGACATCTGCTTTTACTAAAACACTCGTAGCTGTTGTTCCAGTGAAAGAAAAAGAATGAACTTAGTATTTTTATAAAGCTAATAAGATGGCCTTTAAAATAAATTCATAAAAAAAATTACCAATTTTCTGCAAAATTCACAATTTTAGGTTAATCGGGTACCTTAAATATTAATTATAGTAATTAATAAATATATTTTTAACATGTTTTTCAACCTATTTACAGATAAATGATGTTTCTAACATTACATTTTATGGGATTATTTGTGCTAGAAATATGGCTTTTACTAAGAAAAAAATTATAGTGGTAATATATATACATATAACCTCAGAAATTTTCACTGCTTTAATTCCATTGTATTAATGCTTAGATATGAAGATGCATAAAAAAAGGATGATGTTAATAGACCATTGATCTTCCATACGTCAGTTCGTATGCTTTTATCCAACGAGGCATTGATTCATGACGTTGTTGATAGTAGTCTGATAGATGTCATGCAAAATGACCTCTAACTGATGAGTTAATTTGTCTATGTCAAAGGATGATGAAAGCTAATAGCCAGCAAGAAGTAAATGTGCGTAGATGAAAAGAGACAAGACAAACTAGAATCACCAGAGAGAGAGAGTAAAAATGAACCGAACTCTCAGAGCTGTAATTTGTGTATTTTCATGCATTATAATTGCCAAAAAATAAACTATAGATTATCTTCAATGCAGTAGAAAAAAATAAATTTAATGAAATGAATTGTGTTAAGTAGTCAAAGAGGAAAAGAAAAATAATTAGGAAGATATAGCTAATCTCAGAAATTATCAATGTTTACAATCTTTCGGTGATCAACAGCGTTTTTCAAACAGTGGGGTGCCCCCCCCCTGTAAGGGGGCGTGATAAACTGTACGAGGAGGGTGTGAGCATATATTGAAATGTTGGAAAAAAAGATTTTTTTAAAAATTATTAGTTTAGTGAAAGTAAAGAAACAAAGTACATTCTGAGGTAATATGAAATAAATACACATTTACACGGATGAAAAACACTTATAAATGTATCACTATAAATTAATTTAGCAATACTATGTTAAGAATAAAAATAATAATTACCATTGACCCTATGGTATTGATTATATTATAATCATTAATATTTTATATATAATATTATATGTAAAAATTAACACTTATCTTGAAAATTTGCACGATTTATAATTAATCCCTCAACTGCCGATTTAAAGATACATAAGATACATGATTCGCTGACCAATTCCACCGTTTTCCACGTAGGCGTGCATTTGGGATGTATTGGGGCATTGGGGAGGGGAGGAAGGAATGGAATACATAAGCAAATCCTCTAAAATGAGTAGATCCGAAGTAATTAACACTTTGATTGAGCGAAACGTTTATATACGCCGGTGGCATTTAAGAGGTTAAAGTCGTTTTGTAGCTTTAGCATTAAAGTATAGTGTTATTGAATTCAATACATTTTGTGATGCTATGGGGGGCGTGGGGAAATTTAAGATTGCATATTGGGTGGTAAATATTGAAAGTTTGAAAAGCACTGATCTACAATATGGTTTATCAATAAATGTGAGACGTCACAATTCCCATGTGCATAGA
Organism: Trichonephila clavata; assembly: GCA_019973975.1. Lineage (NCBI taxonomy): Eukaryota > Metazoa > Arthropoda > Arachnida > Araneae > Nephilidae > Trichonephila > Trichonephila clavata. The sequence continues at coordinate 99,399 of BMAO01016471.1, read as the reverse complement.
TCTTTTGTAATTGAACTCTTCCTTTCAAGGCTCATAGACACTCCAGTTTTTTATTTAAGGTATGCGACTACCCTAAAATTGTGAAATTTGCCAAAAATTGACACATTTTTTATTATTTTATTTTACTGCCCATCTTATTAGCTTTACAAAAATATCAAATTTATTATATTCAGCTCACTAGAACAAAAACTACAAGTGTTTTAGTAAAAGCAGATGCCACTACTTTAAGCAAGATTTCATACTTCAAAACGCGTTTTACTCGAAATGTGTTTTTTTTTTTTTTGAAAATGTTCAGATTGCTCAAAAAGTTTTGGAAATAATTATCTGAAATTTTTTGTGTAGGTTCTGTATAACAGTAGAAGTGTTTTAACGTTTAGATTTGTCAATCACTGTTTTGTTAAAAAATTTACAGTCCATTATATTAATGCAATCTTCTTTTTTTAGGTATTTTCTACATAACTTAGATAAAGTGCTCCAGATTTTTTAAGAATTTAAATATCTCTTACCCTGAAGGCCATTTCAAAAATGAATAACATAACAACATATCAAAATTGAAAATTTGCTCATAATGTTTGGTAAAGAATAGGCCACGTGAGTGTTTTTTTTTTGTAAATCCCCCCCCCTTTTTTTATTATTTTTTTATTAAGAATAGTTTCTTTTTTTCCTCTTAATTGTAGTAAATTTTTCTTGACATAAACTGAACAAATCTAAAAATTCCCATAACTCCTTTTAAAAAAAAATTGCCGCAAGTACTCGGATACCTTAATACATTTTGCGTTGTATGCTTCATGTACACAAACTCTAAATAACATAAAAAAATAAATATCTTGTTTTCCGTTAATCGATGATATGAGTAGCTTCCATATTTTATCATGTGGACGTAGTGTCTATTGAATATCTTATTATAATATGATATCTTATTTATATATCTATTTATAAATCTTATAAAATCTTATATTGAGTATCTTACTTATGACTCAGACTACATGTTTCGATTGATATAGACTTTGTCAGATAGCTTTAAATTTATACTTCTTGTATAATAAATTCTCAATCACAATATCGTTTTGGGTTTTGTGTTCTAAGTATATATTTCCGAATAAATTGGAAAATTATATTTATTCAAATATATATGTATATATGTACACACGCACACACATATATATATGAGTGCTTTTTTATATATTACTTTTTTTATTTCTTCTGAGAACAAACATAGAACAAATAATATTAAGTAAAGTAAAAAAATGTGTATCTGTTTCTTTAATACTTATACACATTATGAATGATCTAAGTAAAACCAGTCAAAAGAAGTCAAGTAAGGTTAGAAAAACATATTTGTCTTTCTTTTTCAATACGCTGTTTATTTTCTTGTTTGATGGTTTGAAGATCATATATGCTCATGGAAGTCTATTTACAAACTCTTCTAAAAGTTCTTTCAAAGCTATTTGATCAACATTGAATTGATAAGAAAACAACATTCCTTACAAGAGGAACCATGTGGATTGTCATTGTATTTTCCAGCTTACATTTTGCTGGTACTTGATTTTTGGAATGATACCATAAGTATATATATACACTCATGTCCATAAATTAAGGATAATGAAGTTCATGCAAAGAAAGAGACAGAAGCAAAACAAATTTGACTTTTTTGTAAAGTCTATTTATTAAACAAAAGGTAAAGAAAAAAAAAGATGCTATATTTTTGACATAATTAATAAAAATTGCGATTTTTACTCCCTGGAGCAAATTTCAGTAAAGAACTTTTACAAAAAACAGTATAACATGGATAGTATGATCGTTAATACGGAGTATGTCTCCCGGACGATGCAATACAGGCCTTACAACGCCTACGCATGCTGAGTATCAAATTATCAATCTGATCTTGGGGAATATTACACCACTCATCAAGCAATGTCCTCCGAAGTTCCGGTAGACAGGTGGGAGGGGGTTGACGAGCTGCAATTCGTCGACCAAGTATATCCCAGACATGCTCTATTGGATTCAAGTCCGGTGAGTGTGCTGGCCAATCCATACGGGTGATATCCTCCGATTGAAGGCATTCGTCTACAATGTTTGCACAGAGAGGACGGGCGTTGTCATCCATTAACAGAAATTCAGCACCCATGGCGCCTCGAAACAAACGTACATGTTGTTCCAGAATGACATCCCGATAGATGTGGCCTGTCATCGTTACACTCTGAACATGCAGGTCAGTTCTGGAACCAAGAATAATTCCTCCCCTAACGAGCCATCCAGCACCACCGTAACGGTATCGTTTAATGGTGTTCTGTTGGTGGTAACGGGTACCTGGCGCTCTCCATATGAAAGTCTGGCGAGAATCAGACTGCAAACTAAACCTGGACTCGCCGGAAAACATCACACAAGACCACTGTTGCGGTGTCCACAATGTATGCTCTCTACTCCAGGTTAATCGCAGGCGACAGTGAGTTGCGGTAAGGGGAACACATCTGACAGGCCTACAATCCTATAGACCAATGTCCCCTAAGCGTCTGTACACACGGTCTACCTTGAAACTATCGTACCTGTAGCTGAAGAGAGCTGACGACGCAGGTCTGTAGCTGTGCTACGTCTGTTTCTTTTGGCAGTAACTGCCAAATATCGGTCCTCATTTGGCGTTGTAACTCAGGGGGCGACCTGTGCTGTAACATCTATTCACATTACCATCATCTTGGAATCGTTGCCAAAGCCTGGAGATGACACTCTGGGCGATTCCAAGTTCCTCAGATACTTCTCACTGGGTACGTCCACATTGCAGTCATCCGATAATTCTACCACGTAAAAAATCATCCAAATGCTTCCTTTCTATGCGGTTATTGCACTGAAATCCTTTTAAAGCGCTTGTGAACAATTTTACTTCTTTGCCACCTTTCCTTATATACCCCTCTCTTACACTCTCGTCATTGTGACGTACTATCTTCACCATCTGGTGGTTTCCTGTAATTTGCATATTCTTCTTCAAGCTGTGTGTGATAGTTCTACAGGTGAAATTTTTATTTTAGAGTTCAATTTCTGTGTGATTCTGAATAATCCTTAATTTATGTACATGAGTGTATATCAAATGCTATGAAAAATATTATGAGTTACAGAAAATATTTTAACTTTTCTCTCAACTTTTCAAATGTTGGAGAATTTAGAGAGAAATGTTGAATTTCTGAAGTTTTTATACTTTCCTAATTTTTTCATACATTTGAAATCTAATTTTATTTAAAAAATCAATGTTTTTTAAAGAAATTAAAGCTTCAAAAATTAACAGGGTTGTTTTTTTAGTTTTTCACGTAACACAACGTACTAATATATATCTTCAAATAATGAATGAATGCTTAAATTTATGAAAAAAAAAGAGGAGACATTAGTAAATATCAAATTCAAGAAACAGGAAAATAACACAACAATTAATAAAAAAATCCAATTTAATCTTTTTTTTTTGTTGTTAAAGATTTTTAATTACTTATGCTACTTTTTAAGCAAAGTATTTTTTTTTTTTTTAAGTTAAAACTTTTGTGCCTTGTTATCCTTTATCTAGATTTTAAGAGAAGCGTTTCTTACGAAAATAATTTTTGAAAATATGTATATAGCTTTAAAAGTTATAATAGCATCAAAAGTTAAATTATGAAGTTTTAGGGAAAACATATAAATTTAAATTTAACTACATTTTAATATTGACACTAAGACAAAAAATAAAGACAAGTACTAATTAGCTTTTATTAATGTTCATGTCTGAATCATCAAAGTTCATAACTTGCTAACGAAAAATACTCTCTCGATTCCTCAATTCTTAAACTTAATGATAAATTATAGTTAATTTTATCAAATCTTAGAATATTATTTAAAACTGATGATTACGACTTTCTTGCTGTTATACAGATTTCAATATTTGAAATTAAGAAAGCACTAATATTATTAATTATTATTGTACGGCAAGAAGAATTTCTCAAACCACAATACAATTTAATTATCTGTTGATATTGGCGTATTTTCTTTCACATTTATGTACTTACAGTAAGAAAAAAATCAATTGAATTAGCAAATGAGTTACATATATATATATATATATATGTGTGTGTACATACATACATACATATACACATTGGTGTCCAAAAGTTAAGCATAATTGATAATTATGTGAATAAAGAAGGAACTTTAAATCAGAATGGCGGGAAACATGATATACGAGTGTAAAATGGTTATAAAATAAGGAAGCAAATCAAAAGAATGATAATAATTAATTTTATTATCCAAAGTAGCAGTTTGAAAGCAAATTGAGCATAGAAAGGATTCACACTTTAAAGAAAAAATGAAAGAAAACATTAAATAAAATACTGATGCTGCAGTTTAATAAGGCGTGTGGTCACCTCTGACAGCCAGGCACGCTGCAAAGCGATTTACCATACTTACTGTGAGATGATGAATGAATTGTGGTCTCAAACTGTTCCAAGCTTCTTGGAGAGCTCTCTTCAGTTCTGTAATGGAGATTGGTGGGTGCGAAAGGGCTGCAATTTGTCTCCTGAGGATATCCCATACATGTTCGATAGGATTTAAATCAGGGGAGTTCGCAGGCCACAACATGCGCTGGATGTTTTCCGTTTCAAAGAAGTCATCAATCAGCACGGCTCGGTGACATGGTGCATTATTATCCATGAATATGAAGTCAGGACCGACAACACCTTGAAACAAGCGAATATAAGGCTCAAGAACTTCGTCTATGTATCTTTGAGCAGTCACAGACCCCCTGTCAAAGAAATGGAGGTCTGTGCGGCCGTTCATCATGATGCCTGCCCATACCATTACGCCCCTTGATGGAAAATGATGTCTTTCCGTTATGTTTCTTGGTTCAAAACGTGTTAGACGTTCTCTCCATATCGTTACCCACCCAGAATCACTACTCAGACTAAACCGGGACTCGTCACTGAACACCACATTGGCCCACTCTCCCACACTCCATTGTTGATGTTTCAAACTCCAGTTCAAACGAGCGCGTTTATGCGCAGACGTGAAGGGAATGCAAACTGTTGGTCTTCTGGAATACAGGCCAGCATGATTCAGTCTCCTGTAAACAGTTTGTCTCGAAATTCGTATCCATGTGGCGACTGTGAGTGCCGAACCCAGTGCTCTGGCAGTACTGCCCCTCTGACGTCACGCACTTATTACTAGATATCGGTCTTGGCGGGGGGTTGTGACTCTTGGTCAACCTGATACTGGTTGTTGGTTAACATCTCCCGTTCTTTGAAACCTCTGCCACAGTCTTGAGACCACAGACTGGTCCACATTCAGAATTCGAGACACTTCGGTTTGTGATCTTGATGATTCCAGCATTCCAACGATTCTTCCTTTCATAAACATGTCCATTTGGCGTCTTTGTGCCATCATTCACCTTGTTTGATGGTTAACAACGTTCCTTCGCACAGCAGTTGCACGAAACGTGTCTGAACTGTGTATGCTGCGTGAATCGGTTTCTCCACGTTCCGACATGCGCCGGTGTTTCACGCAGGACGTAGTCGACTGAAGAGTTTTGCATAAACCTAATGTTTCTTCGTCACCCAATTAATATCCGCAAGAAATTTGGAATTGTTTTACGAATATTTACTCAATGTTTTTCGCATTTTACGATTTACGCCGAACTTTTGGACACCAGTGTATATAGTCAAAATTTCTCTACAAGAGAATATATATATATATATATATCATGAACGGCGAGATGGTAAGGCGTTATTCATTTATTCCATGACTATGTGCTGTACTTTTAAATTGTTAAATTGATCAGGCATGGTCTTGGGGATAGATATTCAATTTTTATTTTTTATGTAGACACATAAGTTAAAAATAACACACACACAAAATACGTCAGACTACTGGCGTAGGATACTGAGTGGGTACTGTATCGAAGATTCCTTGGGACCCTCTTTTGGGTCTCTTAATAGTTAACGATTTTTTGCTTAGTTGTGTGGGGGCCCCTGAAGTTTGGGGGCCCCGCATCATTGGTACGGCTGATATGGCGGTGGCTACGCCCCTGTTACTGACAGAAAAGACGACGAACAAGAAAACACAGTTACATAATATACAAGTATTGGCCAGCAAATTTTCCCTGGAAATGGGAGCTTTTCTTTGAAACACAGACCGGAAGTTCCAAATTTCGCATGACTTTTATGGACAGATATGGTGACTGGCGGGAAAACATTGTACGATGATGTGTTATGTATTCCTTCTTTAAATACGCTGAGGTTTTAATTTGTAAGATATAAAGTTCCGATTGCCTCCCTTGAGGCGAGTAAGCTAACAGTTAATTGCTTATGCAAGAGTCTTGAGAGGTCAGGTCACTTACAAATTTCTTAAAAAAAACTATTAAGATGAAATTAACGTGAATTATTACTCTTTCACACACACACAAACATGCATATATATAATGAAATCAATTTATATCTAAATAGAAAAATTGTGCGTAATTTATTTTTATTTAGCTATTTATACATTGTTATATGTCATTTTTTGAATCATATGTCTTATTTTTAAATGTGTATCCATCGAAAAAGCAAAGAAGTATCAGCAAAAGTTCACGTAAATAATTATAAACTTAAAATATGGATATAAATCCAGTGCTATTGCTACATTTTAGTAAATGCTTACTCTATATCAACAATAGTAGCAAGATTAAATTCTCTTAAATTTACCTAAAACTCTTGTCAACATACTTCCTTTGAATAATACTTTACACATCATGCTTCTTTATCAAGTAATGGATTTATTTTGGTCAGGTAACTCTAAATTTTCTCCTCCTATTCACTACTTTCAGATAATATTTACCGCCTGCTGCGTCTAGAATATAATAGACTTTTAAATAACCATTTAGATTAGAATGTTAGTTTCCACTCTAAGGCTCAAGTGAGATGGCGAGTGAATGTGACTTGGAGAAAAGCTTATTCTAATGCTTGCTCGCACCTGTCTTTTCAAAGAAAACGAATTCGAGAAATACTCTAGACAGGAAATCCGGAAAGTCTTAAGAATTACAACACTAGAACGAGCTTCATCCGTGTATTATTAGAGTTGTTTTACTATCAGTTGCATATGGACTCTTAGAAAATATATTTCCATGAATAGTACACCTTTGTAAGAATGTAAACAAAACAATTATACGTACCAAGAAAATTTTAGGAAATAAGAATATATGTGGGGGCATATATTTTTTCTCTCTATAGATTTTTTTCTTTCCAAAGAATAAATAAAGTAATCAAGTAAATGGATCTTTAAAATAATCCGGAACATACCTAATTGTATTTTTACAAAGTCTAGATTCTATTACTTTTTAAAAATCTTAATTATAGGTATATTGCATAATAAATTACCTGAAAACAAATCCTTAAAAATTTTCGCATGCAATTTGATAAACATATTGTTGCAAATTTCAGTGGAGGAAAACGCAACCCATGATTCTAAATATTTGAATAATAACGTATTATTTACAATATCACACATTACTCTTACAAAATAGCTTTGCAACGTTCCAAAAATAACTGTCTAGAACAACTCTACTAGCTGGAGCTCAGACAGATAGTCTATGTCTCTTATCGCTGTCGGCTGAGCTCTCTTCTTAACTGGACCTACCATTGTTTCAAAGATGCCTTACATAAACTCATGGACATTTCTAGAAGAGTTGATCCCACAGCTTCCACGATGATTCCAAGGCGATATCATATTTTTTGCCAAATTTGTTGCCAATCTGGTAACGCTTTTCACTTTTTTTTTGGTTACCAAAGTCTTATTTTTCAAGTTCAAATTTTTAAACTTTGCCTATAAAACTCAGTTTTCTCACAGGGAGAGTATTGTTGTAGGTTAATAACATGCAAGGCGTGTTTCAATATTCATAAATGTAATATTATTTTATTTGTATAAAGCTGTTTTACAGTCTAGTAAAATTTAATCTGGTGAAGTAATTTTTTCGCCTGAGTAAAAGTGCATTTATCAAATTCCTTCTGTCTGAAGGATGTAATTTAATGAAAATGATATTCATTTTTTTCACTAACATAGTTTTACATTTGTGAAAAATATTTGTTTTTATTCAAAAGGTCAATTTGGTAGTAAAAAATTAGTTAACAGGCTCATTAAGATCTAGCAAATATGAATTTGCATTATTTAAGAAAAAATATTCTTCAATCTTTAAAAGTAAAATAAAAGAAAAAAGAACTTATTAAAACTAACTTGAATGCATATTTTTTTTTACTTATTTTTTCTAATAAAATGATGGATCTGAAATACGAGAGGGAAAATACTGAGTTCTACACTGTAATCATTCTAGTAAAGCATACATTATACAGGCTGAAAGTGAAGTCATTAAATAGATTCATTCATCCACGTAATCATAAATTTATTTACGCGCCATCAAAGATTAAAGAGATTATTAAAATATCTTTTACAGTGATTCATTGCAACTGAATTCTTTTTAAAATGACTTTCCAATTTTCTTTGGAAAGGTTATTTTACGGAATTCGGCTGAATAGTACGTTTCATTTGCTAAATTCCTGCTTTTCAATTGCCTTTCGCATGTCTATTTGTTTCAGCTGCTTGAAATGGAGATACCAGGAATATATTATTATTCATTATTTTCTGAGTAAAAACAATTAAAAAAGATTTATTCTTCGCATCAGTGAAATATTTTGCTTTTTTTTTTAAATACAGTTTTTACTCTATTGAAAATGTTTTTATAGCTATTTGTATTTCTCTTTAATTTTATCTTATTCTTATTATAAAATTAAAGGTCCAATGCAGTTTGCAGCACATTTTTTTTCTTTAATTTCAGTCGGATGGAGACCAAATTTTAAAACTTCTCATAAAATTGAGTTATTTGTTTTTAAATATAATTAAAAAAATCATGCTTGTTAGAAATGTTCATCTTTTAATTATTCCACAAATAGTAGATTTTTTCGTTTGAATGAAATTGATAATATATGTTACTATCCGTTATTCATCCACTTCCCTGGGAATTTCATGATGTTACGTCTACTTATTAATCTCCTTCATACTGTTTTTACGTTATTGTTCTCTATGGAATAATATTAGGTTTTTGATTGTATTGAAAGAAAATTTTAGCCCACACCTACTACATTCAAAATGACAGAACTTGGATTTCTAGAACAGTGGTGGCATCCGCCTTGGATAATTTTGTGGCCCACTAGATACATTACAACTTTACAAAATACCATTGTTTTGTGCAATATTTTGTTTTCAGTGTAGTATTTTGTATCACACATGTCTCATAACTGTTTCTATTTTATTACGTTGCTTATAATTTTATACATATTTAGAAATGAGCACTTTTGCTTTTCAGCAGACCCCCGCAGCATCACGCTTGATTCCTGTAACTTGATCGTGCTGCTTATTGTGCAAGAGCTAGGCATATTTGGCCATTGCTTTATTATCTATGTTTGCCTACATAAAAATAATGAAATCAATTATAATAATTAATTTCGTTTTAAATTTTCACTCCAAAAAATATTTGCAATGGCTCCAAATCGAAAGATGTATATTTTTATATGCGAGCCGAAGTGGCCCGCAAAGTTATTTGAGTTGGCCACCTCTATTCTAAAACGAAAGTTGTATAAGAGATTTCCACTGGAATCTTTTAAAGATTAGGAGTTAGAATGAACACCATCCATAATTAAAACAAATATAATTTATTTATCATTTTATAAATCTAACAAACCCAGGGAAGGAAATGCACGTATATACAGTTTTAGGAGCTAAAGCTGGGAAGATAGATATTTAATATATAATTGTAAATAGAGTCAGTTAGGTGTGGAGATAATCGTAGCTCCTACCTCCAATAATTGACTTATAGTCGATTATAATCTATTTTCAATATTTTACTGACTAAGCTGTCATTTATCAATTCTATATATTAAATAATTAATTAATCGGCGAGTTTCTCTCGTCTAACTTTAAATTACTTTACGTTAAACTCAAAATCCTATCGGCTAACTACTAATCTCTTTCTCTCTCTCTCATGGAACCTAAAAGTTAATACTTAAATATACGACATGGTTTACATATATCGCGTCTTCTTCTTAGGGAGAAAGTTTTCAATTGAACAATATTTAAATTAATAGAATTTCCCGAAAGGGATTAAAAAAAGGTACGCGAATACACCCGTTACAAAGTGCATACTCCCTGCAAACCCCTTTGGGGTTTGAATGTCGCAAAACCTTTTTTTATTGGATCTATATACAACAAAAGAAACATCCTTACTAAATTTAAAACCATTAAGTTTCATAGTTCATAAACGGAAAGTATTGCTTATAAAGCCTCTTCAATCCCTGGGTGTCAATTTTCACAAAACCCGCTCTTAACAGATCTCTACTCAACAAAAGAAACATGCCTGCTAAATTTCAAATCTATAGATCTAATAATTCTGGAGATATAGTGATTAGTGAGTAAATGAGTACTAATCTCCTCCTACACATATATAGATAGATTATAAGTTTTTCCCCTTCAGTAAAATTCGAGATTTATATATATATATATATAACTGTAATAGAATCAAAATACCAGTGCAGTCAATTAAGTTACACATACGTTATAGATCATTGAATAAAGTGAGCTTGGGTACATGAAACATAAAACAAACGTTAAGAAAAGAGTCAATTTAATATTTCAAGAGAATCAGGCAAAAGCTGGAACAGTAATTGTTTTATGCAAGAAATTTACTTCCGTAAAATTCTTCCTATGAGAAACACCTACAAACTATGAAGAAAGTTTTATGATTATAAAACGGCAAACTGGTTTAATTTAATTAAACCTAAAAGGTAAACGATTTATATCATTAAGTTCTGCAATATATACTGATATGGAAATTTTGTGAAAAATATCTTCTTGAAAAGAACATCTCTGGAATTAGAACCATAATTCTGAAACCAAACGGTTGGAATTTTTTTTTTTGTGTTTTTTTTTTGACGTATGAATCATAATTACGCCTGCAAAGAATGCTTGAATGTGAGATTATTAAAAAAAATGGTATAATTTGGTTGCATTAAAACAAAAAAAAAGCATTAAAAGGAGTGTAACTAACACCTTTAAAGAAACATTCTACTCCCCTCCCCCCCTTTAGTGATCTCTATGGATACCACTTTATTTAATCTGGAAGATATTTATTTTCTTTAACACTTTTTGTAATTACTAACTGAAACTAAGAATTGGAAGTAGTTTTATCTAGGTTACACGTATCTTCTAAAAGCTGTTTAAAATTTTTGAATTGTATTTCTTTTCCTCAATGTTAGAAGGATGTACATCACGATCTGTATAAAGAGTTATTTAGATATTTTTACTGGACATTGAATTGTCTGGATATTTTTTTTCTATTGGTAGACATTAAATTGTCTGGCTGGTGTTTTTTTTAAGAAATGAAGTATTTATTTTTACATGAAAAGTTTTATGAAAAGTTTCCTTTTACTTGTATACATTTAAAAATAATTTATCTTTTCTTTGTATGATGCATTATTTAACAAGTCAATCTTGCATGTAATTGATCTTCTACATGCATATGGCGGCTTGGTGGTGCAGTTGGTAAGGCGTTGGACTTGTACGTCCAAGTTTGAGGGTTGAACCCCTGCCAAAGTCGGTGGATGTGCATGATTCAGAAAATCGATTGTATCTATGTTGTATGATGGTGCGGCATGTTAAAAATCACTAGAGTTCCTGTTTGACCGCATGTTTGGAGAAAATTAAATTCCTAGTACAATTTCACATCGTCAGAGCTGAGGTGCTTCCCTCTGGAAGTTAAAACAGAGATTTAAAATTACATCTACCTAAACGGTGCTGCACACAAAATGATGCCAGCTTCCGAGCAATATACAAAATCTGCAATGGCAATTACCAATCCACAGCCCCCAAAACCAGATACATAATTGCTTTATAAAATGTTCACAAAAATAAATTTTTATAGGATTTTCTGTGTATTAAATAAAACATAAAAACTCTTCACAATGTATTTGTGACAGTCGTATTAAGATTAATCAATGTGTGAAAGTTCATAAAATCCCACCTATTTATTTTAAAACCCACATAAACATAAGGGACTCTACTTCATCATATATTAAAGAATATTACATACAATGAAAATTAGAATAAGTTGATTATTTAATTGAATTTTGAAGGACAGAATTTGGTTAACAGTATATTTTTAAATACTTGCAACTAGATTTGTTTCGATTCATTATATAAAATACTTCAAGTTTTTCCCAATGTTTTAATGGGAATATTTAAAAATACAAGCTCATGATTATCTCTCTTTATCTGACAGTTAGGTGATACATTTCCATTTCTTTCAAATTATTGCTTCACAGTATAGACATTTATCGCTTACATATCAAATATGCTTTCTTTTCTTATATCATGTTATGTAATATTAAGAAATAGAAAAAAAATAGCGACTATTTTTGTAACGATACTTGCTTATGACAGCTTGTTTCATGTTACACAAGGTATGGAGCCCAAAATGAACAGCGCTGTCACTTACCATGAAAAGATGATTGATTGGACAACGTTATGGGCCAGCGTTGCAATCTAATCATTTAGTAAGACGTGTTTTCCGGTGTTTAGGCCTGAAGCAACGGCCAGGCTCCGCCAGACATCTCCGTATTAGGTTGGAGGTCATTTGCTTCCGTGAACTACTTATCTAACGTATTAGATGTTCTAAGCCTCCTCATCGAAGATCAAACATGCTCTTCTTCTGCTTCCATGGCCAAATAATGTTTTAAATTATCCCCTTGAAGATATCAACTGTGGAGCCAACGATAATGTAGAATATAATCCAAGGATAAAAGATTGAATAGATCGCTAGTTTCTCAGTAATCTAATTTATACGAAAAAGATATTCGAAAATTTGCAATTTCATATGAGTAGAAATAATGTGGTTTTATTAGATATTATAGAGCTCTTAAATATAAGTTCTGTGTAATTCTTAACGGTAGTTACTTAGAATTTAGGATATTCAATTAATTTAATATAGCTAAATGATTGAGTGCTTATAAACGTCCCGAAGATTTTTGTTGACGGTCTTCGTAATTTTAAGCCATGGTGACGCAGTGATGAAGACGACACCTGAGCCACCACCTCACTCTCCTAACTGCCACACCATGCTAAACTGAGGACTTTGAGCCATGAAAACCGTAGTAACCTAGTGGTTATGATCATAAACTCGTGGCCGGAGAGACTCGGGTTTAAGCCCTGTTGCCACTGGAGACCCACCGAGGAGAATAGGCGTTGTAATGTGGGCATGCATACAGTCCTCAGTCCCATATCCTGGTTGACTTTGATGTTGGGCATGGCGATGTGGGGTTTTTAATTCTGCTTAAAAGGAACCATGGCTATTGGCTGAGACGATGGCATCCGGGAGGCGTACCCACTGAGGAGAGGAGGCCGATGCACGTTAAATTTGTCCCGCCTCAATGCCTTCCCATTGTTGTGGTAGTTAGGAGAGGGTGGAGTCAACCCAGCTGTCGTCTACGTCACTTGACCATGGTTCCAAATTACGAGGTTCGTTGCCAATAACCCTCGTGTTGCTTTTTAATAAATTGTTAATACAATTCTCTCATTTGAGTCACAGCAGATTGAACATGCAACACTCCCCGACACGGTGGGTTTTCACTGGTAATAAGACTCGAACTCATGACACGCTGGCAACAGATAAGTGACCATGACCACCAAGCTACGGAGGCCACCTAATATAACTAAAGTACTTAGACTTAGTTAAAAATATGTTTCATTATTTCCATCTTTAATAAAGTTGTTGAGATGTTGAATTTTTCTTCCAAGAAAGAAAGTAAATGCAAATTGTATTTTAATGCAGTTAAATAATTTTTTTCAGTTATTTTTCAGCACCCATGAGTCACTTTTCTAAAAGAATACTGTTATGTAACTAATTTAAATCCCCGTACTTTGTTTTTCTCCTTTAGCTTTGTTTAATTGCTAGAGATTTGAAAACAATTATTACGACTTAAATTATATCCATAAGAATGTATAACTAACGAGTTTGGTTTGTCTGTTTTTCTTTGCTTTCGTTAAATGGTTCTTAAAAATGAAACTTCAAATACGAATTTGCATACAAATACTTATATACTTTATTATTTTATGAATGACAGGTAAGGATACTGACAATTTTTTTTTAATTAAAATTATTCAATTATCATTTTTATAGTGCGTTGCATTAACATGCACAATATAACATAAAAATATTGTCACTGCATAATCGGTTAAGAAAAATTTGGAATGCTAATTTATTTACACAAATTAAATATTTTATTTTAATTGACATCAAAAAATAAATATAAAAAAAGGTCTATGTAATGGCTTAATAGTTAAAATAAAATGTTTAGGTACCTTTCAAGGATTTGATATGTCTATATAATGTAAAAGATTAAGACTTAGAAATTCAATGACTATAACGCTATGCCATTTCTAGAACAATTTAACGTATTTGAAGGGGAGCGAGTTTCTATGAATACAATCTCAAAATAGTTTTCGCATGTGTATAACATTTCTAAATATATCGTCTAGGACTCAAACATGAGTGCTGATTATTACGACAAACCAGAATTGCTAATGAATGTTTCAGAAATATTATACGTCGTTTACGCTAGAAATTTGAGAACAATTAAGCAAGATCTATGCTAAGAGCGATAAATGCTGGTAATTCCATTATCTTACTTAAAAGCGTATCATATTTCATACGAATGGTAAGGTAAACTTTGCATTGTTTACATTTGTGAATTATATAATACCTGTGTTACATTATTTAAGGAAATCTAAGCAATTTTAATAAAAAATATGTGTGTCTGTGTGTTAATTCACATTGATTTGAGGGATTTTAATCCCTAATGATCTTGAGGCCTCCAAGTCTTCGCGAGGTAATTAATTTCTTGTTCACCCATTTAAGGATTCCAACTACCCAAAAATTTACATTTTTTTTATGATTTTGTTTCATACGCCATTTTATTAGCTTCATAAAAATACCAAGTGTATCATTTTTGTTCACTAGAACAAAAAAAACTACAATTGATTTAGTTAAAGCAGATGTCATTACTTTAAGCAAGATGTTATACATTAAAAGGCGTTTTACTAGAAATATGTTTGCTTTGAAAATAATCAAACGGGGCCAGCGATTGCTAAAAAAGTTTTGAAAATAATTAACTGAATTCTTTTCTTTAAGATCTCTATAATAGTAAAACTGTTTTAACGTTCAGATTTATCTCAATCACTGTTTTTATTACAAAATTTACAGTCCCTTATGTTAATATAATCACTGTTTATTTAAGCAATTTCATATAATAACGGAGATAAAGTGCTCTAGTTTTTGCAAAAAAGATAATAGCTCTTATCCTGAATGTCATTTAAAAATGAATAACATAGCAACACATTAGAATGCAGAAATTAAAAATGTGTTTATAAACCTTTGATACAGAATGGGCTACATTTAAGCTATTTTTTGTAAATTTTTACCTATTGTTTCCCTATTTACTAATAATAATTTATTTTTATCTGCTTAATTTTAGCATATTTTTCTTAAAATGTAGTAAACAAATCTATCTCCCCATATCTCCATTTTTTTTAAAAATTGAGGGGATGTAACCAAAACCTTATCTTCTCAAAATTAAAAGTTCAGTGTTTTTAAATTACGGATGAAGCAATCTAGCATCATCTGAGTATCTGGACGAATCGCGGAAAAGCCTTTACCGGAAATCATATAATTCCGATAGTTTCCGGTTAATCATCAGTATAAATAGATGAGATTTTTGAATTGAAAAAAGGTTGCTTTTGTAAATGTCATGTAAACCACACGTTTTAATGTCTTGATTTGTGGGTTGCTGCATGTTTTATATTTGTGAATGCTTT
Organism: Trichonephila clavata; assembly: GCA_019973975.1. Classification (NCBI taxonomy): domain Eukaryota; kingdom Metazoa; phylum Arthropoda; class Arachnida; order Araneae; family Nephilidae; genus Trichonephila; species Trichonephila clavata. The sequence continues at coordinate 83,502 of BMAO01016471.1, read as the reverse complement.
TATATATAACAAAATAAATGTGATTTTAAAATAATAACATTTCCATCATCAATCCATTCAACGATTTCACGAAATAAATTAAATGATCCCAACAATATGATTATTTTCAAACCCTGAAACACTATACATGCTATTCAAAATTTAATTCAAAATAATGATCTTTTCAAATTTTCGAAATATTAAACTAGAAAATAAAAAAAAGAGAGTCAATTTAAAGTTAAGATACAGACTTAGAGATTGTAAATTTATTAAATTAATCTTCAAAGGGTATTGTATTACAAGCTGATGTATTAGATATAAGCGGAAGTTCAACATCTTCACAAAAAATTCATTTTTCTGTCAAAAATCAATTTTAAATTTAATTTAAATGTTGAATTCAAAAATTAATATTAATTCGATCAAATTTACTCAAGTAAGACATACAATAATTATATTACACATAACGTCATTAACATGACATGTTATTAATTTTACAAGCCCTTGAGCTGTGATTTGAAGAACGATTGCTCATGGTGTAGTGAATATACATTTTCCAATCAATAAATGTCCAAGACCAGACACACGCGAGACCTCCATCTATGAACAATATATTACTCCGTTCTTTTATTCCAAAATGTTATTTAGCATAATATCATCATTGCTGCAAAGATTCAGAGGAATTAATCTGTGTTTCTAATACATTTTACCACTATTTGTAAGTTTCACGCAGATAAATTTATGCTTTTTCTTTGTTTGGAAAATAGTTCAAAAGTGCGTGAGCATAAATGTTAAAACAAATTATTTCTAACTTGTTTTCGAACATTAAAGTACATTAAAATACATATGAAACATAGCACAGCTTAAAATACAACGAAAGGTTTTTACTAAGCAGAAACGTTCTTATACGATTAAAGGACCAAGACTCTAATATAAAAAGGTCCTTAGTAAATAAAAAATGACAATTACATAAATAAATTACAGATAAATTTCAAATAATGTAAAAACAAATCTATTCACTTAAATATAAATAGTTCGGTGACAAATATTTTAATATGTATTCCAAAAATATCATATTTTGTATAGTTTTTTTGGTTTTCTTTATTCTAATGAAATATTAATGTATTTTACGAAATTACTTATTTGTATTATTTTCAAATTATTTTATTTATTGTATTATTCACATCTCAAAAATTAAATTTATCAGGGAAATGCATAGATTTAAAAAAGGCTAATTTTTTTCAATACTAAGTAATATGTTTTATGTTATATTTTTTCAAAAACTTTGAACTATTTTTCCTTTTCTAATTGAAAAGATGGTTAGCAAAAAAGAAAAGCACGCTCAATGCTGTTGAAATGGCATAGGTGAAGAATCAGACTTGGTGGAAATCGGATCCCCAAATCCCACCACATTGCCAAATTTGGCAACCCAAATAATCCTCCGAGACAAATCTAGAATAATTTAGTGTGATTATTTGAAAACATGCACCCACATGCTTCTAACATATCTATATAGCATTTGTAAAAATAAAATAGCTGAACTAGCTCCAATGTTATTGATTGGTAGAGATTGAGTGTTTCATTCACATTAAAAGATATTGTGAATGCGGATTTGTATTGCTATATTCTATGCCAGTGTATATTTTGAATTCATGCAATAATGGATTTATATGTGGTTGTTAAAACGGTTTCTTTTTAAAAGAAACTTTATTGAGTTTGCTATAATGTTCTCTAGAATAAAACTTTGGTTTATTTCAAAAAAGAAAATTGTCTGTTGAGATTATGGAAGTGTTTCTAACATGTAGAAGCCGATTAACCACGTAATGAAATATGTTATGAAATATATTTAAGTTATAAATAACTTTATTTATTTCTGATTTTATTTATTTTTTGCTTTTGTTTTTAATGATAAGTAAAAAAAAATGTTTTTATGTGAAATCATGTACATCGAACAATACAAAACATAGTTGTACCTATTGCATTAAGCATGCAATTTCATACAATGCTTTTGCAACAGCTTATGTCATATTTTTGAAACACAAACTACTCCAAAGCTACATGAGGAATACCAGTATTGTGGTTTTAAAACAAACGCAAGCTTTAGCTTACAGAATATGGAGAAAAACACCAATGTTTTTTTATTTTTATTTTTTTGCCTTAAGAGGATTTATATAAAACAATGTATTTAAATTTAAATTTTTCGGAGATATTTTTATATTGTTTTAGAATATTCATATTTTTAAATACCATATGCATTTTAGAAAACTGTCATCCGTAGCTACTTTGTAATTTTTTCCCTCAAATATATCTTTTAACAAGATCATTATTAATCAGCTTTTTTAATGTTAATTTCTTAACGAAAATTCTTTTATCTGATAAAACATTATAAAGTGCAGAGAAAATATGATTTTTTTTGTAAAATTTAATCTCTTAGTAGCACTATCAAAAGTTGTAGTATATTTTATCTATGTGCTACATTTATTTAAGTTAGTAGTTTATTTTTTTTGGGGGGGGGGAGGGGAGGGTGTATTCGATATTCAAGATCTATATGCCAAAATTTCTATATGTAGAATCCATCTGCAATCATTTTTAGCAATTTATGCTTGGTAGCTCAAATTCCTCTTAAAAATATTTCTGTTTTTGCATTTTTAGTACAATTAGCAATGATAAAAGCCTTCTATGAGAGCTTGGTTTTCTTCTGTTTGGTAGATTTATTTTCTAAACACAGTTTCATTTTATTTATATACATAATTCATGGTAATTAAAAAAAACATTATTTGTCAATACAATACATTCAGAGCTTATTTGGGCAATCCGACAGTTAATTGTTTGAAAAATCCCTCCGCGAACACATGAATTACATGGCAACATTTTTTTTATAGTTACAACAAATTATTCAAGCATTTAAATTTTTAAAACAATAAAAAAAGAACCATGCATTGATATTTTTAAAAGAATAAGTTTTTTAAATGAATTATATTTATTTAAAAATATTTTAGTAAACTTCATTAAAATATTAATTTTTCAAATACAGGAAACATTGCTTAAAACTATTAAAAATTATGCGTAAAAATTATAAATATAAATGTGATTAAAAGTATTAAACTATAAATATGGAGCTTGAAAAATTATTCATTGTTTTTACAGACAAATTTTAGAAGTAGTAATAAATTGTGCATAAATTACTTTTACTTTCACCATCGTACACTGAGAATTATTCAATAAGTCAAAAAAAATATTTTTATAAACTCTTAAAAAAAAGGAGAAAACTATATTTTTACAAATATGTAAATAATTTATGTATTTTAGAATCATTTAACAATGCGATTATAGTTTTTTTATATTTTTTTTTTCTTAAGAAAATAAAAGTAGTTCTTTCCTACAATTTAATTACTTAACGTATCATAGTCGTTTTAACAAAATCATTGCTATTTTACATTTATTTTCCTTGAGAAATAAGAACAAATTTGAGTTGTATTGAAAATTTAACTCAATGAAAATCTTATAACGAAAAATGACTCGTATAAAGATTAAAATGGTATCATGAAGTCAATAAATATATTTCAGCAATCTCTTATATTGTGGTGTAAAATAATCGTTACGTGAATATTGGAGAGAAAAAAATAAGAGTAAAACATTTGAATGAAAATAAAAAAAAAATGTCTAATTAAAATTACAGATTTGTGAAAAGTTTAATTACATACTATATCAAGTTAATTACTTTAGAAGAAAATAAATAAAAACTATTTCTTAAAAAAATTAAGAGCATCAATTAGGTTTATACACTTCGAAAATCACGGAAACGAAATAAATTAAACAATTAATTTGGATTACGAAGACTTTTATCAACAGACACAAATTTTTATTATCCTACTTTTAAATGCTGCATTTATAGCAGTGAAAACTTTCTTTAATACATAAAATAGTGATAGTAAAAGCGTCGTAAACTTATAAGAACCACTGAAAAAGAAAGTTAAATGGGGCAGAGAACAATAAAGTTTACTTTCTGAAAAACAGTGCGCCTTTAATTTTTAAGTACTTTAAGTACTTTTCAAGGAAATTCGTGTCACGTACACAACTACATTGTTTTTTCCAAGAATATTACTTTTATACATCTTACTAAACATGAATGGATCAGTATTTTACTATGTATAAATGAAAATAAGTATGAGATATCAAGAAATATATAAATTCTATCTTATGGGACGCTTTATTATCTCCATTAAGTCCCCAAAAAATAATGCTTTTCAATTATATGCACATTTATATAGTTCAATTATTATTTCGTTTGCAGTATTTTTTTATTGTAAACTTTTCAAAACAATACTTTCTAAAACCTAAATCTTTTTTCACTCATTATAGTAGTGATTGATTCGTGTCTAAACTTCTCCTGGTGAAAGTTTTCACTGCATGGGATCACACATACTTTCAATCAATGAACTAACATGAAAGTGTTAGAAGGCTCTTTTTTGATGCAGGGTTCACAGGATTTGGATTGACACCTTAAGTACTCTTGAAACCAGACGTGTTGCCGTTGTTGTTGCTTTTGCTAATCCTCCAGGGCCTAACGAAGTCAGACAAGATCAATTAAGTCATTGACTCCCAAAATGTCCAACACAAGAAGGGGATCAGATATATTTACTTGTGAGATCCATGCAATGCATTATGTGTTCGGAGGAAGCCTGGTGATCTTGACACCTTGCACAGATGGAGAAGATCTTATTCTCTGAAAATGAGAGGCACTTGATGTAACCACTAGCAAGACGATAGAGTGTAGTCTGGGAGCATCGGTCACATTTGAGGGCTATAGGCCAGTCCAGGTCTATTACCTGCATACCAATGATGAGTGAGAGGCACCCTCCACTCCACCAAATTTTAAGATTTTTTTTTAATGAGTATACTTCCAGATAGGTAAAGGCGGATGTGGAGGGAGTTGGAAGATTACAGCCTTTCTTTGCTAGTTTGTCAGCCATTTCATTGCCGTAAAGTTTGACGTGAGATGGGATCCACTGGAAATGAATATCATGGTGCAGCGATATATGTTTCAGTTTGTGTAAGATGGAGACACTGGTTTTATCGCCAACAATAAACTATTTCTAGAGGTGTTGGAGTGAAAAACGGCTATCGGAGAAAATACAAAGATCACCGTAATTCTTCTTAGATAGAATGGCCTCATGTCCGCTTCAATGGCTATTAGTTCACTTCTGAAAACTGAGCAGAAATCTGAATAGCGATTTTTCAGACATATGAACGTGTTGGCGTAAAACCTCTGATACCTCGAAGCTGTAGTATGCTAGTGGCCATGGTTACGGACTAATGGCCGGCTTGTCAGAGTTCACACACCGAAAACCCACTGAGTAGAGGGGCTGACACACGTTCAATCTGTCTAGGCTCAAATTCCTCCTGTTGGCTGGGTGTGGTAGTGGAGAGGAGGTTTCAACTCAGGTACCTTCTTCGTCATAGTTAGATGGTTCAAAATTGCGAGGGCCGATGTCAATAGCTGTGGTAAAAATTTATAGTACAACGCTAATAGGGACTCATTCTCTCACGCTGGTAATCATCAAACAAAATTGGTTAACATCTCTTCTAAAAACATGTCATAAGTAAGTCAGTCGAGGCATTGAGGTATTATATAAAGTCTAATTAAAAAGTCGCGTATGATACAATCTCACACGTTTATGGCGAAGCGCTGTTGATTTGTTTGGGTAAATGTACTCCTTGGGCTACAATTGCTCCCACACATGGAAATTGCGTGAATCCAGAACGCCAACCGGTTTAATAGTTGTTTCATCAGTAAATAGAACCCATGCTGAATTTCTGGCTGTTATTCAAATACCGAAATGTGAATGCAGTACGTTGGTTGACATTTTACTTCCCCAAATGTCTGGACTCTTTAGATTTGGCAGGGGTGTAACACGTCCTTATGTAATATATGCATAACGACGGCTAGTGGTACACTTAAATCGTGTTCGATTATTCTGATACATATGCTCTCGGGTTTATTTCGTTTCCCCATAACATTGCTTCTTCCATGGGCAATCCGTCTAGTGATCATGAAGCTCGTGTTCAAGAGGCACACGTTCTGAGGAACTTTCCTGATAATTTTTTTGGTACTTGTTTCATTGCTCTGATTAAAATAAATTTGTGTTCAGCTCCTGTGAAAACAAATCTTACGAATTTTTCGGGAATCTTTTTAATGTCAAAATGAATTTTATTATTTCATGTTATATCGTTTCACATATACGTTCCTAAAGGTATCCGAACACGTTAGCTTTTAAAAAATAGCATACTAAAACATTATGAATGCTTTTTTAGGGATGAATACCAATAAGTGCATATATTTTTTAACAACACTAAAAAACAAATATCTAAAATTTTACAAAAATCACAATTATATGTGAAATGTTAGCAATATTTTTGAAATACTTCGAAGCAGTTTGAGGGGGGGGGGATTAATTTATATCTGTAAAAGTATTACTAGATGCATTTATCTAAAAGGTAAACAAACATTTTAATGTCTTATTAAAATTTAAAAATTTTAGTTCTGATTGAGTAAATATTATAAGAAATGTAACACTTTTATGAGACTATTATTTAAATGACAAGCCATAAGTCAAAAAATATTTATACAATAAGAAATATTTTAGTACATTCTCTTGAAATGATATAAATATCAAGTTCCAAAGGTTTTACAGAAATACATGTATGTATAATATATTAAGTTATCAGACCCGCCATGATAGACTTCGAATAATTTAAAAATGCCCACCTCTGTTAGATTAAAAACCCACTTCAGGTTGTTGTTTTTTTAATTTTATAAAATTGATTGTAACTTGGCCACTAAGAAACGTAGAAACAAAATAAAGTGTGTTTTGTTAAACAAAAATATGGCTCTACTCAATAAAACAAAAACAAATACGTGGTTGGAAAAATTTGGTCATTTCAACATGTTCAGATACCTTTATATATTTGATTTAAACTTCTTTCAATTCATGTATTATATGCTCAAAATAGCAATTATCCGAACACGTTCGGAGTACCTTTTTTTTAAAAAAAAGCGTTCTAATACATTATAAATGCTTTTAATTAATCAATACCAATGAATATATTAATATTTAAATAATATTTTTAGATAATATCTAAATTTTACAAAAATCTTAATTACAAGTGAACTTTTAGCAATATTCCTGAAAAATTTGAATGAAAATAGAGAAAAAAAGTAATAAAATAATATTAGTAAAAATATTACTAACACAAATTAGATGAATTTATGTAGACAATGTACTAAAATTCTAATGTTTATTAAAATTTAAAAATTTCAGATATGATCGAGTAAATATTATAATAAATGCAACATTCTTCATGAGACCGATATTTGAAAAACAGGCCTAACTCAAAAAGTATTAACACAATAAGAAATATTTTAGTACATTCTCTAGGAAAATATCAGGTTAATAAAGTTTTATAGAAATACATTACTAACATTTTAAGTTATCAGACTCACCATGATAGATTTCAAATAATTTAAATGCCCACTTCTGGTAGATTAAAGACCCACTTCCTGTTTTTCTAGTTTTATAAGATTGAACATAACTTAGCCTCTAGGTACCTTAGAAACAAAAAAAAAGTATGTTTTGTAAAGTCAAAAGATAGCTCTATTCAATAAAATAAAGAGTTCATTTCAACGTGTTCGGATACCTTAAATATTTTAATTACAAACAAATCAAACAGTGAGCTAGTATTTTATGAAGTCATATGAAAGGCGATCCATATTAACTAAAAAAAAGACATCCTACAAATTCAAATACCAAACTTTTAAATTTCCTTAAGGTATCCGACTAGGTTCGGTGACTAATTTTTCAAAAATTGATTTTCAGAATAAATGTATTGTTTTAAAGAACATATAAATAGGCTTAAAAATCATAAATTTTAAATAAATAACATGTATCGTTCCTTTAATTTTGAAAAAAAGAATATTATCTTTATGAAATTTTAGCAAAATTTTTGAAGTTAAGAAAAACGCCATAAATAAAAAAAAATTGCACATAATGCAATTTTAGTTTCATTGATATACTGCTTGATCTCTCTGAAGTGTCACATACCTCAGAATAAAATATATTTTAAGAAATAAATATTTTATTAGCATTTACATTTGATGTTAAGGATTTTCCCTCAAAATTACTGCATATTCTAAGCTAAAAATGACTGTAAAATGTAATTAAATGTGTCTTAAAATCTACGATTTGTTACTCCAACATATATGTTATAAATTTCTTTAAATTTGATTGGATTGTTTTGGAGATATCACGTTTTTCGTGCTCAAATTATCGTAATAATTTCATTCTTGAAAAAATGCATAAACAATATTTTTAAAAGTTAGATAAAGTAAATGCTATAAAAACAACTTAAAACACTCTCTAATTATACATATTAGTCCTTCTCTCTCAATAATTATATTTTTCCCTTAATGGCTCAAACAACACAAAACATCAAACACCTAAAAAGCACTTTTTCAACCTTAAAGATATTGCGATCCTCACTAAATTTTTTTGGAGAAATTTAAGTTCCGATTATTTTAATTCAAATACATCAAAAAATATTTTGAGGAAAATTTCCAACCATTTCTTCGCTTCAAGTGTTTCTGCCTTATAATATATGCTAATATTGAACCTTGTTTTACTATCCTATGGTAGATCCAACATAATACAAGAGAGGTAACACATAATAAACATTTGGTTCAGTACGACGAAAACCCATCCATCTAATCAACCTCAATTTGTTTAGGATATTTATTTAACGTAATTTAATTTGGTTGGTAACGTTGCGTTTAAATCTCCCCAGACCTGTACGTTACTCAACTGGCGATGGCTAGGGATTAATCCTGGAGGGAAATCACGATAAACAGGAATTAATGATCATAATTCAAATGTACAAAGATAAGAGAGAATAAAAATTTACGGCTGAAGTGCAAGCTTCCTTAAAATTCAAACTGCCAAACATTACGTTTTTAAAATCAGTGTAATTCCTAATTAAATAAATTACCTTAATATCCCTTATTAATAAATTAGAGGGATATTTCCCTAAATGCCAATTCGTATAATTAAGACTTTTAGAATGAATTTCTACTCCATTTTAGTAATCATACTAAGTACTTGTACGATCAATTTACCAGTTTCTCTTTTAATGAACTTATATTATACAAATTTATTAAACAATTATCTAATAACATTCTCTTCCTATTAGATTTGTTACGAGTACCGTAACTTGTATTAATAAAAATAAATTACAGTTCTTTCCTCTTAATGAACTTTCTTTTATTGAATATATTCTTTATTTTAGCTATTTGTTAATGGATAATGTTAAGTTAAACATTAGTTAAGTGACCCTTCAATAAAACATGTTTTCGAAAGCATTTGGTTTGGACATTAAAATCAATGTTAAATTTAATGTTCTTTAGCGTGGGAGAATCGATATTGGGTTTGAAATCTTTTGAAGAATTCTAATTTTTCGGCTTGGATTTTAAGGCACTTGTAGTTGTTTTAGTTTATATTAGTTTCCCATGCAATTTATGTGTTTGCAGAAAAAATACCTAATTATTTCGTTCTGTGGATATGACACACTCTAAATTTTGAATAAGTTGGATTTTGAGTTTAATTTCTTATCAAGAATGTGTGTGGTATATATATATATATATATATATATATATATGATTACACGTATGTGAAATTTTTTTTTAAATATATGTATATACATATGTCTATTTTATATTTATTTCAGACATCCTTTGACTACTCTGAAAGCAAAATAGTCATGTATGTTTGTGATCATTCTTTTGGTTCTCTTTTAAACTAAATTAAACCGTGGGGAGTGTGAAACGCATTGCATTTATAATAAATTATTTTGCTTCGACGTAAGTAAAAAAATGTGTGAATGAAATAAAATTTCACATTAAAAAATTTGAAAATTATTTAGTATGGAGTGATGTTACATTATTTCTGCTTCGGATTAAATGTGAAGACGTAAAATAGTTAAGGTGTTAGTAGTAGTATTTTAAGTAGTATTTTTTAGAATGTTAAGAAATGAGCGATTGTTAATAACCATCAAAAACGGAAAAACAAGACATTTGAAATAAATAACTCTTGCAGTACAAGAATATAAACGATAAATAACTTAATAAAAATGTTTGGATGATTTTTGAGTTTCATTTTTTCGCATAAAATTTCTACTTTCTACTTTTTCTCATAAAATAATGCAAATTTTATGTTAATGTATTTTTGCAGTTTCGAAATAAATACAAACCAGTTAACTATATAACGTCACATAAAATAAATGTTTTCACAACGCTCTTACACGTTATTTACTCTTTTGTTATGTAGCGCTTACATTAAAACTAATCTGCAACTAATTTCCAGAATTAGAGTTTTAATGTACACCTCCGTGGTTAAAGGCATTCAATTTCTGGAATTCTTTCTCGTTAATTGTCCTGGGAAACTCAATTTCGCAAACTTAAAGCGATACCTAGAATTGAAAACAAACCCTCATTTCACCTTTCAGTAAAGAAAACATTGAACAAACTAATGTTTAACAAGTGCGAACAAGTTAATTAGGTTAGCTTAACGAGTGTTACAAGTCACTGTTACAACATCTTTCAATGCCTGTTCGTTGTCACCTCATCCACCCATGTAATGATCGATAGACGTATCAACCAGTTTAGCCCGACCTTTGAAGTACTAAAGGTAGAATGTGTGTGTGTGATTTGTCAGAATACTTTTTTTTTTTTTGCTTTCCTTTTACACATTCACTTTTACACAATGTTTATAAGAATGAATGACTTTGAAGTTTCTTCCATCCATACATTTGAAAAAGTTACTTGCAAGTGCTAACAAATTATTCGTGACGACTGGAGTCGTGGAATAAAAAATTGAGCTTCCTATAAATGATTTCTTGGTAAACTTGTTAAAGTATTTTAATAATTAATTTTAAAATAATTCTCATTGTAAATAATTATTCTAAATTTTTATTTTTTATTTATATTATGAAAGAAAGTTTTAAATTAAAAATATATTCCTTTGCAAATTTTTTTGAAATATTTTTTTTAAAAAGAAATCTAGTTCCTAAATATTTTTAAAGACACATGTTTCTTTAAATAATTTGCTCAGAAGATTCAGTTTCTGAACAATAACATGCAGCCATATATAATGTTTCTACGATTGGATAAATACAGATTAAATTTTTTTTAAAACTGAAAACAAATAACTGATTCCAAAACATCACACAGGGCTTACTTACGTAAATAAAATAAACATTATAAGTTAACATTAGAATTTGATGTGTATTGTATATATAAATTCGATTTATAAGTATAAATCTCAAACTGTTTCTGTATAACAAATGGAAATTCATAAAATCATAAAGGAATATTTTCTTAAGTAAATTAAAAGCTATATGATTTCCATACAATTTTGATACTACAACTTAAAGCTGCTTTATAATTAATCTCTCTGTATCATGAATACATGAATACAAGCATAGGCTTAAATTCCATTTGAGATGCAATATAGTATCAAGATTGAGATTGATAATGGCTAACACTGCAATGATAATCTTGGTATCATCTATATAAAGCTCAGACATGCACACTGTACAACGGATAAGTGATTCATAACGTTGACGACAGAGTTACCCTTAAAGGGATGACATTGCATTCTATACATCTTATCATTGAGCTTAGAGTATAATATTACTCCTTTATTGGCTTATAAATTAAACAGAACGCAAGTTTATAAAGTGTACTGGTTTTCTTTACTGTTCTTTTTTTCTGAATAAGAAAAGTAATTATACATTTTTAATTAGTAAGATAAACAACGAAGTATCTAAAAATATGCATAATACTGTGTGATTTATGTTTTAGAATTATAACTTACCACAAAAGATGTTCTTCATCCATCATGGTAATTAAAGCTATTTTTTTCCCAAAATATTGCAATTAAGATGAAATGAGAAAATATTTTCTCTTTTCATAAAATTAGAAATGAAATTGTTGAGTGATTTTTTTAAAAACACTTTATGTGAAATACATAGAAAAAAGTTTAAGTTAAATTAAGAGTATTTAATATGTGCTTTTAAAGTTATTTACGCATTGTATAATTAGGTATTTAAATGCAATGTTAAATGTAATAACTCAGTTAAAAGATATGTAAAATGAAACAGATTCATTACCACATCCTCAGATTCTGAATGTAATTTTAGTTACAACCTCCTATAACGACAATAATCTAAGTTTTAATAACTTTCCCTAGATATTGATCCCAAAAGTCATTTTCTTAAAAGCAATACATTTGAAAGTCATTTTATTTACAAAAAAATACAATGCAAAGTCATGTGGAAGAAGAAATGTATGTAATATTAATTTATATCCTCGTGCTTATAAAATTTTAATAAACATTTACTTTCTTCTCATCAACTGTTGCAAACATTTTAACTGACTTTTCCCTATAGCATTACAGAATTATCTGGACACAGGGGAACGATAAAGATACCTTTCGAATATCTATGGATTTCCAGAGACATCTGGAATCCATAATCTTGATTGCAGATGCATCCTTCTAATATGTTGTAACATAATTAAAGCAGTGAGTCTAAATACTGTTCACGTCTTGTTTAATCGAGATTAATTCTCTCGCATCGTATTCTTCACGCTTTAATCACCCGGCGACTGTCGAAACCTCTACTTATCCCTTTGAAGATAATTAGCTCTATATGGAGGTTGCTAAATGAACAACAGGAGCTCTGATTACCTCGAGAGACTTGTCACATATTCCCCGTCTAAGGGATACATTTTCAATTAAGATCACCTTTGTTAACAATGGACGATCACGTTGGTAGTTATACATTTCTACTTTGCGAAGTTTCTCATTATGGGAAAAGGTCTTACGAAGAACTGGTGATTTTATATCAACTAGATTTGGGGAGGGAGTTAAAAATGTTCAGACTTCGACTTAAAAGATTCACGCAGTGCTGGTACTTCATTAAAATAAATATATTACTTATTAGAGAGTTATGCTCATTTGTCATTCTTTACTAATGACAGTATCTTATGAAATAATTAAAATAGTAAAATATAGCATGGAGTTCGAATACTACATTTTACATGGTTTTAATTTATATATATAGTTTAAGGATAAAGGGCGCCATATATATATATATATATTGAACTTATTATCCTGTCTTCCAAGGAAGTATTATGATTCAAAGGTAGCTTTCAGGCCATGAGGTAATTCTCTTTTAATAATGCTAAGTAGCAGTGACTTAGGTGACAGTATTACTTGCCAAATACCTCCAAGTCATCAAAGTTTGTGGCAATATATATATATATATATATATATATATATATATAATTTAAAAATTAAACATTGTTTTTAAAAATTATTTTGCAATATTTTGGATTAATACCATGCAAATACCAGTGGCTCAACGTTTATAATTTTATTTGATATCATATAAAATAACACATATTTTTTACAGAAATATTACAGAGTGCACTATTGTCAGAATGCCGCAAATGAAATACTATCAATTGCAATTTACTTTGCTTAGAATCTTACAGTTGAGATTCTGTCTCTACAGCCATCCATAACTGCAAAAGGAGTGCCGACATGAGATATCGAACACGAACTGGCCTTTCAAATTTGTCCGGTGTATATGTGATATGATCTTTGTCCAAAGATTTAAGTGACCAAATTATTCTCTGGAACGGTCCACAATATTCTTCATTTTAAATGCGAACAATTTGATCCCGGTGACATGGGGCATAATCTTTCTGGAAATTGCCATCTTTGTTTGAGTACATGTGATCTGTGATTGACTTAAAAGAGCTTTTAAGTAGTTGAAGATAAATATTTCCAGTCAATTATTGATTCACTCTGACTAAAGGATCCAGTTCATGTACTCTCAATATATACCCCACACAACTGTGTACTGCTACCTCCAGTTCATACAGATTTTTAATAACTTGAGTCTGTAGCCTAGTTGGGTGTGTGCCACACACGAACCAAACATCAGCTCTTACTAAATAGTATATTGATTCATTTGATCAATCAAGGCGTTTTCATTCAACTAAGATCTTGCCGATATGCTTCCACCACAATAGTTCACGGAAGCTTTAAGGGCCGCGGTAGCCTAAGGGTCACGAACTAATGGTTGGAGTGTCGTGAATTAGAGTCCTAGTGGTACTGAAGACCCACCATGTAGAGTGGGTTGATGCACGTTTTATCTATCGAGGTTCAATAACCTCCGCTTCATTTGGTGTTTACGAGAGGCCATCTCTATCTCTCTCAGATGGCCATCTCTCTCTCTCCTAGATGTCGTCCTTGTCATTTGGCTGTGGTTCAAAATTACGAGGTCTGCCGCCCAAAGCCCAAGTGTTTCTTTATATTACCTTAATTAAGCCCTCACTCACTAAATTATTTGGGAATGGGGATACATTCAATTATATTCAATATTCGGGTACATTGAATTATATTAAATATTCGAGTATATTCAATATATAATTTAGATAATAAAATTTTGCTTACATTTTAAGCAATAAGGAACTTCATAGATACTTGTTACACATTTTTAAAACAGTATTTATTGCCTTGAATGATTTTTTTATATACTTGTTACACATATTTAAAACAGTATTTATAGTCCTGAATTTTTTATATACATTAAATTATAAATTCATGGAAATGAACACAGATATTGAAACATTTATTTCTATTTGCGTATGCACTCAACAGATGTTTGAAAATCAACTTTCTTTTGTTCGCATGCAAAGCTTAAATGCAGATCCAATGAAGTAACAAAATATATCTGTAAACAAAGATGCTATTATGTATCCGTAAGAATACATCTTAATGTTGGTCATTGACTATTTCTCTCAATACGATGTATGCAAACAAGAAGCCCTGCACATTGATCTATGCATATATTGACAAAGCTGACATCCTATGCATCTTGACATATTTTCAATGAAAGAAGGTGAACCAGTGAGTTCCTCTTAGGAAAATATGTTTTGGGCAGAATAGAAAAAGAGTAGAGGGAATGTAGTTAGAGATGAGCTCCTATTCTTTTTACTCATGATAATATGTCCTTCATAAGTATATGTTAATGATATATTTATTCATCTTTTAATGGGGTAAGTATTTTGTAACATTATTAAAAATATGTTATTTAAATAAATTTGGAAGAAAATTTATGCTTATATTATTTAAAATAGTTTACCCATACATCTTTTATAAATAAATGAACGCTTCTGTATTAAAGTTCCTACCATTGAAGCGCAAAACAAGAACTTAATAAAATAGAAAATGCTTTTCAACTTTTAATCCTTAATTTGAAATTTATGTTTATCTTTTATACAAGATTAGAAACAAGCTGTGATTATCCTTAAATAGTTTTAGCTAGTATAGTTTAAACAATATTATCTATGTATTGTTAATAAGTTCGCAAGATTAATAACCTTGAAACAAAATAATTTTTTATTCCAAAAATTCATATCTCTATTAATATATGTGCATGGAATAAAATAATAAATGTATATTTCCCTTACAATTAGACACATTTTTTTAAATAGTTATAATGTTATCTCACTAAACAACTAAAAAGTAGTAAGTACTGATTTAATGAGCATGCAAAATTAACTCCTTCTCAACTCATCCAAGATGATTTGATGCTTCACAATCCAACTGAAAGCATGAAAATAAGTATGCAAGCTTTTCTCTAAAGGGAAAATTCTGATCTTATTTAAGCATATATGAATCATAGGAAGTTTATGAGCTTTCCTCGCCAACAAAGCTTTCTCTACCACAAATCTTCATTAAGAAGGTATGCACCTACACACAGTCGATTATCTGCATGGAGCTGTGAAAGATAATGCAGGAAAAGCAGTGTTGAAGCATCATTGTTCTATTCTTTGTTTTTTAGTCTCTGAAAAGGTGTTCATGGACCAATGATGAATCTTTCTTTGAATCGCGATGAGTAAATACCTGAGAGCATTCGTATGCCATTTTTTAACTACTAACACAAGTCTAATAATTTGCATGGCATGCCTATTAATTTAATGCTGATAATTGCAGATGTTTATAGCCTTATGTAAATTATGCAATAATTGAGAAAATTTGAAACATGCAATGAAATAAACTTCGAGTATACAGCTTCTACAGCAAAACCATGCATGCATTAAATAAAAGAAAAAAAATTCCTTTTTTTTAATTCAATTATGTGAAGTCAGAAAATATATAAATAAGTATTTTGAAATAATATTGCGCTTCATAGAAAAACATTCATTTATCTCATAAGTTTTCAAGTTTATTTAAAATTTAACTACTTTATTTATATTTGATGCTCTTGTTGACAGAAGATTTATTCTTCACTCACGCTACAATGAATCTACTTCAGCGAATTTCTTCCAATATCAAGTTTTTCTCAAAGTTGAATGAATATAAACAGAAATAATGTTTTTGTACATCTTGATGTTTATTAAAAAAAATATTTATTTCTATTTATCAATACTTAATAAAATAATTTCTTGTGTTAGTAAATCGCAAAATTTTTAAAGAAATGCTAATTTAGGACAAATGCTTTAAAACGCAATATTTTTTTAATAATATATTACCTTTTAATTTTTATTACTAAATTTTAAAAATAATCTGAATGATTCTATAACGGCTGAGATTTAGCGTTAACAAATGGAAACCGTTCGCAAGCTTTTCAGACATAAAACAAACATTGATCGGAATATTAATCTGATCTATAGGAAATTTAAAATCATAGAATAATATTCGTAGTAGCGGGATTTTAGTAGCAGGGGATTTTGCAACGATATAATCATGTTTTAGGAATCAATTGAAATATTATATTTATCAATATAGAGATAAATATATAATAGGGAATATTTATCGTTTTCAAAGCATATGGTGACGTAGGAGCTCTAACAATGGAGCGTAACTCAACATAGATTGTAAATTCCAAGAGTGAAATTCACTAAGTACAATAACCATTTGTAAAAGCAGAGGTGGTTGATGCAAACGATAAAGCAAGCTTAACGTGGCGTTTTTTTATTTTTGTGCATACAATGTTTGACAGGAAGTGAAACTCTCGTCGTCGAATGCAATCCGTGTATGGGAACGCTTGCTTCAAACCGAACATGGTTAGTATGGTAAGTACTTAATACGGATCATATGATTACTATTAAACGAAATGTATTACATGTAACACGAGAATAATGATATAGTGAGATAATTACATACATATGCATGCATGTATATATTCACACACACGCACGCATGCTCACACATATGTGTTTGTGTACGTATGCGGTGTATGTGTACATAAATATACATATGTGAGTGAGTACATAATTATTCTCTTTTTCAAATTTCTTGAGAATGATTTTCTTTAATTCATGACGGTACGGTTCTCTTCAAGATATTGCGTGGTATTTAATTCTTTACTTTAATACACAATTTTAACAGCTATTTTATTTCCAAAAAATGAAAGGTAAAAATACTTCGTCGTGAGGGGATGCAATATTGCATCAGTCACTGAATGTGACCAATTAGGGTTCTGAAATTCAGAAATCATATGAGTGAAGAACTATATAGAAGCTTCCGGTAACAGAAGTATAAGAGGGTAACTCTGAAACTTTTGAGACAGGCGAAAACGAGAAGATAAGAAATAAATAACGGCTTCACTCGACAATACAAAGTATTTAAACACAGCAGAACATTTTTAACTGATTTATTTCAAGTTGTTTATCTTGGAATAAATTTTAGACAGAAGAGAAAAAGGAGTTGACGCGAGAACATTATCGTGCTATGATTTTCTATGATTGTAAATCTGGATTAAATCAAAACTAATGCGTTCAATGGCTACAATTAGCATTTGGGGATGAATCGCCATGCGATGCTACTGTATCCATATGGTTTAAAGAATTGTACAGACGTCGCTATTCTTTTCAGGATGAAGAACACACAGGGAGACCGTGGTCAGCAGTAATCTCGGATAATATGTTAACCATTCGGAAAACTTTAATGGCTGATAATCTCTGGACCTATCAAATGATACAATAGGAACTTAACGTTGGATACGCAGCCATACACAAAACTATTAATGAAGAATTACATATGAAAAAAGTAGTTTGGCGTTCGGTACCCCATAATCTAACTGAACACTAATAGGAGGAGCGTGTCAGAATCTGTAAATAAACGCTTAAATTGCTAAATAAGGATGGTCACTGCAACATTTCTAAAATTGTAAGCGATGAAGAAACTCCTCTATCGTTTTTCGACGTTCAAACACGTCAAGAATACGAAGTATGGATCTTGGAAGATGCTCTCTCCCCGGCAGTGTTGAAAATACAAAGAACAATGAAAAAAGTAATGTAAGCCGTTTTCTTCAAAAGTACTGGAGTGTTCAAAGCCGTCAAGTTATAAGTAAAGCAGTGAGTAACAAAAGATTGGTATATCACTAAATATCTTCCAGAAGTTCTCCAAGAAGTGTTAGTTAGGATACTAATGCTTCATCATATGACAATGTAATTCCCCATACAGCCAGAGATTAACAGTTGAGTTCCTTATACAAAAACAAATTACAGTGATAGAACAATCACCTTATTTTCCGGATTTAGCTATGTGTGACATTTGGTTAAGGTTTTAATCTAAAAAAAAGAACTTACGTGAACTGTATTTTTGTTTAGAAGAAGATATTGGTGTGGTTACAATTCCATTTTTTTATCAATTCCAAGAAATAAATGGTTTGAGGCATTTGATCTGTAGAAAATTCTTCTATAAAAGTTAATTGATGCTGGAGGAGACTACTTTGAACACTCCTAAAATTCTATAAGTATAACTTTAAAAACCTAGGTATATCTTAAAAATTTTAGGATGACCCTCGTATAAGCTTAGATCTTTGAAATGAAGAAAATAAAGCTTTTGTCCATTGTAAGCTTCCCGCGTATGTTTGTTGGTAGTTTTTTGTATCTGTAAATTAAAATGTTTCCGTGAAAATTATCGGCTTCAGTTAGAGTCATTTTGAGTATTATAAATATCTATCTGCAAGAATAATTGAAACTCGATAAAGTTGTGTCCATATTAGTTTGATTTTAATGCAAATAATATCTATCTATCTATATATATATATATATATATATATATATATATATATATATTTATATTTATAAATGTATATGACTTGTGAAAAATCGGGATATTTTAGATATTATTTTGGATTTGGTGGTGTCTGAAAGGGGATTCAAGTAAATATGCTGATTGCGCAATTATTTGATGAAGGTGATAAGATTAATTGAATATGACGTATTACAAGGGAGCAAGTTAATATAGTGGTAGTAACAACTACATTAAAACCTGTGAAAGAAGCCTAAGATGAACATCATTCTCCTATCATTCTAAATGTCCTCAGACTACCCAGGTCTAAGAAACTTCTAGAACGTTGTAATTTCATTATGTGATGTTTACAAGTCAGTAAGATGGATTCGGTGAATAATTGCGTCATAGCAATGAAGATTTCAATATGCGCAATATTTTGTGAAATAAAATTGCAGTTAAATTACTATTCCTGTTTGACAGACAAATTAAAAAAAGAATTAATGATAGATTGATGTCTTATAGAGAACTCAGGGCATCATTAAAGAACATACACAAAATGCTGACAATGGAAAATTACTACACACATACCTCGTGCAAGTTTGCATATGCTAACGCGCACACGTATTCGGACACACACACACATACAAAGATATATGAATATAATTTGAACGATATAAGATGCACTTAAAGAATTAAAGTTTGTATTGTTAAGAAATTTTAAGGTTGTGACGAATCTATACGCGTCCTTCATTTAATCATCTTGGGAAATCTTTGGAGTATCAATTGAAATTAATCACAACCAACCCTTTTAAAGAAGAAACTATGATATGCAGACTAGGTTGGTTAAAAATAGTTTAGATTTCTTAGCTAGTTGGATATATATACGGAGTTATATAGAGATAGAGATATAGTGAATCTAATGACGAGGATTGATTGCCAACTATCAGGTATTAGTCTATTGTATAGCGTTTTCAAAGATTATATAGTTGAAGATATTAAAGTGAAGAATGCTTACCATAGCTAAATTATAACTCAAATATTTAGAGTAGTGGATTGATTCCAAAAAAGGAGGAACAATATAATAGAAGTCTTTTCATAATTTGTATCACTCGTGGCTTATTCTCCTATTGCTCTTATTAGGAACATCTCATGTAGTTTGAATTTATAGAATTCTGTCAGTTGATATTTTGTTAATTTAATAAATAGTTGAAAGGTTTTACGGTGAGTCATCCTTCCCTTCCTCCCACACTTCTGGGTGTCACTGAGAGTAAATCGTACCACTTATAAGGTAAAGAAAATAAGAAACGAATTTCAAAAGAATGTTAAATACCAGGTTTCCAATAACAGTACAAAATGTACACACTAAGCATTCTAGCGTCTCATTGCTTATCATAATTGTGTATTGCTCTTCTTTTATTAATTATGCATTTGTATTTTTGTTACTTGCATTTCGTATGATTTATATTGTCATTATTTGTTTGTTGAAGTGTTATAAAACTGCATGATGAACTCTCAGTTGCCAATCAATGACATATTAATGTCGAAATATAAAGCAACTCAAGGGATAATGGAGGAGGACCTCATAATTTTGAACCTCTGTCAAATGATGATGACCGCACCTGAGCTAGCAAACACTGTCCTAACTACCCCACCCCACCTCGTGAAAGCTTTGAACCTCGACAGATTTAACGGACATCGACCCTTTCTCTTCATGGAGGATCTTCAGTGGCACCACGACTCGAATCCGCGACACTCTAGCCACGAGTTCAGAATCTTAAACATTTTGCTACCACGATCGGACTCTTAACTGGAGTCATTCGCATAGTCAGTAATTACAACTTATTAATAACAAATTAGATATTAATTATCAAATCTAATTGGCTTAAAACGTATCTTAAAAATACAATCTACATCGTTATAGCGTCAAAAACAAATAGGAATTTAATTTTCAACTACGGGCATCTTATAAATTTTAGTTTCTTTATTTAAAACCCATATTTTCATGTGGAATTTATCTCTTTTCATGACATGTATATATATAATTCAAAATAGATTAAATTTTTATAAATTGCGACATCAGGGAAATGCGTAATTTAATTGAAATAACAAAATATGGGTTGTTTGAACGACTTACAAAGCATTAGAAAAATTGACAAAAGAAACAGAAAATGAAAGCTGTTGTAGATATATAACGTAGCAAAGCTTAGAAAACTTCAGACATGTTTCTTCTTTTGGAAGCCGTTTTTGATTCTATTTCAACCATAGCTGTTAAGTAACTGCTGTTCTTCAAAAGGATAAAAAGTTCTTTTCAGCGTGGAAATAAAAACGTAAAAGTATGTGCAACTGTTAGTTTTTTCTTAAGGAAAAAAAAAGTAACTGAAAGGCGATCAAAATCATGCCATTCTTGAATTCAATTGGTTAAATGGCATGTAAGATGGAAAGAAACATAAGTAAATTGTTTGGAAGACACTTCGTTCTATTGCCAGATTTTTGATGTTTGCGAGAGAAATTCTAAAGGTAAAAGTGTTAGATCCAATACTGTATCAAATAGAATTTTTACATTGTATCAGGAAAAAAAACATCAGACAACACATATAAATAGTTAAATACTTTTAGTGGCTTTATATAAAAACAAGAATGAAATTTTTACTCATTTTGGAACAAATTAAAAAACTAAACAATACTAAACTACATAAATTATTCTAAATGAAAAGTAATGACAATTTTTTTAAGAACTATAAACCTTACAATTCTATTTAAGTAAAAAATAAGCATTACGGATTGTGAATTCCCACGTTACATAAAAAAAGTCTTGAATATCATATAAAAAGAATTAAATTCGCTAAATTTCATAATTTTTTTTTATCTGTGAGTCAAAATAAAATTTACATGTGTCCAGAGAATCAGAGAAAGTTATTTCGTGAATTGCAATTGAAGAAATGATTGAAAGAAAACAGTATCCCAAACACGTAAAAAGATTAATTTTTATGTATTTAATCTGTATGAAGTAAATATGTATAAATAAGTTGACTATCTCAAATGTTGGAACACACAATAAAAATTGTGCTTTTATAAAAAATTCTAATTATATTGTTTGAGATCATGAAATATAATCACTAAATAATTAAGTATATATAAAATTCTTCAAATAAAACATTTAACTCTTCACTATGAAATTAGCTAAAAAGTGATTATATGTCAAGACTAAAAGATTAAAATGTCAAAATTTGATGTCAGTACCTTTGCATGAAACAATGACCAGCTTTATGAATTATTTGCTGATTTTTCCATCTGACCCATAAACACAAAATGTTTCAGATAGTCCCAAAGGCCAAAAATAACGAGGATTGAGATCAGGTGATCTTTGCTGCCAGTTTGTTGGAAAATGTCGGATGATATTTCCATCATTTTCTTAATACATGATGAGTAACTACTTCACAGGATTTGCAATGTCCGGAGAAGCATCATTTACATGAAAATTGTGCAACCTACACATACATGCTGTAGAAATCTTGGGAGGATGTGGCTGTTCAAGATACCATAGCATATATCATTGGCGGTACATGTAACAAGACTCATCAATCCAATAACCTTAACCCTGCGTTACGCACGCGAATGGATGTATACCCAAAAATATTTTTGATACTGCCTCAACAGGGTAAGTGGGAACGAACGCCTCTTTTTTCTATCTGTCTTTTTTCGTTTGCACTAAGGTTTAGTGCTTAGGATGTGCTCGACCATTTCACATTTTGGGGAACAGGTGCCCTTGAATCTGATGTACGCAGCGCGGCCAACAATGTAATTTTTAGCATTTTACCAATTTTTCGTTAATTTCCATGTTTTCTGAAACATAGAATGTAGTTTTGAGTATCTTACTAAAATAACTCAAAACAAGTATTTTATAACTCCTCTAAGATGGTTTTTTTGCTATGAGTTGAGATACATTTGAAAAATGCCACGCGAATACATCATATGTCAAGACTACCTAAGAAAAACATTGAGGTGCCTCTTTCATTCCGACTCAGGATTGAATAAATATTTGATGTACAACAAACACCCTGTTCTAGACGAAGAACCAAGAGAAATAGCTCCGAGAATTTTTAAGAGGAAGTACTGTTCTCTTTGACAGGAAATCAAGGAATAAAGACTATCAAAATTTTGTTGGGTAAAATGCGAAAAATGCATGTGCCTTGAACATCGTTATTTGTGAAGACTACGACAAAGAATCTCAAAATGTAAATCGGCAGTGCTTACAGTGATAACTAACCACTGCCTTAGAGAAGTGTTTTTTTTTTGTTTGTGTTTAATTTGAAATTTCTGATCTAATCTTATTATATTACGACGAGTGTAACATACGTGTGTCCGTACCTAACGTAGTGAAGAGTTTTCCAAAAAAAAAATTAACTTGTTTTAAATGTTTCTACTTTTGGATACTTAATTCACTATTTTCCTAATAGATGGTCCTAATCTTTCACCGAATACGACTTCGGTCAAGGCTTTAAAATGGCACGATAAAAAGGATGCTTTCATGATTTCTTCAGTCCATACTGCAAAAGTGATTGAGTTTGAAGATAAGAAAAACGAAAAAAAAAATGAAACAAAAGTAGTTACACATGACTACAACAGCACTATGGGAGGTGCTGACAAAGTTGATCAACATTTTACAGACTTCCCAGTTGCAAGATATTTTTCCATCTCCTACATCACACATTATATAATTCCTTTATTATGTGTAATTCAGCAGGAGGTGCAAAAAATAATAAGAGCTACAGACTAGCAATTATCAAACAAATTAAGCCAAATGTTAGGCTACCAGGACCAGGGAGTCCTAAAGTAAGCTTCATGCTCCTCTGAGGTCGACATTTTTCAGAAAAAAATAGACCAACGGGGAAAAAATCTACACCCCAACCAGACAGTGTTTTATATGCTATCGTAAAACCGATGAAAAATGGAAGAGGATAAGACGTGAGACACAAGTTTTTTGCAAAGAGTGCGATATAGGCTTGTGTGCAGTCCCACACTTTGGGACATACTATGTCGTAAAATATTTGTAAAATTTATGTATTGAAAGTCATTTTGTTGTATTTTATATTACACTATACTAGTTATACTATATTTAGCTTCAAAATTTTGTTTAATTTGCTTTAATTGAATAAGATGTGTGTGTAATCTATTACTTTTTTTATGTGTACTTAAAAATGATAAGTGTAGTAGTTACTGCATTTAAAATTTTATTTTTGTAATGAAAAACCATTTTTTAACTATTATAATAATACATAGAACTAAATTAAACAGATAAAAATTTACCATTTTTGATCAATTTTTCTGAAATATATGTCACAGTGAAAGGGTTAAAAAAGAATGATCGGACAATAAACAAGCTACCACAAGTTATACAAACAGTTATTTTTGCAGAATGAAGTGGTTTTGGTTGATACTAATGGGATTTTCTTTACTCATATTCTGCAATGCTGAGTATTGACAAATCCAAGAATATGAAAATACACTTCACCTGTACCAAACATGTTTCATGGTCCTTCATTGTTCCCGTCCATGAGAGCTAGATATTCTAGGATAAAGATATGCCATCCTTATAGGAGGACCCAGGACACAAGTTCTAAACTTGTGTAATTTTGTGGATAGCAAAGCATGATGTTTCGTAAGAATTTAGGCACCGTGCTGATAGAAATCTGTAATAATGGGCAATTTTTTTCGAGTATCACCTGCGTTACTGCATGTGAAATTGAATATGATCACCATTGCTCATCACTTCCTGAACCACCATGGGGACATATTCTTCGAAGTGATTTGTTTCTTTCCCTTCTTGAAAGGGCTTCGAAGAATAATTCGTTTTAAATGAACCTGAGTCACTTCGAACTATGTAATCATTTTCAACCATCTAAACTATAGTAGTATATCCCTTAAAGTATTTTTAAAGAACGTGTTTGGTGGCAGACAAGAGGGAAGTGGCGAATCATTGACAACAAAGAAATCTCTGAAATTTAAAAACTTAAATGTTCTCCTTTGACAGTTTGTCACTCAGCCACAAGGACACTATATTCCTCTAATTATCAGCAAGAACTATTTCGAGAAGACTGCCTTAGTCATATATGAGTAAAATACCTTTTTGCTTATCTGAAAATCATTAAAATATCAATAACAGTGGAATTCAGCATCGAAGCAGTCCATAAACTTTCGTTCAAGGATAATTCTTCTCTTTTATGCAAACCTGCATCCAAGAAAATCGTGGTAGTGGTATTAGCAACGTTTTTCACATATGCGTGACAATATTAAACCAGGTTAGTCGTTTATCAATTAGGACTGCAAACCATTTCCATGATGTCTTAAAAGAGATAAACCTGAATAATCTTTTTATATTGAGAATATATCTCAGGACTGCATTGCAATTTATTCAAGGAATTCAGAAAGATTCGCTTAACAGTGGATTCATTTTCTCCTAGTTAATTGCGTTCAAACTTCTTAGGAAAACTGATGATAAAATGCCTTTAAAAATCAACAATTCATTTGAAAATGCTTTTGATCTTCCTCGAAAAGTTCGGGATTATCTCTGATAACACGTGATTCCTAATTGAGAAAAAAAGTTGAAATTTTCTTCTATTGGCTCATCAGCCTGAATTAAATAGCAGCGGGGCTTAGTAGAATAACTAAATTCAGAAATTTACCCAGAACAATGTATTGAATCCAAAAAAAAAATCGATGATCTTAATTTCACCATTCCTGAGAGTTAGGAACGGCCGTTCTCATCCTCTTAACGCATCGATTTGCCTTGGATTGTAAAATATAGAGTTGACAAACATCAAGAAATTTGGAAGGAAAGTCTGAAATTTGGAATCCGTGGTCATGAAACTCAATATATTTAACCAAAACAGTTCAATATTCTCTTTCGAGTGCATCAGCATTAGTTATAAGATTACAATCTTTGAATGGAGGAATTTGTTAGCAATTATTTAATTAAATGACCATTGCTTTATAATTTTTCCTGTACTTGGTTGCAATTATTCTGCTGCATTAGTAGTTTTTATCAATATAGATGTGGGAAGCCTAACAACATGTGAACTGGGATTGTATAACTGAACTGCATGAACTGTTATCGAAATAAACTCTCTGTCTACGTAAGCTCTCAGAAATGATGTTTTCGCTCTTCATAGAACACTTGTGAAAGGAAGTTTCTCCTCTTTTCCTCTTCCCTTCTTTTGAAAGCGACTGGCACAATTTAATTTTTACTTGTAGATATCTCCTGCCTAGCTAAAATGAAGCAGTAAATAATGTCTCATGTCACAGACTTGACAAGGGAATATGGAAAAACAGACTTTATGTTTGGTTTCCAGCAATTCAACCATAAACTATTTTGCATCATGTGCTCAAGTACTTTTTGTATTTCCCTTTTCAGAAAAACAGGGAAGTGGATGCATTCTTTGATTTTTCACAATAATAGCATTTTTTGTTTTGGAATTTGTATTCATCATAATTTTTTTCGCTTTACGATAACTTATTCTTTTAATCACAGATCTAGAAAATGATTAATAAAACTAAACAATGTTGAATATAAGTCATGAAATTAACTTTTCAACACATAAATTTTATTTGATTTTAATTCCATCCCAAATGCTGTTCTTTTTTATTTGTTGTGAAGTATTTGAGAAGAAATATGTTAATTAAAATATATCAAATCTGATAAAGTAATTGGTTTCAGATATTGCAGCTCTAATTATCTCAAATTTCTTTCCAATCAGGCAACAAAATTTCTTAAACATTGGTAGGAGTTTTGAGTTTTTCATATTGATTAATATTGATGAATGTAAATTTATTAGCCACTTTTTATTCTCATAGCGCTCTGTTAGAGCATTTTACAAATCACGAAATGTATCGTCGATAGACTTCAAACGATTTTAGATTCACTTTTAAGGGGCATGCTTATATAAAGCTACAATTGCGAATTGCATAATACTTGTAACTTCAGTAATTAAAGTGAACAGGCTTTTAAAACAGCCCCAATCATCATACACTCTCGACAAGGTAGATAATGGAATTTTTTGTAAGCATATATTTTTGGTTTCATTTAAAAAAGAATTTTCACTGCTAAATTTTAAAGCACTAAAACAGTTAAGATGTTTTGAAATGATCTCATTGACCTCAATACTCTGGAATCATTCTACTGTATCATTAGCACCCTTTTCTGTGTCGGGCAACATTTCTTTAGCTACAAAGGCATAACAATATTTCCGAAGTTAATGTGGATACATCAAGCCGTATTCGTATTAACACTCACTCCACTCTATTAGACGAAAAAATATACTTTAAATCGAAAAAAATTGTTTGATCTCGTTTTTAATAACTCTTTTTTAGGTGCCCAAGTTTTTCCAGTTAATTGGAAGCATCATTGTCGTAGGTTTTTGAGAGAGCTAATTGTACCTGAATGCATTTCTCAGCTTCTGCATTTGTTATGACTGTAGCTCAAGAGCTATCTGATGCTCGGAAATAAAAAATGTTTTCTTCAGTGGGGCTGCGCTTTGGCATTTCCAATTGAAAACGTAGTACATTCCCTGGGAGCTGGTATAATTTTTAGTGTGGCACCATATAGGTGGAATATCAATTGCCTCAATATAATTTTAGCGCCCAGTTTTTTTCCCATTGGGAAGCACCTGTTCTTTGAAGATGTGAAATGGAATTAGGAATTTAATTTCCCCTAGAGCACCGAAGCCAAACAGTCACTTTAGGGATATTTAACATGCCACATAATCATACGACAAGGAAGCTGTCAATCTTCGGCATCAAGAAAATCAACAACTTGGGCCGGGATTGAACCCACAACCTTAGGTATATAAGGCCAGCGGCAAACGATCTATGCCACCCAGCCTGAAATCCGAAAGTATAACGAGGAAGAATTTACCAGCATCAATAAGTTGAACGACATTAATTCACGAGTTTTATTTTAATTTCTCTAAAACAGCGATTCTAAATAAAACAACTTAATGGTATTAATAAATAAAAAATTAGAACGTTAGGAAATTTAGTTTTAATCGTAACTATTTAGGAGGAAACAAGACGAAGTAACCCCGCTGATATTTATCATATGTCATGTCTGTGTTTAGAAGTTTTGTAGCGTGATTGGATGCCAATCGATCACATTTTATAATGAGAAATGTGCTAATGCGTAAAAAGTAGAAAGTATAAAAAATATAGTATAATAAAATTTTAGAAGAGTTCAATTTTATTCCATAGCGTACTGGATTTTCTTTTAATTTAAAAATAGTTAAAACGTTAAATTTAACGCACTTTTTATCAGGATGAATTAAATGTACTCTTAGCAATATTATCAGCATATAACAATATTGAGTCTGTATTATTCAGAAGTACTTTAAATTTTGAACCTAGAAATGACTATAAATTAATGTCAGAGGAAGTAACAGAAACAAATGAAAAACGTACATACATTGTCAAGAATCCACAGGAATATTTTAATGAATTAAAAGTTATACAAAAATCAAATTATATAAGTGAAATTTTTTTGTCTAAATAATATCACATTACATTGGTAAAACTGAACTTATGTGAAAAAAATAATGTAAGATTATTCGTAAAGTTATCCGCAATCATTGAACTAAAAAAATGACACTAATGACTGTACGAAAAATTGGTTCTCCTTAAAGTAATGCAATAACTGCGAATACAAGAGTAATTAGTGTAAATTTTTCTTTCATAAATGGCGCATTATAAGATTAGTCTGCAAATGCTTTAGAGGAGCGAGATGGATTTTCAAGGATTCTTTTCAACTCTTCATTAATACTTCATTAGTGAGAAGGAAATTCTCACAGGTGACTTTTCAGTTACCAGAGTTTCGCTATTATAAGAGGATTTATCAAAGATGTCTTTCCATTCATTGGAATTTAATCCTGAGGAAGTCAACTACTAAAGGTGTATTAACTGTTTTCAATGCTTTATGAAACTTCAGAAAGTTCGTTAAACCCTCATCATGGCACATTACATATACTTCAAACCTTATCAATCAAATTCACTTATACTTAAAGTTTATATAATTTTTAAACTTATATAGTTATATATGGTTCATTTTCAAAATACTCTTAAGTTCATTGAGTAAATTACTTATGATGATGCTATTACATGTTGTAAATATTTTTATCCCATTTATATCGTTTTATAGAGTTTAAATGGCTGAAGATCACACGGTCATCTGTGACTGAACATTTTATTCCTGGTATGTTTTATTTCCAAAGGTTAATTTTACATTTTCTGTGTGGATACCACAGCTGAGGTGTCTCTTTCTCGGAGTTATAGAATTTTTACCGACACAGAAAATTCTTTTGAAATACTGGAAATTTTCAGCATTTCTTAAAAATATTTTGGATTATGTTCTCAAATAAGTTTTAATGTTTATTACCATGCATTCATTAAATGTAAAACCTTGTGAATAAAAGTACTTATAGCAGATAGGTGACGCAATTTCTACACCTGTATGATACACTTGCATCCCCAGTTACTGGGTGGGAATGTATACAGTAATAAATTAGACAGAGTACCAGGAACGTACCTGGAACCAGGAACGATGTAGTTTCATTGCAGTTGCTGCATAATGAAAGTAGTTGTTTGATGAATGAATTAAAGCAGATTTCATATTGATAGTGAAATGAGAAACACAAATTTTGCGTTGTGTATTTTAACAATCCTTCACTTGTAAACATTTTAAAGTCATGTTTAAGAGATACTGTAAAATACGTTTAACGCAAAAACGCTTAAGACTAAATATCAGTTAACACACAATGGTCCCAACAAACTAGCATGCATTTTCATGCATTCTTTTTCATCATAACACGAAAAAAATGTTTGTTTCCAGAAGGAAACGAACAAAATACGGAAAATACCAGCCGTATTAGACTGTCCTACAGTATTATCAGAAGAATCCATTGCAGTAGATGATGATAATGTATGTGCAGCCCCTATTATGACAGACAAAGGAATTTTCAAGTTTGTCAAGTTTGTCCAAAGCTCAAAGTACATCATTGACGCAGATTCCAACGACGGAAATGCAATGAGAATAATGCAGCTCCTATTCCCACACCATCTTAATGATGAATGCCATGAACAGTATGCGCAGTTATTTGGACGCGCATTCCGATGGTGAAATGAATAAAAAAATGGACGATATTGAAAATTTTTTTGTCAATTTGATGCTATAAAACAGTGCAAAGAAAAACATCAGATTATTTTCTAAAAATTCAAAAATTATTTTGCTGTTCAAAAGATTTGAAAACTCTGTATTAAATGTCTTTAAGTTCTTGTTGATGTTTTTGTTTCAATAATTTTTATTGAATATATGCAAATATACATATCTAAAAAAATAATCTCTAATAAATTTAATTTGGCTGATATATGTTTCCCTTTTTTAGCAATATCCTTTCACATGAAAAAAATATTTCAGTCCCTTCAGTTTCGTGTTAAGAAATTTTCACAGTACATACAAAATATTTATCAAACGTTATACAAAAGTTCTATTTTTGTGAGTGAGGGAAGCCACTAAGTAGATCCATTAATGTTTTGTTTTGTATGTTTCGAAAATATTACTTCTAACACAATTGATCGAAAGACTGAATGACTTTTATACAATTACAAAGCTTAGCTTAATATAATTGCGGATAATTAATAATTCCATGAAATCCAATTTTATCTACACCATTCCTTTAATAAAGCAGGATAAATAAGTTATTTTTCACGCTTATATAATCAGAACACTACCTATGTTACTGTATGAATACATAATAACATTTACAAGTAATCTGATTTCTACTTTGAAATATACTTTAGGTAATCCAATTCTCAACTTATTTTCTGCTACACAGTTGCTTAAATCTAGATAATAAATGTGATGCGGAGTCCTAAAGTTACTACGGATATCCAATTAGTTTTAAAGATACTTAAAGTTTTCTGCATGGTGTCAGTCTCACTCTAAACCTTATACCTTCACATATCTTTCAATGCGTTTTTCTAAAACATTTATTCTTGCCAATGCAAGACAGTATTTTGTGTTCCCTAAGGCTTCTTGTCTGTTTAAAATAGTTTTCTGAAGTATTTTAGAAGTTACATATTCATTTGTAAGTATTATAAAATATAGTAAAGATTTAGATCTGGAATGTTTGAATAATCATACTTTTTACAGCTTTAGCTACAAAAATGATAATTAAAATTCAACAAGTTATCAGATTTTCATTTCCGCATAAATTTTTGTCTCCGATAATATAAAAAATATCAATTACTTGTTTATCATTTGCTTAACGTTTTTGTATTTCAGAAGAAATATAATTATAAAAAGGAGAAAATCTCTACCCTCATTTACTCATCATGATATCTCCGGAACTATTAGACCTACAGACTTGAAATTTTACAGCATGTTTTTTCCATATAGTAGAGACCCGCTAAGAACGGATTTTGCAAAAATAGAAACCCATGGAGAATTGCGAGGACATAAGATGAGTTATAAATAAATATGCCCGTATTTGAACTATTAAACGTACATACTTGAAATTTGGTAGGCACATTCCTTTTATCGAGTAAAGATCCGTTACAGGAAAGGTCTTGCGAAAATCAATCCCCAAGGGGCGTTGCAAAAGCTTAAGGGGCGTTATAGATAAATATATTATCGCTTTAGAACTATTATACTTATATGCTTGAAATTTGGTAGACATGTTCCTTTCATGGAGTAAAGATCCCCTAAGAACGGATTTGAGAAAGTGGGCTATGGTTTGCAGATCTGGGATCCCGGTGGTTTTTTCAAATTAAAATAACTAATCCCGGGATTTAATTTTTTTTGTCTGAAATACAATTGGAATTTTTTTCAAAGTATTGTGAACCTGGTAATACATTTAATGTATCTTATTTACTTTTTTGTACTGTATGCGTTTAAAGTTAGTTTTTATACGTGCTGAACGTTGAAGGGGTCGAGGTGGGTGTCTAAGTTAAACCGTGAAAGTTGATATGTTTTCGCTTATTTTCTTCTGTAAATTTCTCCCCATCGCGAGTGGGATCAGAGTTAATGGATATTTCTCTCATCCTCAGGATGTCCGGTGTCAGTTAACTTGGAAAGAGGCAATTAGAGTTTTTGGAAGATACCTAGTAGGTTTTTCAGTCCCAACACACACCATCCCGGTGTTTTTTCCAATCCGAAATCCGGGATTAAAATAACTAATATCGGGATTTATAATTTTTGTCTGAAAAATATTTAAACATTTTTTTTTCCTCATAAAAATTTTCTAAGAATTTAATTAGTCAAAAATCTATACTTTGTTTATGAAATATGTATGCAGAACTTTTTAGTGCAATTATAAGTGCTATAGGTAAACAAAATATATGCACAGCTCTCATTTCCCGTATGGGATAACGCCACACAGATCTAAGTGGCTCACAGCAATGCTTACACAATAATATAAGCAACATATCAAGAATAGATTTTATCACAGTTCCTTCTTCAATTAAATGCCTTTAATTAATATCGGAACTGCTTGGAAGACTTGAGACACTTCAAATCCCGTTGCATTGAAATCCCGTTCAAATCCCGTCCTCATTTGAATTGAAGATCCAGTTGCTCATCCAAATGGATCTCCAATTTCAGATGAGGTAGGATAATGAAATTTATTCACATTCTGATTCAATAACTTGATCAGTTTATACATAAAAAAACTATTAAGTGTAGCAAAAGAACTAAATGAAGTTATCAAAGTGGTATATGCACCAATGCAGTCTATTAGATTTGAGACACTGTCATCAAAAATTCAAAAAGAAATGTCTCTTTTTTGATAATAGAGGGAGTTGTGGTGACTACCTGAAAAGAACATACTCCACTTTAATGACGATAATACCTACTAGTAAAGAATCCGAACGAGTATTTTCTTCAGCAGGACAATTTGTAACAAAAATAAGAAGCCGTTTCAACTATGAAACGCTGGACGAGCTGTGTTTTTATAAGCTTATTTACAGAAACACAAAAAATGAAGAAATGCTTTTTTATAAAAAAATTTCATTTGGTACCATTTTTTTATGATGAATTATTTTTTTTATTTGTTTCATTAAAATAATATTAAATCAATTTTTAATTATATTTTCAGTTTTATTATGCAATTTCAACTATACTAATATGTAAATATTCTTAATAACTAGTCCAATCCTTATCCCGGGATTGAAAATATGACACGGGATTGCAAACCATTAAGTTGGCCCACCGGGGGCGTTAAGGGCTTAAAGTGCGTTAAAGATAAATATTCCCGTTTTTTTATTAATAGACCTGTAGACTTGAAATTAGGTAGGCATTCTCATTTCATTGAGTAGAGGTACGCTGAGAAACGGTTTTGGGGAGAATATACCTCCATGGAGATAATGAGGTGTTATAGATTGATCAATTTCCGTTTTCGAACTGCTTGTCTCTCTCTCTCTCTCTCTTCAAATTTGGTAAGCATGTTTTTTTATTGTTTTTGAAGGGGGAGTATTGATAAGAATGTTCCATTTTTCATTTACAGATTTGGACTCAAAATTCGGCAAGCATGCTTATTTTGTTGAATAGCGATTCAATAAAAATGGGTTTTGAGGGAATACAACCTGGGGGAGGGGTTTAGGGAGCGTAAAATGTAATTTTATCTTAATTCTAGAAATTATTCAGAAGTCCTGTCCTTTTTAATTTAAGTGGTGAAAGTAAAAAAATGTTTTTTTTTCAATAAAATAGAATGCTGCAATTGAGGACTTGGATTTCAATAATTTGTATAAACACTATATATTCATACAACATCATGGAACACCCAGCGAAGCTGGCACTTAAATGCTAGTGAATGATAAATGAAGAAAGGGAAAGTTATGTCATCCTTTATTTGTTTTGTACTTTTTTCAAACAAAATACATTTGAAATAATCTCTTTTTTTTATATAAACGTATATACTTTAACTACAGCATTCATTTGATTTAGTTGGTTGAAGATGGTTAAAGTTTGGTTTACGGTTGAAGATGTTAGTATTTGTAAATGATTAGCATTTAAACGCAATCTAACGGTGCAAGAGGGAGAAATGACATTTCAAACACATTGTAAGTGGCAAATTTAGCGGCGGTTTCTATTTCGGAAACCTCGTTTGAAGGTTGTTTGTGTGAAGATAATTTGTGTCTCAAACAAAGAGAAAGATCTAGCAGTACATGCCAGAATTCGATAACGGCAAGATCATGGCTTTTCATGAATGCAGTTTATTGCTAAGTTAGACCATTTGCGTCAATCAGAATCCCACGAATGTCATTCGAATACGAAATAGATGGTTTAAAGAAGCTTTTACTGAATGACATGCAAATCTCAATGCCCCCTCACCACTAACACTCTAGAGTTCATAAATTTTGTCAGATCGGTCTTTCAGGGCCATACATACTCATCAGAAACCTTGAATCAGGAAGCGGGCTTGTTTGCAGCGTATCAATTATTCGGACGGACAATGAAACGACGTCTGAAGCAGCATGGACAATCTGTCTAGCGACCATTATTGCAGTTTTTCTTGACGAACCAAACTGGATACGTAAATGGTATAATTTCGTCTTTTCAGACGAGTCCAATTTCATTGTACATCATCATGATGGACGCATCTATATTTGGAAGCAACAACAACAACAACAACAAAAAACCGAATGTGACCTTCTTATATTCAATATCGTCACTTGGGCTCTACACTCGGTATAATGGTAAGGACAGCCATTGAGGACATGACACAAACACCTCGAGTTGTCCGTCATTTGAAGAAACGGCTTTTCATATTCCATATCTTAATGGCGATGTTTGTGCCCTATCTTTGAGACCTCAGAGATGTAATTTTTCATCAAGGTATCAAAAGACCCTATGTTGCCCGTCTTGTACTGATTTACTTGCACAGTGAGAATGTTCGATTGATTTCCTGACAAGCACATTCTCTAGATCCCTCACCCATTAAAAATATGTGTCCATGCATTGCTGAGTGATTGAGTCTCTACCACTCTCCAGCCACTAAGTTTGTTGAAGTGTGGAATAAGTTTAAAGCAGCTAGGAATGACTTGTCCGCATGTGTCATCCAAGCCTTGTTCGACTAGATGCCTAAACGAGTTAGAGACGATTCAGCTACCAGTGGAAGTTGGGAATAATAATTTATGTAACTGTTTACCCACAAACATTTGATTAATCGTATCATGTTTACTCCCTAATATGCTGAATAAGTAGAATAAAGTCGTGTTATTTTCAATTAAGTATTTTAATGGCCAGTAGATTATTTTGAATTCTTCATGCATGCATGTGCAGATGGTAGTATATCTAGTTCTATAAAAGAAGATTGCTGCTTTATCAGATTTTAATTCGACTAGGAAAATTAATTATTCTTTCAAAACAAAATTCGATTATATGAAAATATTTTTCTTTCAAACCATACATATATAAATTTACATAATATTTTGAAGGCATTTACTCTGAGTAAATATTAGAATTAAATTTCAGCATTTGATATACAATGGATAAATGGCTAATTTTGATTTATACATAAAGGCTTCCCTTTCTATACTTGTAGATTTTTAAAAGTAAATATTTTATTTTTCTCCTAATGTTTATTATATATTAAAGAATATATCATAACAGGTTATACTGAAGTAAAATTAATTAATTCTCTATTAGACTGGTATTTGAAAGTTAAAAAAAACATTTTTTATTTGAAATTATTAAAATATATCCTAAGGAATAAGCGAAAAAACTCCCTCTATATGTAATGAGCTATGTTTTAGAACAAAAATCCTAACTTTCTACATCTGAAGATATTTTAAAAATAGATTACGAGAAAATATTTTCATTTTAGTTCTACTGTTTTTTTTTAAAATAAAATAACTAAGCCAGCACATTAAGCATCATACTTTTAAAATAATATTATATGAATAATTTATAATTCTAAAATAAAAATTCTATACCTGTTTAAATCCTAAGATTTTGAAAGCATTAAAATAATAAAACTAGATCTTTGCACCTAGACCAAAAACATAAACTGAATTTTGTACATAAGCATAACATATTTAGGCATCTGGAAGAAGCATTTAAAATTCCCATTGTATTTCCAGACAGACAAATACTTTTTTTTGTCTGCAACCTTTCGAAAAATTCAAAAAGAAAAATAATACGTCTGCATTTGATAAAATTATCCATTTCTGAATTTAAAATTTATCACGGCTACGAAATCTGTAAGAATTAAAATTTTTGAGGGATCAAGATGATTTCTCCTGCTAGATTAGAGGGCTCTTGTAATTATGATTCAATTGCGTTGTGACTTACAATTTCCCGTAAAATGCCTATGCATACATATATATATATATATATATATATATATATATATGGAAGAAATTTATATAAAATATAGAACATAACAGGGAAAAAAATTAAGATCAATCTATAATGAAATACAAATAAGAACTAGCGAGTCAAAATGCAATTTCGGACTTAGGACGAATAAGTGGGTTAAACTAGTTTGAAGGCGCAACCTTCCCCTTTGCAACTCGGTAGGAAAGACCAAAATAAAATAAATAGAAATTTAAAGTATAAAAATTCTAAGTATAAAAAATCCAAAGTATAAAAAATCCAAAGTATAAAAAATCTCATAGAAATATGAAAGAACAACGACTACTATTAAGCAAAAAATTCTCTAAAATGTTAAGCAGAAAAATATCAAAAGAATTACCCAGTAAAAGGATTCTTCCAAAAAGATTTTAAAACTTCTGCTCACAGATCTTATTCAGGAGATCAACACCTTGAAACGATGGAAAGCTTTTATATGTTGTGATAAAAATCTAAAAATTGCATTAATATATATATATATATATATATGTATATATATATATGAATTATTTGAGTATCTTATTCGGCAAGTGTGAAGGATTCCTTAATTAGATCATTATTTATGATTGTTGATGTTTTCTTTGAATGAGATTGACGAGGCAGTCCTTTGATTATTTTTAAATCTGTTTTATTCCACATCTTGAAACACATAAGCATGTTAAACAAAAATCAAGAATGGACGAAACAATACATAAAAAAGAAAACGAATGCACAATGAGCTGCAGCCGGCTACATGCTGAAAGCAGACAAATACAGAAGAGAAAGTGGGCGGTCTCCAAAAATCTCTGTATTTATAGGCAGCTCAAATAATATGATCTGAGTGAGTGAATTGGTGTAGTTCAAAATACTCTCGTTAGGTGGCTGGCTAACTTATTACTAAAACGTGGGTTCTGAACATATAGACCATAGATAATTAAAAGATATTTAAAGAATAAATTAATGGGGATTATTACACACACATACAGTTGTACAACAATAGATGTTTGCAATTACGATCAGAAATAGTTTGGCAAGTCTAACAGTGGCATTTCTTGGGATTCCTGATGTTTGGAAGATTCTTCCAAGCAGTCTTACGGTAGATGGCGCTGAATGGAGAGCTTCGTGAAAACCGATTCTGATGAAAGTCGTCATTTGCGATCCGTTTTCCGAGTTAGTAGGACGAACTCGTATGGAAACTAGAAACTAGCTGACAGTGTACGGAGATGCGGACTGTAACGGACACGCCGCTCGGCTGTTGCACCAGATAATGTTATCCGAACAGACGTGTTCCACATCACATGACTTTCGCACGTTGTAACTATAAGGTTACGGAAGATAGTTTCATTAACGAGCTAACTGGTCGTTTTTGGTGTATGAAATGCACGTTTCTTCTGATGAAGTCCTCAGCACTCGAATATCTGTAGCTTCCGGGGGGGGGGATACGTGACATGCCAAAAATCTTTCAAAACTTTAGAAATTCCAATGTCAAGCCTACCCGATGACCTCTAGTAGTAATTCCGAATACCGGTTGTAGTACAACCTTTCAATGAAATGTTTTCTGTCCCAATAATGTGTTGCTGTTTCTATTTCTTTATCTGCTCCCTTGCACCATTGCTCACAACCCCCGGCATTTCTATGTGATTCCGTGTCGTATCTATACACGTTAAATATATATAAGCTCAAAGTCCTCACATTGGTGTGGTGGGGAAGTTTGGAGAGTGGGACATAAGCTCAAGTATTGTGATCATTTTTCTGCGGCTAAAAATTATGTGATATTTTACCATATCCCTTGGTTGCTTCTTGGTGTGATGTTAATGATTCATCAATTAAACAATTTTACACAAATTAAATTTATTGATATAATTTAAAGAATATCTAACGCACTTATAGAGATACTTATTTCTAAATAATGATCAAATAAAATTAACTTTTGTGTTATTAAGAGAAGACCTTTTAGATACTTTTTCAGTCTGATATGGATTTTTGAAATGTTCCTCAACGCACGCCACAAAAGTGTTTTGTGTTATAAAAAAATTGATTAAAATCTCACGAAATATTAGATTTACCCAATCATGTTTTGTGTTTAATATTTACGTACATTATCAAACAATGCTTTTTGAAATATTTCTATAACTGATTTCAATTTAATCTGTGATATAGCACGGCAAAATTTTAAAATTAATTATATTAAAAGAAAATAAGTGTAGTAAGCAAGCAATATAATAATTTATTATTATTAATTAACTATCCAAATAATTTAACCATAAAAAACCTTGATGTAGTAAGACATAGATGTTTATAGTTATTTTTAGAAGACATAGTTATTTTTTTCCTGTTAAGATGTAGAAATA
The DNA here is from genome assembly GCA_019973975.1 of Trichonephila clavata. Lineage (NCBI taxonomy): Eukaryota > Metazoa > Arthropoda > Arachnida > Araneae > Nephilidae > Trichonephila > Trichonephila clavata. The sequence continues at coordinate 44,656 of BMAO01016471.1, read as the reverse complement.
TTTTCAAATATGCATTTACTTATACGAACTTCGTTTTATATTCCTCGTGCCACATGACTGTGTAATTTGTCTACTTAAATCTTTCAGAAGTACTCTGTTTAAAACCTCAGGAATGTACAAAAAACAAAAATAAAATTTTAATCAAAAGCTTTATCTTTTTAAAACGCAGTTAGCACTTTAAACAATATGCACAAAACATTGAAACTCATCCAGCACATATCTACGCTTTACAATACTCTTACTTTTCATTACGTAAAAACATGACTAAAATTGTGATATAGATGTGTGTAATAGTTTAATGAAAATAAATTCAAAAATTAATTTAACAGATGAAATAAAGTTTCATTTCAATACATTAATATTTAATATAAAAAAAAACTTAAAAGAAATATAAAAAACAATAAACATTTGCTTTAAAAACATTGAATTAAATACTTGAAATAAATCTGAATACATTAATTTTGAATGAAGTTTTACCATCCGTCGCAAAATGCACTTCTTGAAACGAAGAGAGTAGTTTACCTAATTCAGAATGCTGTAGCAGATATCTTGATGACGTTAATAGGCTGATTACCGGTGCCCATGAAGTCCACTAATGTTATACGGATAAGGCCAATTACTCCATCGATGCATTTCCTACTCCGTTGTTTGCGGAACATTCTTTACTGAATTGTTCGCATAAAGGACTTAAGGAAAGTCGACAAGAATTCAAAACACAGGTTGCTGCATTTTTGAAATATGCATTGGTATATTTGCTGACATAATGATCCTTATTTTCTCAAAATAAATAATCATAGTGTGTTAGATTTCCTTGTGAATACTCCCAGGAAACGTTAGTATTCTGAAAACTCTTAAATATGCTGTTAATCTAACGTCGCAAATACTTCAAAAAATCTTGAATTTTTTAAAATTAAAATATAATATGATTTTTACACTTGAGTTGGACCTTATACTAAATTACAAAAACTAAATCCAAAGTACAAGTGTTTCATACATGAAACAATTGTAAAATATTTCTGATAAGTACCTTTATTATTAGGTAATGTTACTATATTTACGTAAAATGTTTGTCTTTTACTTCAAAATAACCCCAAGGAAATATAACTGAATATACATGTGTATAACCACAACAAATTAAAATATTTTTCTCCTTTCGAACAATAATTATTTTTAAGAATTACTTTTTATTCTTTGTTTGACTATTTATATCTGTATAAGTATTTAAAAATTTGCTCGATATTTGAAAGGATTTGTAGAATAGGGTTTTACGTAGATGTTGTGCTGGATTATATATATATATATATATATATATATATTACAGATATATAAATATAATCAATAATATACAAAATTTACATAGATCTAAAAAAAACAAAGAAACAGTAGAAGTATAACAAGCCAACATAGGTTAAAATAAAATAATCTCAGCAGTGTAATAGCAGATTTTTTTACTTAAAACTACGAGTAAAGTTGTAGGGTTGACCAGTTGACCAGCTACACTTTCCCTATAATTGTCTATTAATACTAAGCTGTATGGAAGAGAAAATAGCATAAGAATGGGATTATATTTATACTAAATCATAATATTATAACCAAAATACTATATATAACAATGCTAAATAAATATTCAGTTTATAAATGTATATAATGTATTATTATGAAGTAAGTATAATAGGCAAAAAATTCGCAGACAAGTTGAAAATACATGTAAAAAAAGAATTTTCTGAATTTCAAACAAATAGATATATACAACAAATTAATATGTGAGGCATCCAGGTACAAGCAACAAAACTTCGATGAATTGATGTAATAAAAGGAAATAATGTATACCTTTCAGAAGAATATATAAGAATAAAAAATAAATAGGAAAGTTATATATATCCTTTATCCGTCCTCCATAATTCGTCCTCCGACGTGGTTGGCACAGATTAAGCGAATGAAGGTCCATCACACCTCGTACATACTCGTTGGGTTCATTTGCGACAAAAGAAAATGAATATTTGACAGTTCTTGTCAGCTTGCGATCACCACGAATGAATGGAAATTGTTTTAATGGAGAAAAAGTCACTTTGCAACTATAGAATTCAGTGAAATTCAGTGAAGTGCAGCAATTGATCTTATATCGTAGTGACTTTGTTGCAAATCTGATACGAACTAAAGAAGACTTACCACACACACAATTGAACTTGCACCCTCCATCAAAACTTCAACTAGACTTCTACTTGATAGCATTTAATCTAGAAAGTATTCAATTTCTTGAGACTCATCGTGTGTAGTAGGTCTGATGCAATTTATTTGGTATATTGGATATACAAGAGATACAGCTCAAGGAATTCATTAAACAAAAAATGTTAAGATTCCATTCACCAGGAGAGAGAGAAAAGCAGTAAGTTTAATAAAGAAAATCATCTACGCAGAATGTATAAACAATTTAAACAATTCAGAACAAGATTTACAAGTTGCCAAATGTCTAATGTCTAATGTCAAATGTCTGTCTCCCTAGGTTCTAAGGAATATATATAGAGAGAGATAGAGACTGGTACTCTCTCTTTTATATACTGCCTATATATATATATATATATAAACATACTATACTTTTGTCACTTAGACATTTGGCAACTTATAAATGTTGTTCTAAATTCTTTAAGTTGGTTATACATTCTGCGTAGATCACTTTATTTGTTAAATTTACTGCTTTTCCTGGTAAATATCAACCTACTGGAATCTTAACATTTTTTGTTTAATGAATTACAAATGGAAATACTAGAATCTAGAAATAAAATAAAAGGAGCAATTATATATTTAAACTTTTAAATACGTTTTATGAAGTTATATATAATTGCTCTTTTTATTTTATTTCTAGATTCTGGTATTTCCATTTGTATTATAATTGTTTAAATTAGTCACATTTATAGACATTAGTAAAAATGTTGACTACGCGTGTAATTTAATTAATATTCAATATTTTTGGTTTTATCTCATTTATTATATTTCCTGTACTAATATAAATAAAATATGTGTTAAAAGGGGAAAGTTAGTATCCTATAAAGTACACAATGAATCCTAACTTTTTTCATAGTGTTAGAGAAAGGTTTAAAAAACATTATAGCTTTGCCTTTCAGTTCAGTGATTTTTTTTATTAATAGTTATCGTGCTTTTTGGATCTTAAATTCAGAATTTCATCTCTACATTTACAACTTTAGTGCTAATCCATCTTGATTTTGTTTTATGATAATTATACATGCATATTATATATACATACTGCTAAAAAATTAGGGAAGCTAGTGGATTTAACGAAACCATGCAAATATTTCTTCAGATAACTAACCTAAGACAAATCATCCATAGTTCAAAATGTAGCAAGAAACAGAAGTATAAGGACTAGTATAAAAACTAGAAAAAGGGGAAAAGTACTGAAATCATGATTTTGTAGAAGCTCTTGATTTTTAAATCTCAGAGGTTGTGAAATTCAACTTTTCGGCTGTTATTTTGAGAAAATGAGAGGGAAAAATATCACGACAGCGTGATCCACAGGAATCTATGGCCTTGTGAATTATAGGGAGACTGGAATCCGGCAAACACACGGTACTGTGTTTGTTATACTGTAGTGTGGATGATGTTGAAATATTATTAAGTGTCAATGGAATCGATTGTAAGAAACATGGCATGTTCGACGTCGGCTAGGCAAAGTAGTTCACTGGTAACCATTGCAAATAATGACCAATATATCATGTAACACCTCGTCCAGACATAACAGCCTATACGACCCGGATTAAAAAAAAAACAGATTTTTTTGGCAACAGAACGAAAGGTCTCAAACCAATCACTCCGAAATTGGCTTCCTTCAAGTGGTTAGTATGCTTGTAGGCCAATTATATATGTGTATTCCTTGACAATATGATACCGCATGGCCAGAAAAAAGTTGGTTGCTTAATATCGAGATCGAATGCAAAGGGATCAGAGTCGAGTGCTCTTTACGGACGAGTCCGGGTTCAGATTAGAGTGTGAAGCCAGACGTAGTTTAGTGTGGTGAGAAAGGGGCATTCGAAATAACTCAATATTCGGTTAGGAAGTATCACATTACTTACAAAGTGGTTTGATGGTATTGATGGTATCAGCACAGGCGGACGTTTTGACCTGCATATCATATAGGAGGACAATTTAACGGCTTAAAGGTATGGAAACGAGATCTTAAGACAACATGTCGTACCTTACGCTTCAGCCATTGGTGATTCCTTTCTTTTAATGCAAGATAATGCCAGATATTATACAGCTCGTCGCGTAAAAATTGTCTTGAATTTATAACAATATACCTTACGGAGTGGCCAGCATGTTGTCCTGAATTAAATCTTATTTAGCATGCATGGGACTAATTTAAACGACACAATAAACGACATCACAACTTAAATGTAAGAGTATTCTCCAAAGTTTCTACTATAACTTCCCCGCAACCAGGCTAAATAAATATGTGGCAGTCTTAGAAATTCGTGGTGGACTACACAGCATATTAAACATCCTGTATCAATTGTAAACAATCAGTTTTTGTCATTTACTCATAACCAAATTTTTCGTCTGAAGCATAATTTCATGTTCTTTATACCATTCAGAAGATTTAAAATTCACACACAATTGTTTTTTGCTTCTTCCTAATCAATCATTTTATGACTATGCAATGACTATCATGCAAATATTTCTGCACTGTTCCCCCAACTTTTTTGAGCAGTGTATATATAGAGTGCTAAAATTAACCTTTAAAAAACGTTTTCAATTTTAAAAAATCGTAAAATTTCAATTTTGAAAAATAGAGTTTAAAACAGTAGCTGAATTTAACGAAAAGGAATTACACACACACACACACACACACACACAATTACAATATATTAAATGCTAAGAGCACAAACAACATTAAATTTAATGAATCTGAGAATCATGTATTCTTACTTCAGACGTTTCCCTGAATATGTTTTATGTTGCTTTTTTTTTCAAAATCATGGACATTAATTGTAGTTTTTAAGCATAAGTTTAGATTCTAATGTCTAGTGACAAATGACTAATGTTACTCTGAAACCTACTTTTTTCTTCGATATCTTTCCAAATTGTGAGTCCAAAAAGGAAACGATGAAGCTTACGCAAGAAGAATGAAACGAAAGAAAAAGAATGAATCGACTTGTCATTATTTTTCATTTGCTTTTCCCTCTTTTTCCGGAAAGTTCACGAAAGCAATGTTAGAAGTAATACACTGCTATCGTAATAAGTTAATTAACCGTGCTTCGAGCTGGAAAAAGTTGGAGCCATTTAATATTAGCTGCGGTACGAACATGTTGACGTCTGGAACACACAGGAGTCGGTTATGAATCTACCGCGATTTTTTTTGCTCCTGTTTCCTCATCAGTCCCTCTAATAATCAGTTTATATATATATATATATATATTAGAGTTCTTTTTTCAATAAAGAGACAGCCTGTTTTGAAAATATGTGTTACACAAAAGAAAAATGTGCATTTTTCTTAAAAAGAAAGCGGAGATGGTAAGTTAATTTACTCATAAACTTAAATTTCATTTGAGATTCGAGTGTGAAATTTGCTAGTGATTTGATTTATTTTTAACTTGCTTACAATTTTTTTAAAAGGCAGAATATGTTTTTCCACTTCTCTGTACTTGTTTAAACTAAAATGTTACATTTTGTTATTAATTTTTTTGTGAAAAGGGGAAGAAAATATTTTCATTACAATTGCAACTTTCTTGATTAATAGTTACATTTTTTGCACAGTTGTAAGCCACGTGCATTGCTTGATTTAGAAGTAATTACAGTTGTAGCTATTTCATTGTTGTTCACTGTTCATTAAATAAAAATTGTTTTCCTTGAATTTTTTTTTTAAATTTAGTATTAATTTCTTTAGGATTGAATTTAAAGAATTATTTTTCATTCATTGTTATTTTAAAAAACTTTGAAACAAAATTATTAAATTGAAGAAAAAAGTAAATTAATCCAATTAAACTTTTGACGAATATTAAATGTTAGTATTATACTATTTTATTGAAATTTTTTCTTTATAGAAGCTTAGAGTATACCTGTAGCGTAAAAATAAAAAAAATCCACTTAATATTCGTTTGAAGATATTTGATGCTATCAAAAGCTTAATTTTACTTTAAATTATACATACATTACTTTTTATTTATATTGGAAGAGTGTCTTAAATGGTTTAAAAATAATGATGCATAAAACTTTTCCTTACGTTACGTTAGATTATATTTTATCAAATTAATTACAGTGATTATTCCCATTTACGTTGAGTGTTTTGTATGCGATAGGAAGTGTTAGTTATCCTATATACCAACTACTAGCATAATGTAGGCCATTTATATTAAGTGCCACTTCCAATGGTGTCTCAGTTGTCAAGAATTGCTTTCAAATGTACATCGTTAAACCACATGCTACGTATTTCATGCGACTACTACAAGCAACTTGATAATGAAGCTTTATCAATTTGCTAAAGATTTTCACGAAATCTAATTCGAACAATATATATGTGTGAGTGTATAAATGTAGCTAAGCCGCAACGTTTAGCTCAATTTAATCCATTATGAAGTATATGGTACTTAGAGTTTAAGAGGCATTGTTAGACTTTGGAGAATTTATTCCGTAAGCATTGAATAAACTACAAAACAATAACTTTCTGATAAACCAATAAATATTACTTTACGTGTTGTATATAGAATTGTATTTCTTTTATGAAATTTAAATAACCTTTGACAGAAAAGTAGAATCTAATACTTATTTCAAAATGTAAGGTAGGAGTATAAAGTGTAGCACAAAAAAAGAGACTAAATGTATGGTTTGAAAAAAATAGTAGAGTTGGAAACAACTGTTTTGTGACGTCATCCAACAAACCTCCTCTATCAATTGGCTGGTTTCGTCTTAATCAATCACGCCAGTTGGGAGTACTGTGTAATTGAGTGAACACGTGAAATTTAATTCTGCGGGTAAATGGGAATTAACTTTAAGTTTCTTGCGAAACTTAAGAAATCAGTAACGAAACCATTTCAAGAACTAATAGATGAAACTTTGTCTCTTGCACAGAGTTTAAATGGTATAAAAGGTTTTTGGGGGAAGAGTCAGTGTGGAAGATGATGCACCTGTTGTGCGCCCAAGGTCAGCGATTACAGACCAAAACATTGCCAAAATTCGTGATATGAGTGAAAACCTGTTCGTACTACTGGATTAGGTCATATATGAGACTTTTTAAAAATTTCTACAGTTAAATCTTGCGGAAAGGGAACCCATTTTAGTTCAGTTGAAAGATTCAGGCAAAAAGAAAAATCTCCTAAAAGACTTCCTAACACCTAATACCAGAACTGTTACTAGCAATGGCAGACCGAATGCAGAAGTGTGTGAATGTGTAGGAAACACTTTGAAGGTGATGCAGTCACGGAGAACTGAATCTGTAAGTGCACTGATTTATTGAACCAGTCTCATTTTTCTTTTGTCAGTGTCACACCTCTTACATGAATTTTAGTATTTCACAAAGCCAAGTTCATATTATAGGCCTTTGATTTTTGAAGATGCATTTTAAATAGGAATTGACGAAGAAATCTTTTTAGAATAAAACATAAATTTTCTTTGATTAATTTTGTTCTGAACTGATAGTTTATTTTGCTGTCAAACACATTATTGTATGAAAGATGTATTTATTTTTAAAAAATTGTAACTCTCAAAATGCATTATTTCATTACATTTTAATGCATTATTTAAAAAAAAATATAGACACAACTCAATACAGGACATGATCTGAACTTTTTCTTTCATTATTTAAGAGGAAAACATATTAAGCAAACTAATAATTTCATGAACCATTGAATTTACGGCATCGCATGTATTACTGAAAAAAAAGCATTCTTTAAAATATAGTTCTAAAATATGAACTGTTTTTCAAATACTCACTTTTATGTGTTTATTATATATGTGCTGATCAACGGAAAACATTTTAGATACGGGTCTCTCACATATGTATCCACCCAAATGTCACCGGCAGCCAGATCGGCCACCGGTGAATCGTGTTTCGTACTTGATCAATAGTATGATCGTTCCCACGGAAAGTTGCTCTGAATGGTGCACCGTCCGATAAGGGGGTTTGAGACTGGTGCATATATGACACACCCGTCGTGAAAGGGTTAAAAGTCAGGTTGATTACTTGCAACACAACTTAAATATATCAGGACACATTTTTAGTAAGTAAGTCAGTAATTTTAAATTCTTAGAATGTTATGAAATATATTGTGAAAAGAAATCCTAAGGAAATAATTCTAATTTGTCTTCAGATAAAATAATGCAGTGATTAAATTTGATTCTAAAAATCTCCTAAAATATTTAAAAAAATATTCTCTTACGCACAGTACTTTAGATACCAAACTCATTTGAATGATATTCATATTCAGCACGTGACCAAATATAAAGATCCAAGGGAAATGTGTTCGGAGCAAAATAAATATTTTCAGTAAGTTGTTTCGATTTGCCTCAGGATGAAAAAAAATGTTTCAAAGGAATTTTAAAAAGCTGTAAAAATAAACTGAGTGAACAAATCCCAGGGTTATATGAAGAGAATATCTTACGTTCAATTTATTCATTTTGTAATGAAAAAAGAAAACTCTATTGCATTTCTTTGATTATATTCACATTGGATACATTCGAATGGATATTAATTAAGGTTCAATATGAAATTATGAGACTTGAACACAAATTGTATTGCTATCATCCAATTTGACAATATAAACTAGTTTTAAAACATACATAAAAGAAAGCAAGAAAAGTTGGAAAAAAAGTAAAATGCCATCATTGTAGATTTATTTATTTATTATTTCTCTATTAAACACTTAAATCTATAAGACCACTTATTTCTTCAACTACTCCTCTAAATTTATTTATCCCATTTCATTAACCAGTGTCTGTTCAACCACATCTGGGTCCAAAATAAATTATTTTTAGTGAACATTTTATTTACAGGTCAACACGTTAAATTTATAAAATAATATAAGCTATAATATAACTAATATATACAAATATTTTTCCGTAGAAACTTGTTAGTGTATTTTCCAGTTTGAATTTCATCAAAAAAAAAAAAATAAAACAACAACTTGTGGTTTAGGAACAGGGCGTATAGCTTTCAAAGATAATAACTACCTTCATATGGAAAGTAACCTTTACTCATGCGTTTTTTTTGATATAATGCTTAATCAAACTCTAGTATCAATGGATAAATCATCCTGAATACATTATTTCTACAATAAATTTTGGAAATATTTACGTTAAACATTTCCTTACCAGACTGCATTTTATAAAAGAATAATATTCATTAAAGTATCTGATAGTGTGTAAATAATGAAAAAATTGTGTGATTTTTAAAACCTTACTGGAAAAAAACATATCCCTTCGTTCTTTTTTGAAGAAAAAAACAGATTTACGGAAAGAAGGTACGATTTGAATTATATTAGTTTTATTTTAATTGTTCTCTTAGTAAGTAATCATTGATTTTAAAATGTAGGATTAATTTGAAAATAATTTCTTATGAAATTTTATACCACAAAAAATTGAACTCAGATCAACAAGTCTGTAACATCAATTCCTATAATACATATAGAAAATAACAGAATAACAGAAAAATGTAACTCTTTCCCTCGCTATAAGCATTTATTTTGCTAAAAAGATGCTTGTTTAATTGCAGAAAAAACAAAATTTATTCTTTAAATTATTTCTCATTTAAAATAACTTTTTAAATTTTTTTATTTATTTAAAGAATTTAAATAATATTCACCTTTATTATTTCTTTAAAAACTTAATGTCTGGAAACTGTTTGTGATGTACTAGAAAATTAATAAAATTTACTTATATGCACATGATTGATCTTACAAAAACATTATTTAAGATATAACGTAAATTTTGTAAACAAGAAAAGTATTTTATATCGATGTTTTTCAACACTTTTTTTTAAATTTTTAATATAAGCAGATTGTTATGAATGGCATAAATAACTCAAATGTTGTTAACTTAAGTAGTTTATGAGGATATTTATGCAAATATTTTTTTATCTCAGTAAATTCTTCTAAATTAACGACTATGCTCTTAAATTTTCCGAAAGAACAAAGTTGTTTGCAAACTTGAAAGAGTATTGAAAGGATTAATTTTGTCTTTTTCGATTACTCTATTCTTATCTAATAATCTTCATTTATAAGTTTTCACCATCTTGAAAGAAATATGTTTTTATGCAGTGTTTCACAAAACTGATATTAACAAACTGAACAGTAGAAGAAAAAAATAGTTTTGACTCCGTTTCAAGAAGATTACGTAAAAAAAACAGATTTTTAAGATAAGAGGCTTTTCTAGCAGAAAAAGTTAATCACTTTCGCTTAGCATAATGTTTCATCAATAATTATTTCGAACTTCGTTTACTTTTTCAGCTACATGCAATTATTAAATTCTAAATAAACCTTTACACGTGTGTGATTAGAGAATTAAAAAAAAATCAGCACGGTGTGATTTTTAAGAAGCAATTATCTTCTTACAGACCGCATTAGAATTTTACAAAATGCTTATTAATTCTTTCAACTTTGACGGTTTGTGTATAAACACAATAAAATGTTTTAAATACGTCTTACCATTTAAAAAGTATATTTTATTTGTACTGAAATATTTGTTCAGAAAAAGATGAATATTCAATTTACTAAAATAAAAATATGATAACTTTTAGATTTAAATAAAATACTTCTTTTTTCAGGTATTTCACAGTAAAAGCGTGCATTTGCATTGCAATGTTGTTCAATTTGAAATAGCATCATAAGTTTTTTAATACAATGCGAACTCAAAGAAACTTTTTGCCTTAGTTTTGAAGTAGTTTTCAGAATTTAGGTAGTGTTTCTTCTAAAGTTGCTTCGGACTAATATTAAGGTTAAAAATACTTCTAATTGAGTTAAAAGCACTGGTATCAGAATGGCATGATTCTAAATTTAGAGCTTTACAATTTTTCTGTGAGAATTGAATTTTAAAACTGCTTTTTTATTTATTTATACTTTAACTTTTGTTTAAAATATGAAAGGTTTCAAATCATGCTTGTATAAGTTTATATTTACATGGAAGACAGCCAGAATATATATATATATATAATTATCTTAATACATTTTGTGTTGTGTGTGTCCACATTTGGCAACTAATAGAGAAGTAACCCAACTTAGTAGATAAGAAAAGCCGATTCTGCTGTAAAGGCGCAGGCGCGGAGTTGAGTTGTTTTCCTCATGTGGAGGCTGCGTGCAGTTGAGTTGTTTCCCTACTGCTATGGTTTTGGTTTTCGAGTTGATGGGGGAGTTGAGTTGTTTTCCACCTGCTGTTGAGTTGTTTTCCTCCTGCTACTAAGTTGAGTTGTTTTTTAAATGTGTAAAAATTTTATAGGAATGATTAAAGGGCTCATGGAGCCACCTATTGGTTAAATTATACACTAATTATTAGATTTTAAAATGATTGAAAAAATAACGCTCAAATAAAAAAAATAATAAATCCAGATTCAAACTCACAGCCCCAGAAAAATATGTCTCCATAGGACAATAGTTTTTCAGATACGCTAACCATTGTCCTATGAAGGCATGCAGACCTGAAGAAAACTTAGGTTTATAATCTCATGAATTTAATTTTGCAGGCGAAGCAGATGGCGACATTTTCTTAATTAAAATGAAATAAAAAAAATATTTCATTTATATTATTTTAATAATTTGTAAATTTTAATTCGGTATAATGATTACACAAACATAGTAAAAATGTGACGTAGAATACTCGTAATCAGCGTGTGAACGGTTTACGATTGAACTTGTCTTAGCTTGTCTGATCTTGATTCTACAAGACGGCGACTGAATTCTACGTCAGAAATTATCTGAATACTTAAAGGATGGATACATTGTTGGCTTTAAAAAAGTTTATTTTTATAAATCTGAAGGGGAAAAAATGTTTTTTTTTATAAATATGGTTATATTTTTAATTTTATTCATACTGCTTTCTAGTTTAATTTATGTTGAAATAGTTTCATTTTAAAAGATAAATATCAGTATACATCTTTCAAACAAATTATCTTAGTATGTTAAGCATAAGTGATATTTTAAATATATTTTGTATAAAAGTAAGGAAAAATTTATGTTTATGTGTTTAAAGCAAACTCTTTGCATTTTCCAAAGAGTATAAATTGTATAACTATTCATTGCAATAACCATTTAGTTAAATTATTTTTTTCTTAATTGAATAGAAATAAAAAAAAAATAATCGCTTTCTTGAATGTTTTTTATAGTAATCTTTTTTTGAAAAAAAAAATGAGCACTCAAGTCCGCGCCTGCACTTCAGCCGCGCCTGCTCCTGCGCCTTTACAGCAGAATCGGCTTTTCTTAAAATATTATCTAAGAAAAGATTTTCCAAAAATCAGGAGGAAAACAAGTCAACTCCACGCCGCCTCGTCTGCGCCTCCACAAGCAACTCCACGCCCCCTCGTCTGCGCCTCCACAGAGAAAAACAACTCAACTCCGCGCCACCTCCGCGCCTGCGCCTTTACAGCAGAATCGGCTTTTCTTATCTACTCACCTTAACGTGGACGTCACAGAAGAGTTGGGGAATATATTGTTCCAAATGTTTAAACATCGATGGAATGGTATTCCGAGACTGTGGTTTTGCTCTACGCTAAAATTTCATGATATCGCAAACGATCTGTATATGTTTTAACAATTGGAAAATTAGGTGTTCAAGGATACAGTTGAAATCCATTTTCATGTTCAAGTGTTGTTTTGTTGGAAATCTTTACTTTCCGGTAGAGAAGAAATGTGTTATGTAAGTGAGCAACTGGTCCGTAATATTGTTAGTTTGACAATATGTTTCATGGTATGTTCTACCTGAATAACAGTCCCAGAAGCACACATGAGAATATTCCTCAAACCATAACACCACCGACACTATCCTTCAATACATATGTTTGCTTACAAAACGTCGTAATCTTCCCGGACAATCATGATCAGTGAGATCGATAAAGAACCCTTATGCATTATGCAATTATATTTGCGTAAATGACACTGATGTTTGGTTAACAGAGACCCCCCCCCCAAAAAAATGGTCCTTTGTTGTGTAATCCCATATCGAATAGAATCCGGTAAAGTATGTGTTCTAAAACACTTTTATTTAGATATTCATTGCATTCAATTATCAGCTGATTCCTTGGATTCCGCCGATTTTGCTTCACAAAACGGAACAGCTACTAGCGTCTTTTTTCCTGGACGACGCATGGACGCCCCACGCTGTGGTGTCTATTTTTGATTTTATGTACCCTTCTGTAAGCAGAGATTAAAAATAGTCAGGAAACGATCTATAACGTTTTAAATGAACAGATTTGGGATACTTCTTGGAAGGAGACGTTAAATGAGATCCCAGATCACCCGAGACTGCATGCGGCTGTCGCCTTCAGGCTGGAAATTGGGGACGACTGCCTTACGGTTCGCCTACGTAAATTAAAGGTCTTTCCCTCTCTAAACTGTGTTTTGTGCAGAGAGAATTTCCTAATGAGAATGCTGAGCACCTTAAGATTTGCCCTGCTATCTCTAGTAACCTCTACGATAGATACTAGAGGGCAGAAAGTAGTTATAAGCTCTGCAATCTGACTGGCTTTCTGATTGCGTTTCTGCTTCTATTTTTTGATTCTTTATTGTATTGATCCTAATTTGTTGTTACTCCTTACGTGTTTGAGCGGAGTGTTTTCACTTCAGAAAATGATGTATTCATCAAGTACTGAACTTCTGCCATCATCACAATTCGCTCACTTTGCACAAGTAATCACAGCGTTCATTTACGAGAACCCGACGAGTATTGCTGTTTCGAAGATACTTTTTCTGAATCATCGGGTCATCAAAATCTACCCTTTATTAAAATCGCTTAGATAGGTAGTATCCTCTATCCCACGTACACTTAATTGACTGAATAATGCCTCAGGATCTGTGCAGAAAATAAATATTATTTTCTTCTGATCGGGTGCCCTTTCCGCAATCCAAGCGTACTTATTGAAAAGGCCGTAGCTAGTCTCAATGAGTTGGCTCTTCGGCGTATATTCCATTTTTGTAGCATATAAACTAATACTCATTTTTCAATAATTTCTAGTTTAAAAATGATTTAAAATTAAAATGTTCCTGATATATACTGAAACGTAATATCCACACGTTTAAATGTGTTAAATGTAGAGTTAAAATAAAAATTTTAAATTGTAGCATGTCATTTCACTATTTGTTTGAAAAGAAAATTATGGATAAATATTTTACCATGAATATAACAAGTACTGAATTATATGCATAATACATACTTTTCACTGAAAGCAAACATAAAACTGATGTTAAATCAGATAAGCAACGCGCAATTTCAAAACATTAACGACAATACAACTCTGACTATAATAAAAAAATAAATAATTATTTTGTTACTATTGCCCATATTTTGTTTCAAGTCCCTGACATTATTTTCAACTTCGTTAATACTCTCAATTTCATTTTAATATTGAAAGACTATCATAAAATTTTAAACACTGAAGAAACATAAAATCTGAAAAAAAAATCATTTCAAACGGTATTTCAATTTTAAATATATTCAAATAAATTTTGATACATTTTGAACTTTTCTGATAAAATACTATTGAATTCAATCACGTATTTTTCAAAAGTTTTGTCGAAAATGTGTAAATATTTATGAATCTAATTAAATGAAAAGAAGCATGTGTTTATTGAATTTCCTAAATGCATTAAATATTTCTCAATGCTTAATAACTAAAACGCAATATTATTTACATTTTGAATGCTTTATATTTATATCCGTATTTTCTGTAACTAATCATATAAATGAATGATGCGTCTAAGTCAACGATTCTCAAACTGTGAGGCGCATCCCTTAGGGGTGTGTGACAAACAAACGTGGTGGACACAAGCATATCAAAAGGTCAAAAAATGATTTTTAAAAAAAAAAATGTTAGTTAAATGCAATTTATTTAAAATATTTACTTAAAAGTAAACACATACAAAAATTAATACTTACCTTGAAAATTTGTACGGAGTATAATTAAGCTCGAATTGTAGCTTTAGAGTCAAAGTACATTTTTGTCATATTGTATTATTATTGCATGGGGAGGGTGAGATGATAATTATAATTGCGTGAAAATTGGGTCGCAAATGCTAGAAGTTTTAAAAGCACTAGTCTAAGTATATATTCCATTGTTCTTCTTTTAGCTGAGTGGACTTTTTAAAACTATACGTTTATATTTGATAATTATATGATAAAAGGTTTTGTAAGTGCTATTCAATGGTTTTTCCTTTTCTGCTATATTTTTTGTGTGGATAAGATTAGCTTTTAAAGTAAATAAGTTTGACCTAGTATGCTAAGTGCATTATTGAGTGAGATGAGTATTAATAAGAAATAAGAAACGGAGCTTTTTTATTGGTTTTTAATTGATACTTCATTGGTTTCTGTATAATTCGAAATTAGAAAAGTATTTAGTATTGTGAAAAACTGCATATTTTCCCCATTGGGCTATACTGCGTTATGAACTTAATTCTAAAGATGAGAACATTAAATTCTATATAATATATTGATTTATTGATACTTTGAGATAATTTATTTTGTCACTGCATACAAAATGAACTCTCCTGTAGATTACATTCAGCAGCAATTGATTTTTCGCTCAATAACTGAAGGCTGGTCTTAGAAGTCACGTCTACTACCGAGCAATCAGCCGGCGGCGAGAGCTTTGTGATAATGAAAGAGCTGATACAAATAGCCCTTTGAAAAATTCCACCCATTCTTTTGCCAATTTCCTAATGAGATATTCGATATAAAAATAATGTACCGTCCCCCGCCCATTCAACTAACAATCGCATTTTATTTTTTGGACTCCAGATTCTCTGAGATCAAAACAATTCATATAATTGTGCACTTTTATCAGAACTAGTATCATTCCTTGAGAAATAAACACTTTGCATGTATTAATTATGCATTTTGAAACTTTAATATTAGCTTGTATTATTTATTTCATTCCGAAAATGTTTTTGTAACCATTCTAGATATTTTTCAATAGCAGAACCTCGTTTGAGGTATAAAGGATCACATTAATATTATATATTATCTATTCAGATGTGTAGCAGGATAATGTAATTAGAAATGAAATATTGGAGGAAGAGAAGGGAGAAAGAATTATGGGAAAATTAATTAAAAATATGTATAGAGATACAGTTAGGAATTTTAAACCGTTAATTTGTTTTGATTTCTGTTGCTATAGAGCTAAGCAGCGGTTTGTTAACAAGTGCATTTGATCCAGATCAAAAAACAATTTGAGAAACCAAAGAGTAAAAATAAAAATTAAATTTCATGTGAAATTTTGAGTGAAATAATAATCATATTTAGGAAGTATGAAGAATAGGCATGTTTAAGAAATATTTCAAAGGATGTTAGCTAAGACAAAAAAGACAAATGGAGTAAAATGTAAGTTTATTTCAAGGAATCCCGGTCTAAGTTCGTATAGGCTTATGGGACAATGACGGTTTTTCTAGGGAAACTGCATGCAGTATGGAAGTTTATGTAAAATATTGTTTCAAATTGCGAGATTGTATTTAAAAAAACAACTTAAATGAGTTGAGCACCAAAAATTGCGAAAAATAGACTATTCTTGAAAAAAAGATTAGAAAAAACAGTCGATGTGTCTCAAAATTCTGAAATGAATCGAATATTTTTAGAAGATCGTTATTATAGTAAGATGTAAGCAATTGAAAAAAAAGACAGTCAATTAATCTGATGGTTAAAAGGATAATAAAACAATAATGATATTAATTAAAATTATATATAAAAAGGGATATCTACAAACAAAACTTAAATATATTCATTTTTCCCCCTTAACATCAGGATTGCATTATTATATTTAATAAATTTATCCTAAATTTTGATTTGATTGATTTAGGGAATATGTAATATTTAATTAATTAAAAATAATAACCAAATATATTATAATTCAGCTGCGGATAATTTGGATGATATTTCATGGAATGGTTCTCTTTGAGTTAAGTGTTAAATAAAAAGAGATGCGATATTTTAAAAAGTGGTGAAAATCAAACAAAAAAAAAGTATATATTTTCAAATTTCTAGATATTCTAGAATTTCTAGATATTTTAATAAATATTTGAATTAAGGTTTTTTAAATTTGATTTTATTGAAATTTAATTAATGAATTATGAAATAATAGTTAGTGTAGTACATTTAAAATAAATGTAAAATTACAAGAATCCTTTCCTAAAACGAATTCTATTATAATAATAAAAACATTTGTGCTTATCATCTTACTGAAGAGGAATGTGAGATGGATTCTACTAGTAATAACAAACTAAACATTTTTACAAATTTTGGAAAAAAATGCTTTTTGACAATCATTTCTTCGGTAAATACTTTTGGAATTCTATAGATAAATATGTAGTGTTTCACTTATATTTACATAACATCCATTTAAAAAAACATTTTCCTTTTTCTTTATTTTTAAAATACTGTAAATCTCGCCAAATATACTTATGAAACAGATTTATAGTTATCTTTCTCCCCCTCCTTCTTAAGTTTTGTTTTTATTTTTCAATTGCAGGAAAAAATAATTTTTAAATTTCATGAAATTACAAATGTGAAGAAATTTTTCACAAATGGAAAAACAACAACAACTAATAATAAAGTGAATGTTGATTTTTTATGATTGTGGAAAAGCATATATATCGTATTCACGAAGAGTATGACTGGTAATTTTTTTGTTCCACTCAGGGGATCAAGTCTTACTTTAAACCAAGATTTTTCATGATAAATATTAGGATAGAGCTTAATTCTCGACATTCTCTTGAAACGAGGTGTTGAAGTTATGAGAATGCGGTTCAAGCTCTCAGCCCCCCATATCATTGGAGTTGACTAAATTTGCATGTTTAATCATCAACAGTCTTCATTTGAAGTCTAGTATAACATAAAACAAAGTTAAAATTTTCCCACTTTTATGCTATTGGTGTAGTACTACTGTCTAATACAAATAAGCCATTTTACTCGAACAAAAACTTATAGATGTATGAAATAATGTTTTATATTAATATCGAACAGTCACGAGCCGATGATATTTTTACAAATAACCTCATATTTTATACTCTTACCTTCAATATAAAACTCAGGTAAATTCAATTCCGTTGTATAAAATGTACATTTAATCTACTTATGCATTAGTAACTATTAAACTCGATTCAGTTCATACCACATATAAACAATTATTTAAATAAATCATGTGAGTTTTTGTTAGCCTACTTCTAAAATTTCAAATTTATCTTCTTATGAACAGTTTAGGTAATTCCATTAAAAGTACTTAAAATTGACTATATGGGTCTATGATGGGAATTTTCAAAGTTTAATTTCATATAAAAGGGAACTTAGCAGATAATTTTGCAACTTTACAGCGTCTTCTTATTCCAAAAGAAGATGACGGAATCACTCAACACATTGCTTTGAAAACTTCACTTTATCTAAGAAGAAATAAAATCTCAGACTTCTACTGAGTCCTTCTCGTAATTTGCTTATATTTTGGCAGATCCTAAGGCATGGTTGATAATCAGGTTCATTTAAGGCTTTCTGACTGATGGTCGTAACTTCTAAACTCCATCAGTCTTGTAATTCTAAGAGCAGGATGCTGTATCGATTTATCAATCCTCCCCACTAATTCATTTTGTCTTCCCTTTTCGGAATTAACCGCCTTTCTTATATGCCGGAAATTTCAACAGCCGATGTAGAGCGTCTCCGTAGATTCACTATTGTTGGTACAGAACACTATTCTGATGGCCATGTGAGCGTGAGTACTAAATTAAGGTATTCAAGAACTTCCGTAGGCGGAATTAGCAGCCTGTTTTGCTACTAGGAATGATTTTATAGGGTTCTAAGTTAGTAGCCACGACGAAGATTTTAGATAAGACAACCGGTTATTAATGGTAGATGTCTCCTGATGTAAATGTATTGACTATTATTTTATAAATGACAAGCGATTGTTTTTAATTTCCGGTCTGCGAGGAAAATGATACTGTTAAAAATTACAAAGTATCAATTTTTAATTTCCCTCTAAGAGAAAAGGGAAAGTTAAGCAGCATTAAGAATAATTATAAAATCATTTCATTTGAAATAATTGTTTTTCATTTTACACATTCCATAATTGGTATATTGTTTGAAGAAACGGTATATTGTCAATCTGAAGATAATTAAAGTATTTTAAAATGTATTTCACGTAATTTATCGTGACTAATTTCACATCACATAAGTAAGCTCATCAGCAAATAAACTTATTGTGTTTAATTGTACAATGTTTGTTTAATTTTAGATAATCTGAAAAATAAACTAGATCTTTCTCATCTGTGATTACTATGGTGTTTATGGAGGAATGTCACTTCATGCTGCATTTTTCCTATATCTGCAATGATAAAAAGGACTAAGTTTAAGGAACATTTTTTTTTAAAAAAAGTTGACTGATTGTGTAATTATCAATTTGTGTTAAGAGCTTTATTGCAGTATTATTATTATTTTAATGAGAACATTTTAAAAAATTCTGAGTGATTTTCTTTTTTCAAAATGATATGTTGAATGACATGGGGAAATTTTCCAAATGAAGATAATTAATGTACATTTTAATAAGTGATTTTTTAAAATAACTTCTTTATTAAATCTTCTTATTTAAACTCTTCATTTATATTGTACTAATATACGTGTGTAGTTTCAAACTACTAAGAGTAGAATTTTCAATTGTTTTTTTTGTGTGTGTGTTGTAGTTTATTTTTTGAAAAAACTGAATTTTTTTTTAGGTTAAACATTTTTACCTTTAAGTAATACGTAATAGCACCATAGTTTGGTTGAAAAATAGTTCTAAAATTGCTAGCGTAAAATTTTAAACTCCATTAGAATCAGAATGAGACAAAATTTGTATTTGCAATTCATATTTTAATATCAATTTTCACTGATTTTCATGAAGTGGCCCTTACGCGTATCCACGCGTATCTAAGAAAATAACGGAAAAAGATAAATCGGTATAAGTTTTAAAAATATCTGTTATAATAATAAATATATATCCATTAGTATTATAAAGTAATGGTACAAATATTAGTAAAATGAAGCTGTGTAAAGTGGAGATATTTTTAAATGTCAGAATAAATAAATAAAAAAAACACTTTTTATAAGATTAAATTTTGGATTTAAGCTAAATATCTTTATGAATATATCGGTGTTCAAATATTGTACATAAGAAAATCTCTATCGTTCTGCTTATGGGGCATAACTTCAACATACATGGTTTCCTTTATGGATAGAAAATCCCTGAGTTAAGATATAAAAATTCCAATCAATTTTTAGCCCCTTAAATCATCACAGTAACCATTGCAGAGAAAAGCAGTCAGTGAAATTTCTGAGAAATAAAATTGGGTCACTATCCAGACACGCGCTAAAGGTACACCCCGGGATAAGTGCAGCTTTTCTTTGTGTGCCTCTGATCATCAAGTTTATCTCAGTGTCGACGGGGAAGCCCCGGGCAGCAATTTCCGCCTAAATGTAATGTCTTTTTAAGTCACCAAGAACTTATTACAGAACTGATGTGATATGATCGTATCGTCGCCAACAATGTGAAAATGGTTTTTTTACCGTCTTCTCCCTCTTTTCCTGGCGTTTGGTATATAATATGTTATCTAGAACTCTTTCAGAACGTTAAACAACCTTGAATCATACGCTGTCAGCATGGCACGACACTTTTCATTTATGAAAACAATTTCCTCCTTCTTGTAACAGGATGCATAGTATAAAGGAGATTATTACTCTAGTCAATGTCATCGAGTTTAGAGAA
This sequence comes from Trichonephila clavata, assembly GCA_019973975.1. Taxonomy (NCBI): domain Eukaryota; kingdom Metazoa; phylum Arthropoda; class Arachnida; order Araneae; family Nephilidae; genus Trichonephila; species Trichonephila clavata. The sequence goes on along the minus strand of BMAO01016471.1, from coordinate 23,736 downwards.
ATCCTAGCCACTCGTGCATGATTTATGGATTTTTTCAAACAGAGGAGCCTTTAGTTGTTTTTTTAAGCAGCTTATGGTATAAAATACGCTATTTTTTTCCTCCTGGAAAGGTAGTACACGTAAACGAATAGTTTTCTAAGAATTCAAAGAAATAAGAGTGTGCTGCGAGATTAAATCTGCATCATTTACAACCCTTTAATAGGTATTAATTATTCATTTGGTGTATTTTGATGTACCTAGTACATAACTTGGATTTATCTTTTCTTTGGATTTTTTTTCTCAATGGCTTCGTATATTTTTACATTATTCACAAAACTTGTATAGCATGCATTATAAGTATGGAAAGAAAAAAAAAATTATATTTAAAAAAAACACGCTTTTATAGTGAATCGAACTTAAAAATTAAAAAAAATAATTCTTTATGTAAAAATAAAATTATTAACGAGAAAATTAATGTCATTGGGGTAAAAGCATAGGGTGCTCTATAAAAATTGTTATAATTTCTCATTATTTCTATTGCGAAATGCTGAGTTAGAGAAAAAATGTAGTACAAAGCACCCCACGCTTTTACCCCAAGGATATTCATTTTATTCTATATTAACAATTATTTTTTTACTTTTTAATTCGATTCACTGTAAAAGCATGTTTTTTAGTTTTTCTTAAAATATAATTTATTTTTCATTTTTTAGTTCAATATACAATAAAAGCTTGTTTCATTTTTGTTTTACTTTTCAAACTATCATTTACTCATTGTTGAATTCATTCTTGAATTTCATATTTGGAGCTGGAATTATGTAAATGTCGGAATTAGTCTTACTCTTCAATAGATATTAATCAACGGGTCTGAAGGGTATTTATTCTCTACGTTTGCGGAGCCTCGAATTCTTAATGCTAACAAATTATTGCTGAAGGGATTTATAATTTAGGACACAATGCTATTGTTGAAGGCAGTAAAAAAAAGAAATCTATGCTTTCAAATGAATTTTTAAGACGATTATACGTCAACACTAGTTGTAACGCTAGCCTATTAATTTTTACTAATTCATACAATAAGCTATCAAAAACCGAGAATTTCATTTTAGAGTCCTTATGTATATTCTTTAAAAATATTATTTATACCGAAATTTGTGAGATTTTTTTGCTTTACATTTAAGGTTGAGGAAACCCAAATAGTTGAAAACTTTGTATATTATATTGACTGAAGTAAGTATAATTTTCTGAGAAAAATCTGAAACTATCAAAAGTATACAGATTTTATTCAGAATTTATAAATTCTTATACCTCTAATAACACACAATTTTTTTTGCTGATCCTAGTTGTGCTTGTGATCAATATCAGGTATTTAAATATTTCTTTTACAAATACCTGAAAATTAAAATTCCAAAATTATTAAAGTATTCGGCAATGTTTGAGGCTTTAGTTTATTATAATAATAACAATAAATTCATCAAATTATTGGAGCAATGATAATTTTTCAGTCTGGGGAAGGTTTATTTTTATTTGCATTGTATAAAAGAATGCAGGTTAAGTTAAGCATTATAAGTGAAACATTTTAATTTAAAAGTATCCTGATCACAAAAACGTCATCACTTAAAAAAAGAGACTGTATATTCTCAAGTGCCCAAAAAATAAAGTTTGCCTTATGAGCAAAAAAAATTCCTTAAGCAATTTTTTTTCCACATTTGGTTGGTATATTCTATTAGAATTCTTTCCTTTTTCATAATGCATTACAAAAAACGTGTCATACTACAAAAACAGTTTTCTACTCGGCTAATGATTCATTTGTCAATTTCTGACACTACAGTAAGATTTACTTTTTAAATGTGTTTTTTTTTTTAATAAACTGTGATCTAAATGATTTACTCTGTTACAACTTCCAAAAACAAATTAGTTAAAATGTTAGAGAAATGTAAAAAATTTCAGAAGCAAATTTAAAATGTTTTCCCAAACTGCAACAATAACACACATGAATAAAAATGTTTAACCATATCTGTAACCAAGCAAGCTTTTGATGTTGTGTATTTAAAAAATATTTATGGTCTTACAATTTTGATAAATTTCAAAATCTTTTATAAAATACACACACACACATATGTATACATTTATATATGTATACACACACATATATATATATATACGTATGTATGTATGTACATATATATGGATGTATATATATCTCTCTATATTTATATGAAATGCATTAATAATAAATAAGAGAATGGTAAATAAGCCTCAACTATAAAAGCAATTTTATATTATGTTTAAAAGCCATGTAAAAACCAAAAGCCCCTTCAAGCTACTGCGAAATTTATTACCAATTACATCTATTACCAGTTTTACATTAATTAAATATTTAATGAAATAAGTATTTAATCACACATATATGGCAACTTCACTGCAAAATGATTTAACTATTTGATTTAAGTCAAAGAAAAATTTCAAATCTCCATTTCTAGATGACCGTTGTCAAATATTCTTAAATAATGATAAGGTATGAGACAGCTGATCAAGCATTTTGGGTTCTATTAAGCAAAAGGAAATAATTTGCAGCCATCAATAATGTGGGCAGACATGTAAATTACGAGTCTCGCCACATTCATTTCTCTCTGAGATGCAATTTTCTCAAGTGACAAAGTAATAATTACGTGTATTGTCCTATATAGGACAATCAAAAGCGCTTGAATCTGAGCTTGGGAGTTAGAAGTCATGGAATATATTTTGGGGATATGATATGGATTTATGTGTACCTAGGTTACTCTCTGAGTCTTCAAATTTCTCAGAATGATTACAGGACATTTAAATGAGAAGTTTTTTTCCCTTTAAAATAATATACACTTCATATACGTTCATATCTCACAATTTAAATAAAACATGATTTGCATTCATATATAACTCATTTCTTCTATTTTCAATATAATTTAAAAGTATGAAAAATGAGTTATATGAATGCAAATTATGTTTTATTTGAAATAATGGTAGTATGTTTACAATTTTTAATTTATTATTTCTATTATTTTAGTACTTTGGCTAAGTGCTACTTTCCAGCCATTCGTATGCTTCGATTTTGCATTTGGGTCCAGAATCTGGCAATAACTTGCTTATTGTACTCAGATTTAGGGCGGGCTCAGCATTTTCGAATGCAATTTTTAGGTAAGTTACCTTTTCCTCATAATGAATTTAGATTTTCTATCCATTATTTTCAATAGGTTTCTGATCAGTATTATTAACAGAAAGAGGGAAGGTTGGCTGGTCTCAAAACATGTTCAACCCCACTTTTATATAAATTATTTTATATATAAGTTGTCCTAAGTCAGCAATATTTATAATACTGCAGCATACATGCTTTTATATTTTTTTGTATTTCAATCTATTATTTTAATTTTTCATATTTCCATTTAAAATGTATTGTCTGGTTATCTTGACATTTCAATTCTTTTCAGTTTAACCATGTTTATTCATCTCTCTCATATAGAGAAATTTTGACTATATATATATATTATAAGATTCTATATGCTTAGTATAGTAATACTTCGACTTACGCATAACTGACTTACTTGAACCAACTCGGAGTTACGCGATTTTCAAATCTCGTCGATTCATCTTTGTTTGACCGTTACTCAACTCGATTACTCACTCCCTGCTTCCTGTTTAGCTAATATACATGTTTGGACTATGGTGGGGAATCCACGCTTAGATATAATAATTTATTTTGTTATCTTTATTTCTTATGTACAGAGTGTGTATTTCTTACATATGTTATTATTGTTATATCGTGTTGTAACGTGTCTATTCGCAGTTTTCCTACTAATATACCTCTTGGAGAATATTGGGTCTTTAAAAATTATTCTATTGAAAACTTTCCTTCTACGAAGAAGATGAAATTAAGCAAATCAAAAGGTTTGTATTTAAAAATTAAACTTTCTAGTAGGAGAGAGAGAGGTTAGAAGCAAATGGATAGTGTGAAGGTTAACTTAACACAACGTAAAGCTAGACGAGAGCACTTCGTAGTTTATTTGATTAATATTATCATTGACGGTTTGGTCAGTTAGTTGTTAAATTGGATTATATCTGTTTGAATTAGATTATCTTCAAATATAAGAAAGTGTGTTACCTGGAAATTTTTTGTAAGTGTAAGTGATCCAATTTATTACTTTTTTCGTCTGCTTCGCGATTGCTCCCATACTTATCAATTAGTGTATTTCTTAACTTAGATTGCTGAGTTAGTGCTGTTATTGAGAATAGTAAACAAATTGTGTTGATTTGAATATGGCTATTTTTCCTTCTATCTCTCGCAAACTAATGGATGGGATAGCCCATCCATTACAGTGTTTGTGATAAATTTTACATCTACTCAGATTTGAGAGACAGTGATGCCACTTAAACGAAGGTGAACCGATTTTTTTGCTCAAAACAAGAAAAGAAAACTTCATCTTTGGAATGTAACTTTAACATTATCAACAAAAAAAATGAGCATTAACAAATAAGACAATGTTCTTTGTGTTAGGTAAAGTGAGAATTATGTAACAATCTTGGAATGAAGTTTCACAAAAAAAAAAAAAAAAAAACACCTTTATAAATGTGTGTGGCGTTTGAAAAAAACTGTGTTACTTATTTCCTACCATCACTGAATATCAACCGAAATCAATGCCGGAGCCTGATGAAATTGGTAATATGATTGAAGAAGTTGTCAATCTAGCCAGGAAAATAAATTAAGAAGTGGATAGAGATGACGTTCAAGAACTGCTGAATTCTCACAGTCAGAAGCTGTCAATAGACGAACTTGCAGCATTACACGAGAATGAGCAAGACATTGATGATCTTGAGTTTTCAGTTCAATCAAAAAATCGAATGACTAATGGGAATTTGACAGAAAGCTTCAGTTTAATGAAAACATATTACAAATTTTAGAAAATATAGACTCCAACGAAAAGCGTATATTTTCAACAAAACAAGTAATAACAAATTATTATCATGCTACGAAGACATTTTGCGGGGGAAAAATTTGATTCGGCAAACTATTTTGTAAGATTTTATGAAACTGTCTATATGAAAATCAAAAATTTTATTGAACGTATTTTTCTAAATTATTATTTTCATTCATCGCTGACCTTAAGAAAAATAATTTAACTATATTTATATACGAAATTGTACATCCGACTTACGTGAATTCAACTTAGTGTGTAAGTGTAAATCACGGTTCAAACGTAACGAAAGATGTTGCCCTTCACTAATCAAGAAAAGGCTGATATGCACTTCATCTACGGAACTGCAAATGGGAATAGTGCAGAGGCGCGACGATTGTACGGAAAAAAAGTTTCCCAATAGGCGGTTGCCCAATGATAAAACATTTGTGCGCTTGCACAGACAGTTGTGTGAGACAGGATCCTTTTTTGCTGCAAGTTCAAATGCAGGCCGTGCGAAGTCTAACAGAACGTTAGCTGTGGAAGAAAAAAATTCTGGATATGGTGGCTGGTCATTCAAATACAAGCACGCGAACAGTGGCTAGTCAAATTGAAGTATCACCCTCCACGACATGGTGAGTACTAAAGGATGAAAGTATGCATCCTTTTCATGTCCAACGAGTCCAGGAACTGACTCAAAGGAATTTTCCTCGTCGAATGGGTTTTGCTCGCTGGTATCTGCAGAAGAACAGCCTAAATCCCGATTTTGGTGCAACTGTGCTTTTTACAGATGAATGTACATTTACACGTGACGGTACATTTAACACCCACAATTCCCACCAATGGGCAGATGTAAATCCACATGCGTCTTCTACACAGGCATATCAGCGACGATTTTCCATAAATGTTTGGGCAGGAATAATTGGTGAGCATCTACTTGGACCTTATCTTCTGACAGAACGCCTGGATGGAAAAAAGTATCTTACCTTTCTGCAACAGGTGCTGCCGGAAATGATGACAGATGTTCCCCCTCGTATCCGGCGAGTAATGTGGTTCCAGCAAGATGGAGCACCAGATCATTTTGCGCCAGAGGCGCAAAATTATCTAAACGCAACCTTTCCAAATCAATGGATTGGGCGAGGTGGTCTTGTCCCTTGGCCAGCGCGATCGCCCGATCTTTCATGCCTGGATTTCTTTTTGTGGGGACACCTGAAAAGTCTTATGTATGAGACTCCTATCGAATCTGCAGAAGAACTCGTCACCAGACTTTCGGCAGCTGCAGGAGAGGTGCGCGATACTCCTGTCGCGTTTCAGAGGGTTCGTTAATCCCTTCTTCGCCGTTGTACCGCATGCATCGCCTCTAAAGGTCAGTGTTTCGAACAGCTATTGTAATCATTTTTAATTAAACTTTTTTTTATAACGTAAATGTTCTTTGTTTCCTTTTTGTCTCTTAAAACGAAATCTGTTTCAGCGCCCTCTATCACCTTCGGGTTAAAATTACGAGTGTGATTTCTTTGATGAATGTTGCTTGTTTTGGTGTTTTTACTATCGCCTCTTAAAGTTTGCTTTATCGTTTTTTATTTTGATCATTACATACGAGCATTTCAAGTTTTCCCCCTGAACGCGGTTACATTTGCGCCACTTAACCGCTCCCGATGGTTTCAATTTTGCGCTCAAAATTCAAGTTAAAATCTAAGCTTTTGTAAACATTTAACAAAATAAAACAAATACTGGTAAAAGGTAGTTGTTCGGTACTCCAAAGTCTAGAGCGTCCTCTAATGGCATTTTTTTAACTTTGCCTTTAAAACTTTTTTTTAAGAAAATACTAATTTAAAGAATGATTTTAGTGAAAACTGCAAATGAATCGATCCATTTTTCCGTTTTTTATCATCATTTGAAATTTAGGACCCTAAACTTTGATGGCGCCTTTCTAATTCGGAAGACGTTTGGGACACTTGGTTTCCTATTTACTATTACTCGTCTTGATGTGTACTATCACCCCTTAAAGTTACTCCCATCATTTATGAAACACCCTGTATATATACAGGGTGACCAGCCTTAATGTGACCCAATAGCTAATTCCCGAACTGTTCGGTTTAGATATGCACTTCCAATTTAAAAAATGTTTTAAAAAGGTAAGGAATGTTTTTACGTGCTTTTCGAACCAAAAGACCCATTTACAAAAAATTACAAAAATTAATTTTTTATACGGTCCCCAGGTCATATCACTTATATTTAGAAAAAGATGCAGTACTCAAAAACAAAGTAAACACAAAAAGGTTCATTTTATTACGATAAAAACTGGCCGAGTTATGCCTACATAAAATTGAAGCATCTAAGTAGCTCAGAAAAGGGGGTCGTATATAAAGTGAGTTTAGAGCACAGTAATTCGCTATCTACAGAAAGAACAACAACAAAAATCATAGAAAAATTGAAACATCATAGATTGACAATTTGTATTGCGGTATGGCAAACAATAAAAATTAAATTAAAGAAATACAACTTGTACTGAAAAGATTAAAACACCTTGTTTTAACAAAAAGCAGCAAAATATTACAGGATTTGCCTTTCAAATTGTAGCATAACGTGGAATGATTCGCCAATCATGAATCAAAAGGCTTTATTATATCAGAATGACCAAATTAACTTAAATAATGGTGAAGGCACGAGACAGGGAATACGTCTATTGCAACTCCCAGTTTTATACAAGCGTTGAACAGCACGGGCAATTGTACAATAAGATGGATGTCTTCGAGTGGGAAATTTAATGCCATAAAGTCTTGCCGCCTCTCTCTTATTTCGATTACACAGCCCATAAAACAATACCATTTCACAGTATTCTTCATTTGTATACATCTCGTTCTCCACTACTATAATTCGTAATATTAGAATTCGACTGTATGCAATTGCAAGCGACTACACAACAGTTTTTTAACGTTCGTCATGATCAGCAAAAACGCAGCAAATCAGACTGAAGCAGTAGCATATAAGGCTATATTTTGGAACTCCTATTAAAATGTTTTCTTCGTCCAAAATATTTTATTTTTTCTACGTTTTACACATACACAGAATACATTTTATTTCATAAGTACTCAATTATTGTATTATTAACGTATGCTTTTAAATTTAAAAACGATTTACATAAGAGTGACGTGCAAGAGCGAGAGTTTCCTAGCAGAGTTCCAACTAATTTCACTTTGGAGACGGCCCCTTACTAGCTTCTTGAAAATAGCCTAGAAAATGCATATAAAGTATGATTTTTAAAGTTCCATAACTCGGCCAGTTTTTATCGTAATAAAATGAAAATTTTTGTGTTTACTTTGTTCTTGTGTACTGCATCTTTTTCTAAATATAAGTGATAGGACCTGGGGACCGTAAAAAATTAATTTTTGTAATTTTTTTTCTAAATGGGTTTTTTGGTTCGAAAAGCATGTAAAAACATTCCTTACCTGTTTTAAAACACTTTTCAAATTGGAAGTACATGTCTAAACCGAACGGTTCGGGAATTATCTATTGGGTCATATTAAGGCTGTGGACACCCTGTATATATAATTATTATTTTTAAGATAACAATAATACCCAAACAACATTCTTTCACCAATAAGGTATTTGATCAATATATTGAATACCTATAAAAGAAACAAAAATGATTCATAATGCAAAATTATGATAAAATACACAGAATTGTTTTTCTGAAAAGAATAAGTCTTAAAACATAAATCGCACTATATGAAAAAGTGATGGGCAAATATTTTTCACCAAGAAACATAAGCAAAAGTTTATGCCTTTTGATAGAATATAAAACACATTACTATTATTTAATACTATTATATAAAACGCAGAGGTAAATATTAAGGGATTTAAATTTTTTTATTTCATGTACAATATTAGGGATCATTATTTGCTTATTTTCTGCTAAATAAGAATTATTTATTTTCCCACATTTAAAGAACACAATGCTGTCTAGATTTTCCTTTTTAATCTAATTATCAGATTTGCATGTATTCATAAATAGTTAGTCCTATTGTTTCCTTTTCAAATTCAAAAATTCGTACAAGAAATGAGCTCGAATAAATTACAGGATCGCAAATTTTCTTCTGTTGTGAACAATTTACATTTCTATAACAAACGCAATACCTGAAAAAACAATGCATGTAAATGTAATTCTGCATGCACAACTTTTGTAAATTTTGCAAACAAAAGAAAATAATGGTTTCTGATATTTATGTATTTAAAAAATATGTATTTGAATATATACAAACACTAAGAATGCTTGAGAGAAGCTTTGAGTTTATCCAATCAGTATCACATTTCACTCTCCACACTGGTATCACAGACATGTCTGTCGTAGGTCTCACATTGATTGTTGCAGTTATTTGATGCAGTATTATTTGTCTGGTAACACAACGACTACTCTATGCTGACGTCACTGGTCTTAGTCATTAATTAGACGCTCTCATCTACTGTATTGTTCGAAGTCAGAAGCAATGCCTGAAATTGGGTATTATCCATATACTCCTCACATTGTGTATCTAGAACTGTTGAAAACTAAAGCAATTTCTAAAATATAATTTTCCATACACCTAGTTTCAACAGGCTCTTCGTGTTCAAAATCTGACGTTCATCCAAAATAAACAAATCACATCATGGTTTCCGGTACTTTAGTACATATATATGTAATAATTCACCCAATTTTTCTCTTAAGAGATTTCAATTCGTAATAGTCTTGAGCCCACCAAAATAATTAATTTCTAGTTTATCTACCTAACTGGAAATAACCATAACCTTATCTCCCCAAAACTAAAACTTAAGCGTATTTAAATTAGAATGATACGATTTTGCATCATCCCCATATGTGAACCAATCAGAAAAGACTTAACGGTTATCATATGATTTTAGTAGCTTACGATTGACCATGAATATAAATAGATGAATTCTGAGGAGCGAATAGACTGTCTTTATGAACGTCATATAAACTGCGCCTGTTAATGTCTTGTTTTGAGTGTTTAATGTTTGTGAGTGTTTTTTTTAACGTAAATAAATGAATGATCATTTAAAACTACCACACCAACTCATGAATCAACTACTGCATAAATTGATTCTCCCCAAGAAAATGTAATTTTACATGTAAAAAATGCCGTAAGTCAAGCCAAAGTATCACACACACACAAAATAAAGGAGAAAAGTGACTCACTCACGCATCACGATATCTCCGGAACTCTTAAGCCCACCGACTTGGCATTTGGTAGGCATGTTCCTTTCATGGGGTAGAGATCCGCTAAGAATGGGTTTTGCAAAAATCGAAATTCAATGGAGGTTACGAGGGTTTAAGAGTTGGTATAGAAAAATATTCCCGTTTTTGAACAATTAGACCAACATATATCAAATTTGGCAGCATGTTCCTTTCACAGAATAGAGATGCGTTGCAAAAAAAGGTTTGCTAGAGTAGAACCCAAAATGGGGTTCTAAATTAAATGGGCTTAGTAAATAAAAGAGAGTACTGCTTTTGAATTATTAGACATTCAGACTTGAAATTAGCAGGCATGTACCTTGAAAGGAGTAGGAATAAGCTGCAAAAGAGGTTTCACAAAAGTAGATTCCCGAGGGGAGTTGAGAGGGGTTAAATTGGCATTATAGATAATTATTCGTGTTTTTGTGCTATGAGACGCATAGATTTGAAATTCGGAATGCATGTCCTTTCATGAAGTAGACATCAGCTACAAAAGAGGTTTTGCAAAAATAAACCCTTAAGGATCGTTTTGAAGGGTTAAATGAGCGTTATTGATAAATGTTCCATTTATGACGATTAGTTCTACTTCAAATTTATCAGGTATGTTCCTTACATGATGTAGATATCCGCTAAAAAGGGTTTTTGTGAAAATCTCTATCCAAGGGGGATTGGGAGGGATTAAGTGCCGCCAACGATCAATATCCAGGTCTGTTTACTATAGAGAACTACAGATTTCAAATTTGGCAAGTATGTTCCTTTCTTGAACCACTGAGCAACAACAGAAGATGTTTTTAGGAAAATTGCCCTCTAAAGGGAATTGTGAGGAGTTCAAATGCCGTTATAGACAATTATTACCGTTTTAGAACTATTAGACCAACAGACTTGAAATTAAGGTTACCTGTTCCTTTCATAGAGACCTTCTAAGTAGAGGTTTTGCGAAAATCGACCTCCAAAAAGTATTGTGAAGTGTTAAAGGGGCTTTATAGATAAATATTCCATTTGTGAACTATTAGACATACTGGCTTGAACTTTAGCAGGCATGTTCCTTTAATGGAGTAGATGTTTACTAAAGGAGATTATATATATATATATAAGAAAATCAACTCACAAGATGATTTACTAGAGTGTTTTTATACGAAAAAAAATTCCATTTTATGAACTTCTCATCCTACAACCCTGAACTTTGGAAAACAATTACTTTTTCTGAGCAGAGGTCAGCTTAGAAGGGGGTTTCTTAAAGTCTATCTACAAAGGGGAATAAGGAGACGTTTTAATTTAAAAAAAAAAACTTTTTCAGCTGTTAGACCATCAAACTTAAAGTTTCACAAATATGATTTTTTTTCTTAAGCAGTGATATACTAAAAGATTTTTTTTTTGTTTGTTTAACTTGCAGTTCACTTAAAACTAACATTAAGAACTTCTTCAGCATCGTTAAAATCAACATTTTTTTTTCAATTTACCCGAACGAAAAGCGAGTATAAAAGCTTGTATATATATATATATATAAAGTGATATATTTTATTTCAAATTTCATAATAATAGTAAAAAATGATTTATTTCTAAAGGTTATTATATAGTGAAATTAAATTCTAAATTCAGCTTAAAGATTGTATAAATGTTTGCAAATACATTTTCGCTCTGTAATTATTTGTGAAAGCATGGCAATCTAAGGATTGAGTGATGTTCTTGCAATCTTTTCGAGGTTTCATCTTAATTTCACATAGATATTATTCTAAAGAAACATAATCATTTTACCAGATGGATTTATTCATGAATAAAATCCTTCATTAATTTAATTATATTAGAATCATCATGGGCACTAACTCCCCACACAGTCTTCGCTTTAAGGCACTTTCTGTATTAAACATACACGTGTTCGATATAAGATTAAATAGGTTAATTTGAAGAATAAGAATAAAATAGGAGAAAGCGCCTGGAGAAACATTATTCACCGTTAGGGAAGCGACAAATTTAATTTTTTTCCTCCTGCTGGGCAATGATGACGCAGCAAAACTTAAATATAAAGAGAAAAAAAAAACATCCTCTCCTCTTTACCATTTTTTCATCAGAATAATTTTCATGAATAATGAAAAAGTTTCTTTTATGCGGAAATACGAGAATCAATTTCACACGAGGAAAGTAAAAAAAGAAAAGAAATGGGGAAAAAAAGAACAGAGAATAATAATAAAAAATACCGTAACCAAGTAATAATAAACAAACGTTTGTTTTGTTTTGCTTTTATAAAAGTATATATGTCTGCTTAGAAAAGTTTTGGAGAATTTAATGTAAGACTCTTAGGAGGGTGAATAGCTACATATCGACAAAAAACTTGATTAACTGAATTTCTTGGATAAGCATTTATATAAATGAAAAGGAAACAAAAATATTAAAATTAAATGTAACTTCTGTGGAAGTATAGCTAACGTTGTGAGATAATGGGAAACTATAATGCATAAGAGAAGATCTCTGAGTAATTATTCAGAGTGAATTAATGCTTCAATAATAAATTTATTGATCATTTTAATAATATTCATTAGATGTTAAAAAATAATATTTGAAAATATAAAAATACATTACCTTTTCTTTGTAGGATTTTTTTTTGTGTGAAATAAACCAGGGTGATATAATTCGTACTCTAGATTAAAGAAAAAATTTCTAGTATAAATATATGATATAAAATAAATAATAAACAGTATGAGTTAATATCCAAGTTCAGTACAAAATAAAAATTAAATATATATGAATGTACCATTTTCATTCGTGGCGATAATTAACAGAACAATTATTATTATTTTTCTTATTTTACTTGCATCGTGGTGCACGCAGTCAGAATTTTTGTCATCAAGGTCATCTTCCGATATCCAACCGCGTTCTAACTGTTTCAAGTAAAACGTCCATGTCTTTATCTTCTAAATTTATCTGCAAACTTAGCATAAAATAACGTACAGAAAAATAACATTTTCTTCGTACATTAGAAGTGAATCAACTGTATAGTGATGTAAATTTTTGTCACATGGTTTCCTCAAGATTATATGAAGTATTCGACATTACAGAAACATATAATTCAATTTTTTTTGTACTTATTATCTTTTTTATTAGTAAAAAGTTATCAGTTTACTAATAAAAAATATAAGAAAATCAAATTTCTTAATACCACAACAAATAGCAGATGGACCCACTATAATGAAAGTGACATGTGACTTTTTTGACAGCTATTTTCCTTTTTACGCAATAGTCATAGAAAAAACCGTCAGCAACAACCAATTTGCAGTACGTATGTTTTGAGTATAAAGGTTTGTTCCGTAAATGTTATAAAGGAAATATCTATCATCATGGAAAGAAGGGTTAACGTATAGTATTATTTCGTGCAAAAATTTTTTAAAATTTAATATTTTCGTCATTTTTTTATATTTATTTTAACAAAGCATTAATAATCAAGAATTAACATTACAAATTTATTTTCTTTGAATATATTTATTCACTCATTCTGGCTTAGTATACAATTATTCAAAAAAAGTTTTAAAAATGTAATTGAATAACTTTTATTATGTTGTATGAAGTACAAGTCTATAAATTATAAATAATTTATTATTTGAAACACTTTACAAAACATAATTGAAGTAAATAGTTTTATCCGTATGTAATGAAAAAGTATTTTAGTTTCGGTTGTTAAATCCATTACAAATGTGCTAGTTTCCGAAAAAAATTAGATTAGCAATATTAAAGAAATCCTTAAGAAATTCTAAACCCAAACAACCCATTTATTGGATTTAAAGTCTTAGGGGATGTAAAGATTTATTTTAAAAAAAACAAGGTGTATAAATATTTTCTTATAGCCTTAAAGTATTCTCAATGTCTTCATACATCAGTAAAATAAACTAAACTCATATATCTTAACGAAAGAAAACCTTGAGTGCTTAGTTTTAAATTTATTATCCAACACATTTGATTTCCTGTGCATATTGGACAACACAATTTCGTTGAATAATTTGTAAACATCAGGTAGATATTGAGAATTTTCATGAGAAATGTTTCTATAACTGCATTTAAATATTTTTTAAAAGGCAGTAAATGTGTATAAATAAAATGTAATATATATATTACATATATATGCATATATATATATATATATATATATATATGCATATATATATTAGGAAAATACAAAAAAAAACCATAATTTTTAAAAAGACATTCGAGTCAAATATCATCCTTTCGTGGTATCCTAAAGTTCCTGTAAGCTATGTGAATCAATAGTTTCCATAAAAATATTACTATGAACTTATTTCATCAAGAATAAGTCAATTTTTTTTGCATTTATAAAAGCTTTCTCAATGCTTTATTTTTTAATTTTAATTTAATATAAAAATCTCAATAAATTTGCATAAAATTTTATCTATTCTTTTATATCTTAAACATGAAAAAATGGCATTTTAGGAAAAAAACTTTTAAACAACCTACATACATCAGTATAAAATTTATTTTAGAATGCTGAATATATCGCTAAATGAAATTTGTATACCATCCCCATGCTGCATTTTTTGCAATAAATGATGATCATCATTCATATTCGCAATTGACACTGTTCATTAAAATAGTATTTAATATCGGTACTACATGATGTTTAATGTTATAGCTTCATTCCATAAACACAAAATGGATTTTATTGCCAATTTTTACCTTTTTTAAGAGTAAACGTGTCCATAGATTTATTTGAAATAGAGAAAAAGTGTGTCAAATTTGATTATTGTAAATTTTGCATCTTTTAAATTTATAGTACTTAGTAAATCTAACTAATTTATTTAATTAACGATATTGAATTTGATTAACTAAGTATAAATAAGATTTATGTCTATTGAAAATATTTTATCTACTTCGTATTAGCATAATTAAAATAACTTTTTTTTTTTAAATTTGGGAATAATATATTTTTTTCTTTATACAAAAATAAAAATATTTTAGAAAGAAACAAATTACATTTTCTTGAGAAAGCTCATATTTTTATGCAAAAAAGAAAAAAGAAACATTTCACTTCTTTCTTATTTTCATTTTTAATCAAAGATTTAATTTTAAAAAAATACAAAAAAATCTATTAACCGAATTGCAACCGAAAAATAGAGATTTTGTTTTAAGCCTTATTTAAAAAAAAACAATTTGAAAGCTATATCTAGTTGCAATTCAAATCTGAAAACTGAAGCGGCATTGTATTTTAATTTTTTAGAAAGCAACTTAACAAGAAAAAAATGTTTCAAAAGTTTTTTGGATGCCTGAAATATATTTGGAGAAAGAAATAAAGAAAAGGAGAGCAATCTTCCATTGCTGAAAACTTTAGAGAAATCAATCGTTTATAGTGCAAAAAATATTTAGGATCTCGAAAGAATATATGTTTGACTTTCCTCTTGATTTGCTCTTTCCAATACTTCCCTGAAGGTAGGGAACACAAAGACATCCTGAAGAGAAAGAACTTTCTTATCGATAGAACTCGGGATTTGCTCTGTTTGAACAGATGCAGATGCGCCTGAGGAGAACTGGCATCCCTACCCGATTGTTGACACTGTCCTCTGCAAATTAAGCTCGAATGTTATCAGCGAGCACGAATTGCGACGGTAGACAAATGCAATATAAGTTGGCGTCACTCTTCCTTCAGTTTACTCGATGGAGAAGGATGGCTAGTAAGTTTTAGAAAATGATGCATTGCAATTAATTTTCTCATTTCTAATAACCGTACAAAGACTCCTCTTAGACAAGACTGATATTGGAAAGCCATGAGTAAATAGAGAAATGCTGGAACTGATCGGTGGTTGTGAGAAATACAGAGAGATGCCGGTTTCTATTTTAAAAATTGGGGTTCGCATATTTCGTATCTGTTCTAAAATAGATTTGACATTTTCAGTGACGTTTTGTGCCTGAGATATATTCAAGTTATATTAGATTTAATTAAGAAAACTATTTATATGTTTAATTAACCGATCTGAAATTAGAAAACGTCTTAGGATTAATTTAAATAATTTTTATTACTTGGAAATTTTTATTAAAATGGAATTTATTCCCAATGTATGCACACACAAAACGTAAAAATTCATAATTTTTACTTTTATAAATAATAAAAGTGTATTTTGAAACCGTTGGTAAAATATATATTTAAATTCCTAATATATTTAACAACTTCGATGGATCAAAATATACGTCAAATGAAGAAAGTCGCTTCCAGATCAGATTATAGTTTTTTTTTCTTCCAAATTTTAATCAAATAAGTTATTATTATAAAACAATGCGCATTTCTAACATTGTAAAGTAATAATAAATCCAGTTATTTGCTTTATCTAATTTATTTGTCTCCTATTTAATCTCATGCTTAGTCATATTCACAATTTCCTTAAATTGTATATAATTTGAAATTTATTTCTCGATTATAAGCGTAGAATCAATTCTGTAAAATAATAATCCCAATGAAAACATGCAATTGTGTTTAAAAAAAGATAACAGCCTTTCATAATGCTGTAACAAACTTATTCTAAGATTATATACTAATCAACATACATTAAAATATAAAATAATCCATGAAGCAGCTATTTAAATATATTTTCCTTAATCAAGCTGCTAAGAAAAAACTTATACCAACGATAAATGCTGAAGCACAGACTATACTAAGACCACAAAAAAAGAAAGGTATATTTACTTTAAATTGGACAGAAAATTATATTTAATAAGCAGATGAGGATGATTTTTAGCATTTTGAAAAAACTTCCTCTAATTAATTATGTTTACAAAACAAAGTTGCAAACTGATTTAATTTATTCATTACATTTTCTTCTACTTTACATATGAAAGGAATATATTTCAGCATTCTTCCAAAATAACATCGAGTTATAAAGGTATTTTAATCAAATTGAAAAGTTTGCTGAATTGTGCTTCTTTAACATAAATAATTCACAGTAATCGATATTTAATAGGCAAAAAAAATTATGTGCATAAACTCATCCATCCAAATCCGTTTAAAGTACAGAACAAAATACAAACCAATATCTTTAATTACACAAATCTATTTAATTGGCAATCTAATGAAAAAAAGAGCTTACCTTAAATAGAGGCTCATAAGTATTTTCATTCTTATTTTGATTTTGATATAGGTTTAGAGTAAAAATAGCAAACACGAAACTGCAATAAAATATTTTAATATATTTACTTTATTATCTTAAGTGTATCACACACACTGCTTATTTAAAAGTACAAAAAAAAAGAAATCTTGAAAGTTCCTTTTATCTTCATTATACAATTGATTTCACTGATTGCATTCCATTAGAACTGAAACCTTTACAAATCATCCACCCATCTTCACATGCTACTTCTCTATAATTGTTTTATTTTTTTTTTGCATAACAAAAGGACAATTATCACGTATTTATACGAAATTATTTTTATTGAATTAGATGTCGTTTCGTACCTTTTCATTTGATCACCCCTTGTATTTTTGTCTTTTTTTTAAATAAGGTATGTGTGGATTTACTATTTGTGAAGTGAAAGCAGTTTGTGGAATTCTAATATTTTTTTATATAAAATCATCTGATAATTAATATAGTTAAGGAATAAAAACATCTTATCAAAAAATATTAAATAATTAACATTTTTCTACATGCTATAAATTTATATTTTTATAGACCCCAGTTGTACTAATATGAAAAAGTTTAAATAAATATTTTATGCTTTCAACTAATACACATGCACTTGTAAATACTGAATATCTCATTTCTAGTCTTTTAGACAACGTGAAGTCTGGGTTGTATAGAAATATAACTTCTTTTAAATTTTTGGAACACCCATATTCCCTTTTTGCTCTTCTCCTTTTAGACATTGTTAACTTTATCTTATATAAGTATACAAACTCAAACAAGTAAATATTTACTATAAATAGTATGAAACACATTTTACTGGTTAAGTAAAACAGCTGAAGCGTAAGACACTAGTTATAAATTTTAAGTAAGTGTAAAAAAACTATTTGCAACGATATTATTTATATAAATTTCATAAACTTTTGTGTAGACTTTACATTTTTAATAAAGCCCTATAATTTTTTTTTTATGTTTAGGTAATACACTCGCTTATATTGCAGTTCTATTTATACCTGTTAGTAAATATATTATAAATAATATTGGAGCATTTCTATTGCTGTACAAATGTATATCTATGTGCTGGGGAATATAGTAATATGTTGCTTAAAATTGTCATTTTTATAAAAATCTAATTAGAACAACTTGCTTAGTTAAGCAAGTTGTTCTAATAATATATTAAGTAAAATATTTATTCAGAACATGAATGCAGTTACCATGCACTGCAATGAATTTTATGTGTGAATAATACTACTTTTTATAAAAATAATATTTTACAATGAATTCGTAATGAGTACTATTTTAGAATATTTAGTAATGAATAATATTTTACAAAATACTGCTGAAATTCCCATTTTAAACAAATTTTTAAAATTAATCATTAAATTTCATACAACATTAAATAAAAATTAAAAATTACTTATAAGACATTAGTGCACACCCATTGATTAAACATTCATTTTACTCATCTTATTAAATAATTTTCCGTACATAGTTACAAGTAACAATAACATTCATTTCTAATCTCAGAACTAAATATCATACGCAATTTACTCTTTCACAAAAGACTCGAAAAGGAATTGTAATTATATAGCACTTAAATACACTCTTTATCCTTTCACAACGTTTCAGTCATACATTCGAGAAGAAAATGTTTCCTTTAATTATCATTTGATTACTTTTTATTTGAAATTTTTAACTCTCCTTTCATGTTAAACTACTCTCTATATAATTATCGTTCTTATCAATAAAGGCTTTTATATATATGGCAGTTATTACTAACAAAACAAATGTTCCTTACCCCACTTATTAAAACAGTCTGTCAAATCAACGTGTGATATTTCAAGATATCATTAGGAAATATATTAGTAGTATGGCTTTTTGGGGGTTTTAAGTTCCAGTACATTCACAAGTGATTTAAAAATAAGTAATTTACAAAAATTAAGTCAATTCCTACTTAGGTCAACAAAGAAAAGTTTATTTTAGTTACTTTTTATTAAATAGATACAATTAATAATAATTATGTGTGACACATTGTATATACGTATGGCAGAATCGCAATATTAAGTGACAAAATAGAAAGCAACACACACACACACCACACAATTACATTGCAATTTTCCAATTTCCTTTCTACATATGGCGTTAGACAAATTTGTTGTTGTTGTTACTATTTATTCATTGATTAGATTTTATTACTCTAA
Source organism: Trichonephila clavata (assembly GCA_019973975.1). NCBI lineage: Eukaryota > Metazoa > Arthropoda > Arachnida > Araneae > Nephilidae > Trichonephila > Trichonephila clavata. The sequence goes on along the minus strand of BMAO01016471.1, from coordinate 4,295 downwards.
TTGAATAGTATAGTAAAAAACAAATCACATTCTCAGAAATAAGGCCATCCTAGGTGGGATTCGAACCGACGGCCTTTGCATTAAAATTCCGACGTGTTATCCATTGCTCTACAGAGACATAATGAACGATTTACTTTTCTATATCAGACGTTGGAATGTTATTTTCGTTTGTTACTATTTATTTTAACGTTTTAATTTAATTAATGGATTTATATTTGAAAAAAAACTGTGTAACATCAAGTGTCATTCATTGCAAGTGTCAAAATATGTATTTGAATTTGAATAGATAAATAGAAAGTATTTCATTAACGATTGAAAATTTGAACAACATATATATATATACTAGCCGTTACCCTCCCGCTTCGCTGGGTATTTCATGATGTTTTATAAATATATCTGTTTATATTCTGACAGACAGACAAAAATTTTAAAAATTGGTTTTTTGTAATGAGTACCGTATATACTTTTAGTGCATTAAGTAAAAAGCTGCTAATTTGAAATTACAAACAGACACTTCAATTTTATTTATTTGTATAGATATAGATTGGGATTTTAATAATTATTGTTTAAATGTGACTAAAAATGTAAATAAAAAAAAAGAAAAGATTAAAACTAACCGTAAAACTCATAAATTTTTTGTTTCTTGCATTGCTTTTTACTTATGAAGCCTTGATTTATTATTTTTAAAAGTGCATCCGAAACAGCCGATGCTCTACTTAACTGAAAAGTGAGATAACTATCATAAAAAAAATTATGGCGCGTGTCAGCGTATTATCATGTGCGCGTATAAAACTGTTATGTCTCATGAAGAGCATCGGTCGCCAGTAACCAAAACAAAGACTTCATTAGCTCAGCTTGGCGTTCAATTTGGCGTTCATCTTGGCATTCAGTTTCACGTTCACCCGTATAGTTTACGTTCCCGTAAGAATACGGGAATAAAATATAGCCTATGTTACTCCCCGTTAATGTAGCTTTCCATTAGTGAAAAAAATTTTAAAATCGCACCAGCTGTTTCCGAGATTAGCCGGAACAAACAGACAGACAGACAGACAGAAAGACAGACAGACAGACAGACAAAAATTTTAAAAATTGGTTTTTTGTTATGAGTACCGTATATACTTTTAGTGCATTAAGTAAAAAGCTGCTAATTTGAAATTACAAACAGACACTTCAATTTTATTTATTTGTATAGATATATATAAATAAATAAATGGTGTGAACAAGAAATAGTAAATAAAATCATAGCAAGAAATAATGTAATAAAAATATAAAAGAAAAACCTACTGATAGAATCTATAAAAAACATTACAGAAAAGGAAATACAAAAAAAAAGAACCTAGCGAATCATAAAGCAATTGCGGACTTAGGACTAAATAAGTGGGGTTAAACTATTTTGAAGGCGCCAACCTCTCTCTTTGCAAATCGGTAGGAAAAACAAAATAAAAAAATAGAAATTCAAAGTATACAAAAACCCATAGAAAGTATGAGAAAGCAACCAACTACTTTACTGCAACAAAATTTTCCTAAGCAGAAAACAACAAAATGAATTACCTAAGAAAAGAATTCTTCAAGAAAGAATTTTACAAAAATTCTCCTTACAGAGCTTTTTCCAAGAGAGCCTTCTTGAAATTAATGGAAAGCTACTATTCATTGAGTTAAAAATCCAAATTATACATAAACGCACCCTTTAAACCAGCATGCAAAGATAAATGTCAAGAGAAATGATAATCAAATTTGGTTGGTTGTAAAAAATGTAGAAATTTTATTGTCTATAATTTGATTGGTTGTCAAAAAATGTAGAGATTTTTAAATGTGTAAGATGTTTAAAATGTGTGTGGAAAAAATTTAAACTGTGAGAAGAGTGTTACAATATAATCTTCAAAGCAATACCACTAACATATTTTCTTTGAGATCCTATTGTTATGTGATGGTTTTGGAGTCAGAAGGAACAAGACGATTAATGTATTTGTGTGAAATATATGTTCTTAAGAAGTTAAAAGGGTAGTCATGATCTAAACATCATTGAGGGAATTTCTTGATATTATTGAATTTATCTATTTTGCGGGAAGTTATATATATATATATATATAATTAATACATTAAGCACATGCAATTAGACAAACTCTTTAAAAAATGGTTTGAATAACACATTATATATATACTTTGTGTGATTTTTTTTATTGTTTGGACATTGCAAGAAAATGGAAATGTTATACATCAAAAATATGCATACTTTATGTTTTTTTTTTCAAAGTGAACCACACACAAATTATGAATGACGTCTATCTTAACTTTGTGTAGCTTTTTTTTATATCTGGTAATTGCATATAATACACATAATTATCTTCAAGATTAAGATAAACTGTCTTCTGAATAGACTTCAAGGAAGTATTCCTTTTTTGAAAAATCGGTATAGGCTAAATTGCTATAGCGTGCTTTTACCGTGAGAAAAAGTGTAGATCTACTTAACCTCAACGTGGGGCAGAAGCAAATTAAGTATAACAACGGAGGTCTCAAATTAACATCAGCTGTGTTCAATGTAAGGGAGAGGCAACTTATGAAAGCGTTGAAAATGATAACTTTATTGCTTCTGTACCGTGAAATGTCTTGGAAGCACGCATATGGAAATATCTATGTTTTGGGCATTCACACAGTATTTTCTAGTCACTACAATAAACACGCGATGTCGAGTAATGAAACCTACTGAGAGGAACAATTTACAAAAATAAAAGAACTATATCCTTATTTTTATAGATTAAATTGTTAAGTGAATTAGAGTCTTTTTCAAATATTAAGAATACAGTTTGTATACTCAATTGAAATTTTCAAAAAGAATTTCATAGTTGAAACTATTAGTTAAATACCTCAGTATTAAATTAATAATTATTTTCATCATAATAGTTACTTTGAAAAATTTGTGATAAATTAAATTTTATCTACCAAACTAAATAATTACCATAATAAATAAATTTGTAGATAAACCAAGTTTGACATTGAGAAAAATATTTTTCCTACATGTACCATGCTATTTTAATTACCATTTGGTAGTAAGGTCATGTATGTTTGCACAAATATGCACATAAATAGAATTTCATTTCAGCATTGAGCAAGAGAGGTAAACTTATTAAATCATTATATTAGATAAGGAAAATAAACTCTAATTTGTCAAACTTGGAGTATTTAACCAGTAAAGAATGCAGGAAGAAAACATAAGATGACCTATGACAGAACTATGTATTTATGCGAATAAAAATTTACGAATATAAAATTTTCATCTTGCTATTTAAAAATTAACTCCGATCCATCAAACTGTGTATAATATAAAATCCTACGTGTGGTTTTGTATATTTTAAGTTTAAGTCATGAAACTTTGCAGGCAGTAAAATAACTAGCACAATTCGTGATACCTATTTTACCATTGGTCTACCAAAATATTAAAACATATAAAGGACTAAGAAAAAGTCTTTTAATGCTTTAAAAGGGAAGATATATTATTTAGTCTCTATTAAAGCAATAAATCTCTATTAAGAGGAAATGGATATTGCTGGATACCGCCCCAGATTTGTAAGGAGGTTTGTAATGTAACATCGACAAACTAACATGTTTTGGAATTCTTTGATGTTAATTCGAGATCACAGCAAGAAATACCAGTATTTGATTTCCCCCGAAAACACGTAGTTCTTGCATAAGTTGGTGTCTTGGATCTAATTGATGAATTTGGATAACTAGTCAGAATAAATTTATTAATCGACAGTAGTATGCAATGTTGTACTAAAAGTAACAAAACGTTGTAGTTCATACGATAGCAAAATCGTTTTTTTATTGCGAAGCTAAAATCTGAAGGCATCACTTGTGTTTTCTAAAATATTTTTATTCCTGATTGTATGTTCTCCCTCCTCTATCAAATCAATACGAATAAAAATTCGTTACTTTAAGTTTTACGATCATTGATCAACATTACCAGGTTTAAAAATACAACATCTAATAAAAAGGTCATGTAAAAATAAGGTCATTAGTTTTAGTTAAATTGTATGACAAATATAAACGATTTATCTTACAGTAATTTTTTTTTAAAAAACATAGTTTGAGTCAGATTTTTAATTAAATAAAAAACAACTAATCGTTGAATATATTTATTAAACACCTACATAAAAAAAACATTTGCAACAGATAAAAAAAAACTTTTTTTAATTTTTGAAACAAATGTCTTTTTTTTCGTGTTGTTCTGGTTGATTGATTGTTAATTAAATCAGCACTTCAAAACGACAGGAGAGCACAAAACAAATTTTTAAAAA